>JAJTUV010000025.1:1695000-2015000 GCA_021653895.1 Mastomys natalensis
GATTAAAAGAAATCCAGGAGGGAACCCCAAATCTGTCCAGTCCCACTTTCCCTCTGAATCAAATGCCATTTCTCTCTTCAGGTGAGGGGTCTCTAAAATGTGCTGAGTGAAGACAGACAGTAGCATAGTGCTGGCCCTGTACAGGGTACTGAAGTGCATAGAAGAACAGAGCAGCATTTTAGAGGTAAAATTCACCCAACTACAGCATTCATTCGGACATGCTGGTCTTGCTGGTCTTCTAGCAAATGTAGTTCAGGCTGAGAGCCATTTCTATGATAGCAGCTTGTATGACTAGGTTTTCTGGTCATTTCTATCTGAGACATCATTTCACCAATAACTCAGGCTGGATTTGAACTCACAACCCTCTTTATTCAGTATTTCTTTAGAATTCTAGTGCTGGGATATCAGATGTGTACCATCATGCCTAGCTATGACCAAGACTTTGAGGATGTTTTTTGCATCCTTGCTGACATAAAATTTAAGACAATCCTCCAATCCTCACCCTCCCCCGGACAAATGCTGAGATTATAGACACGAACCATGGTAACCTGGCTGTGAGACTTAAGGAAGCATCTTCAGCTTTGAGAGTAGAAAGCTTAAGTAGCTGACGTACCTTACCAGCACTGTTAGACTGCCGTTTTCAAGACACCGAAGAGAAGGGAAGGCTTGGTGAGGGTGGAGTCAGCAAGCATTCACTGTGAGCTCCTGGCCTCCCTTACTCTTGGCTTTCCGTGTTTGCCTGACCTTGCCTCGTCATTCGACTTCTTCAGTGACCTTACACCCTGCGAGGTCACCGTGTCCCCCCTTCCTTTCTAAAGATAAAGTATCAAGAAATTTTCCTGTGGAAATCCTTATAAAGAAACATGAGCGCTTTTGTTTAAATGCTAGATTTTATTAGGACCTTTATTTATTCAGATAGGGTTTTTATTGCATAAACCCTTAAACACACTTACCTTAAAAAAAAAAAAAAAATCAAGAACGCAAGTCTGTTGAGTTAACTGAAAGCAATTTTTCCAAAATATTTAAGAGGCTTCATTTCTGTTTGAGGATCACACGGGCACAGCATTCTGGTAACATTTCCCCATGGAAGTAAAGCTTTAGTGTCTTTAATTCCCTGAGAGCGCGGGATCTGCTCAGAGACTAACTGAACCACCAAGACGCAGATGGCTTTAATTATCCACATAAAAAAGCTATTTTATTGGGAAGTTGAAAAAAATTAGGAACAATGCTCGTGGTGTAAACATATATTTTAATTAAATTAGGGTTTGAGAAGGAATAATGAGTGATTATTAGTGTCAGTGAAAGTCAAGTTGACATCAAAGGCTAGATGTGGGGACCCTGGGTGCCTCTGGGCCAGGGATGGAGCTGCAGACACGTTCGATTGTGTAATTGATCTCTTGTAATAAATAGGGAGGGAGAGGCATGTCTCATAGTGATGCGAGTTCCCTTGCAGGATAGCACACAATGAAAGCCTGTGTTTGGACAGGAAGTAACAGAACATACCGTGCTCTCCACAGCACTCTCAAACCTTAGGTCCAGGACATTGACACAGACAGAAAGGCTAATCTGAATGGTGCTTCTTGCTCTGTCCCTGCAGAGACTTTTTTTTTTTAATAAGGAGATTGTATATATTAAGAGGTAAACAAGTCCTGGGTATGAGGCTGACAATTGTTAGCCATAAAAATGCAAGCCATGCTTACGCTTAAACATGAGCTTGCCTGAGGCTCAAACTCACTAGGTGACTTCTATTGAGTCACAGCCCGCCATAACTAAGGCCCAACATAACTCATCAGTGTTCAGCTTTGTGGAAGCAGGAAGGTGTTTGAACGGCTCTACAGCTCAATATGATGCAGACAGTAACAATACCCCTTACAGGTTTGCCTGGAAACTAAGCAAGTTACTTACAGAGCACATAGAACTGTGTTTAGTATATTGTGAGACTTGTATGCTTGTTAAATATTGTTCCTGCCTAGAAGGAAAAATTAAGGTTGCCAAAGGGAGCAACCTTTAGATTTTATGTACAGTTTTCACTGTCGCCAGGTTTACTGGCCTTAGTCCCAGCACTTGGGAAGCAGAATCAGGCCATCTCTGTAAGTACAAGGCCAGCCTGGTCTGCATAGCTAGCAAAGCTACATAATGAGACCCTCTTTCAAAAAAATAGTAGTATAATTTCATAATTTGTGCAAAAAAAAATCTAGAATTACTAGGTATGTGCCTCAAATCTTCCACCATTACCTCAACTTTCTCTCTCTGATCAGCACATGCCTCATGTCTCCTGCCCCTCAGTGGCCTCTTCTCTACCAGCTAACATACTAATCTAAAGGCCATGTCCTCAAGACTCTCAGGATTACACAACCATAGACTGCTCAAGTTGATGAGCAAGAAGGGAACGTTCGAAACCTTTGCAACGGAGGCATGAAGGAGCCCTAGGCACTGGACGTCCGTGAGTACTAGCTTCCGTGCTCATGAACAGCAGAGTGATGTACAAGGAAGTGTGTGAAGAGCTGATTGGCCAACCCTAAGAAAGAGAATTTCATTCACATTTTAAGAGGGAGACGGGTTCCCCGGAGACATTTTTAGCAATGTGTCCTAAAATTCTCCATAATCCACAGTCAGACTGATTCTTCTAATCTCAGTTAACATGATATAGAAAATTCCTCATAGATATACCCAGAAGTTTATCTCCTAAGTTATTTTAGATCCTAACAAGTGGACAACCAAATTAACCATTGTATTGTGCTCCCAAGACCCTTAACTGCATCTGCAAATCTTTAATCCCAAATAAGGTCCGAGCGGTGTGAGATTTCTCACAGACATATTATCTGTAAAGCAGGAGGGGTCCATCACTCAGCCCACTGAAGAACAAAGAACACGTAGATGACTCTTCAGCACAGCACAGCTTTAATAAGCACAAAAGAACATGCTCAAGACAATGACCGAACCTGAACAAAACAAGAAGGAAGGGAACTTGGATTTGTGACTGGAGCCAGCTCCTAGAAACATCAGATGCTGCTTGCTAAGTTAAGGGAATCAGAAACTATTACTAAAAACACAAGACAAGTCCCTTGGTAACTACCACTCTAACAGTATGGTGTTCATCTTTTTATCATTTTCAACAAATAATTTAATTGTTATTTAAGCGCATGTGTACATGTGCGCTGTGCAGTGCATGTGTGTGTGTGTGTGCGTGTGCGTGTGTGTGTGTGTGTGTGTGTGTGTGTGTGTGTGTGTGTGGAGTTGGGAACAAGAGGTGGACATCAGATCCCTTCCTCAGTCACTCACACCTTAGTTTTTGAGTCAGGGTCTCACAGGAATTAGAGCTGGCCAGCAAGCTCTGAGGATCCATTGCTTCCATCCTCACAGCCCTGGAGATTCAGGCGCTATGCCTGTCCTTTTACAAGGATGTCCGGAGGTCCAAGCTCAGGTCTCCATGGACAGCAAGCTCTTCACCAGCTGAGCCAACTCCCCAACCCTCTACCCCACTTTTGAGTCTTGCAACACAGGTCACTTTTCTGGGAATTTCTTCTTCTTCCTATGAAATATCAGATCAGTAACTTATGGAGCACAAAATGAAGCATCCTGCCACAGACATGGGTGGGACAGGCTGAGTGGCATTCAGTTGTGCAGTAGCAAGAAACTAGTTATGAACTTCTGCAAATGTCTGGAAGTTCAATTAGATAGAATGATGAGATTTTTCACAGTAAATACCTACAGTCTGGTCAGACAACCTTCAAGGGCTAAAACTTCTGACTCAGAAAAGTATCTTTTCCTAAAAATGCAAAGAAGTAACAAGAAGACAGCTGTGTTGATTCAGTTTAAGTAACAAGGCCGTGCTGTTTCGAATACCATTTAAAGGTAGACCATATGAAACGCGTATTTATACATTGCAATGCAGATTTTGTGGTTATTAAAAAAAAAAAAGTACCATGATTCTTTGTTTGACTTTCACAAGTTAGTCATCTATCAAAATGTTTTAGCTGAACTCGTAGCTACTCAAAGGTGATATATCCTATCTTCCCCAGTCCTTTATCTCACTTCCTCCTCAAAGTCATGATGACACCTGAACTTCCTGTTAAAGTACAGATATGGACACAATTGAACTTTGACCCAGACAACTTGGGTACTTATCAACTGTTACTATGAAAGAGAGGGTGCCCATCACACCTGCAAAATGAAACATTATTAAAAGGTTTTGAGGTGTTTGGCTGGTTGGTTATTTTAGAGTTTTTGTTCTATTTCTTTTTAACTTCCTGAATTTTCTATGATTTCTTTCTCCCAGTATTCTACCCTCATCAAAAGTCTAAAGAACATTCCAGGGGCAGCAAGATGTCTCAATGAGTATAGATAAAGGGGCCTGCCGCCAAGCCTGGTGACACCATGAGTATAGATAAAGGGGCCTGCCGCCAAGCCTGGTGACACCAGTTCAACCCCTGGTCCTCACATAGTGGAAGCAGGAACAAACTCCTACAAGTTCTCCTCTGACCTTCATTCATACACGGCACCCACAAACACAAAATAAACAAAAATATAGCTTAAAAATTTAAGAAATTACATTTCTGTTATTAACAGCTCAAAGGAGAATGGGGTTTGGGGGTAGGATCTGTGTGAGGGGATACTGGGAGGGGAGACTGATATTAAGATATAAAGAGAATTGATTAATAAAAAAATGAAAAAACAACCTCACAGAGTAACATGGGGCACTTCATATATATGTATACATATGTATGTAGTTATTATATACACATATACATACACATACTCATATTCATGTTCATATACAAATATGTGTGTGTGTGTATACATATAATTCTCTCCATAATGAGAGCTAAAGATTATTTATTTTCTGTCTTGTTTTAGTTGTGAAAGAGCAATCATTTATTAGGAAAATCATTCCATGAGAGAATAAGTTTGCAGACAGGCGCAGTGAGTCACACCTGCAATCTCAGCACTCAAGAGGCTGAGGTGGGAGGATTTCTATGAGTTCAAGACCGGTCAATCAGGGCTATGTAATGAGTCTGTGACTAGCCTGTGCTACAAAGTGAGTCTCTGTCTCAAAACCACAAATTTTAAATAAATGACTATAAATTTGGCTCTTATAACCTCCCATGAACTTAATTATCTATACGGCTGAGCCAAGAACTGCTAGAATCCAGGGATATTTTCTGCAGATTTTTTTTATCATATTCATTTAACTATGTTTATAGTAGAGTTTTCAGGAGATTGGAAACAGTTTCCAGAAGTGGCAGAGATGTGTAAAGAGCTAGCTACCAGCTCAGGGGTCCTTGAATCTCTAGACTCATGGAGACAGGGAGAGAGAACAATGCCACAGAAGACATGGAAGGAGACCAACTCCAGACCCTGAGAGCACCTGCCAGTGCTCACTTCCAAATGAGGAAGGGAAGCCCTTGGAAAGAATGGGCCACATGCCCGATAGTCGGATTTTTTCTCTCATGAGGTGTCAACAACACTTAATACCTGTGACTGCCTGTCTGCTTAGCAAGTATTTATCAGCCACAGCATGTATTTGTCTTGGGATCCCCTCACAGGTGGTGAGATCTCTTATACCTCTAACACATAGTACTCAAGATAACCGTAAATTGGGGGATAGCCATACTGTGGCTATATATGACTATGTTGTATTTCACGCTGAGCCATACTATATTCAATGAGCCTGAATACCCCACCCCCACCTCTGACCTCAGAAGCTAAGCAAGGTCTGACCTAATTACTACTTGGATAAGGAGATTTTATAGAGCTTTGAAATGTTTGTGACTTCCTATCTCATGGTGACAGAAGTACATTTTAAAAGTGTATTAGGGAAGCCGGAGAGAGGTTCAGTGGCACTTGTTGCTCTTGCAGAGGATCCAGGTTTGGTTCCCAGAACTCACATGGTAGCTCCAGTTTCAGGAGATCCATTACCACCTCTTATCTTCATGGGCACTGTAGGTAATAGATGCTCAGAAATGCACACAGGCAAAACACTCAGATGGATGGATGGATGATGGATGGATGAATGATGATGGATGATAGATAGATAGATAGATAGATAGATAGATAGATGACAGGTAGTTTGTAGATAAATGATGTATACATAATAGGTAGACAGATTACATATATATACATATCATAGATGGCATGAAAGACATAAATTATAGATAATTGATGGTAGATAGATAATAAACAAACATATGATATATAGGTGGATAATAAAGATATTGATGACAGGTACATAGTGGATAATAGTAGATGAGATGATAGGTATAGATAGATAGATAGTAGATATGATAGTAGATAATAGATAGAAGATATTTGATATAGATATAAAGTAATATGTAGATATAGATAGATAATAAATGTAATAGATAATGATCTGTGTGTAATAGATGATAGTATGATAGATAATAGATATAGGTAGATAGATATGATAGATAGATAGATAAAGGAGATGAGATGGATGAGATGGATAGATAGATAGAGATGGATAGATATGTGTGTATGTATGTATTAGTGTGTATGTATAATCTAAAAAAAATTAAAGAGTGTGTTGAAGACCAGGAAATATAACTCAGTTTGCAGTGTTTGCCTAGTATATACAAAGCCTTGGGTTTTGTACCCAACACTGCATAAACCTGGCATGGTGGTACCCATCCTCACTCCTGCGAAAAGGAAGAAGGAGGTGGATCAAACATTGAAGGTCACGCTCGGCTACACAGTGAGTTTGATAGCAGCCTGGATGACACGAGATCCTCAGAAATGTTGTTTTTTAAGGAAAGAGTCTGTCGGACTTGCAGGCATGTTAATTTGTTTCTTAAGGCCCGCTCCAGACAGAGGCTGAGGGAAAGAGACAGAGCTTAAAGACAGCCTGTACGTCATAGTCCAACTTCTGTGTCAAAAAACAAGCAATGCATTGACTAACAAACGCTGCCAAGCGAGTGTCTGACAGAGGCAGACCTGAGGTGGCTGTGAGCCAGGGGTGTGGTCAGCTGCAGGAGTATGGATAAGACCCAGCACCAACTCCCACGGAAGCGTCCAGAACAAGTTCAGGTTGAAGTTGAGTGTCACCAAGCCATCCTCACTGAATCCCCTCGCTAGGGAGGGAGATGCAGGTTGATTCAATGCTAGAGTGCGTTTGTGATTAGCGTCCAATCTGCTGTCTCAAAACAAACCTGAAAGTGTGACCCAGACGTTTAGTCCCCGGTCCTCTCTCCAAACCATCTAGGAACAAGCTACGGACAACTACGACTCAGTAATATCTGGTTTAATCAAATAATACCAAACTTAGCAGCATTTCTCATGAAAATATAAACCCAAAATGATAAAATAAAGGCTTAAAGCTAGATGAGGTTCAACAATTACATGGCCTTAGAAGATGTTCACGTCAGTTATGTTTCCTGACTGACAGTTCTAAGAGGAAAAAAAACTGGATTTTTTTTTCCCCTTTGAGTTATAGGAATTTAGCTTTAACAAAAATATAAGATTATGATCCAAAAACCCATAGATTATACACACACAAGATCAGGAGGGGTGAGGGGAGATTTACAAAACTGCCTTCCAGCCTCGGCCCCTCTTCTATGACAGTGCTGCATTTAAAAGAAGCATCTAGGCCGGATCTTGTGACACAGGTCTGTAATTTTAGCAATCCAGGAGGCTGAGACAGAAGGATGGCCAGTCTGGGTAACTCAGTAAGACTCTGCTTTAAATTAAAACATGAGGGAGAGCAGGTACAGCTTAGGCGGAGACTTGCTGCTTGCCTAGGAGAGGCTGTGTGTTCAGTTCTCAGCACACAAATAGAGAAGAATGAGGAAGGGAGGGAAGGAGGGAGGGAAAGAAGGAAGGAAGGAAGGAAGGAAGGAAGGAAGGAAGGAAGGAAGGAAGGAAGGAAAAGGAAGAAAGAGAAGGGAAGGAAAGGGAAGGGAGAGGAAAAGAAAGAATCAGAAGGAGAGAAAGGGGAAGAAATGGAGAGATGGGGATAGATGAGAGGGGAAGTGAGGAGATGAATGGGAAAGAGAACGGGAAGGAGGAAGGAAGGGAAGGGGGAAGGAAGGGAAGGAGGAAGGAAGTGAGAATGAGAAGGAGGAAGAAAGAGACAGCAAGGAGGGAGGAAGAATGATGAAGAATATACATATTTGTCTGTGTACACATCGATGTGTGTGTATGTGTGTGTGTGTGGTGTGTGTGTGTGTTTGTGTGTGTGTGTGTATGACTGTGTGTGTTGAGTGTTGTGTGTGTGGTGTGTGAGTGTGTGTGTGTGAGTGTATATGTGTGTCTTGCTAAATGTTCTCCTGATGATGTTTGGTGTTGTGGGTGTATCAGGTTCCAACTGCAAAATGCCCACCAGGAAAACATAGGGCCATATCTCGACAACTTGTTCCACATGGAGGCACAAACCCATGGACCGGGAAGAGATCCAGGAAGGGCCTAAACAATCCCTCAGCAACAAAGCTGTTACAGCACCAAGGCAGAAACAAAGACAGTCCAGAATGGCCGTGGGTAAGCACTCACCAGGCAAAAACAACCAAAATGATCAGAACCTCCGAAGAAGCTGGGCGTCCCTACCAATGGGGGCAGATTGCCCCACAGAACCAGAGGAATGAGCCCAATATAAAGAAATTCAGTAGAGTTAAAAAGGGTACCCCTAGAACCAAAACTACAAGAACCAGAAAGCTAACAGTCTCCATAGGAAGGGTGTGGTTAGGTGATCTGAAGCAGAGATCTGACTCCCTCATCCTAATTGTACGCAGTCTTATAATCCAGCAAAATTCTGAGTCTTAAAAAGTTTTATTTTATTTATCTGAATGTTTTGTTTTGTTTTTTTAAATTCTCGTGTCAGGCTGGTTGTCAGTGAAGGTGCATGTTTGTATTTTCTGCATCTGATTAAATGAGTATCTTACAAATGCTCCATTGTTTATCTGAATCTCGTCTTTGGTTTTCTTTATCTGCCCCCACTTTCATCTCCCATAGCTCTGATAAAGCTACAGAAATGCCACCCACGTGTTCGGCACGTGCTTACTTTGGATGCAACCTCTCTGAGACACTCCTCTGCAGATGCCCTCCCACTGTTTGCCACCCAGCTACATAAATAACAGATTGCCTAGCAATATCAGTGGATCTGATCGGGAGCAAAACTCACCAATAATAATGTTTTTTTCTCAGTCAATCTATTAGCAGGACAAGTGCCTTTCCCACAAGCCATGATCAGAACTAGTAATTCTCAAAGCCATCTTGGCATTTAAAAATAATCCCTTTCCCCTCAGAATTCTGGCTTTCTCTTAGGTTGGAAAACTGAGTGTGTGTGTGTGTGTCTGTGTGGTGTGTGTGTGTGTGTGTGCATGCGCACATATATAGATTTAGCTTTTGCCTTCCAATTTGTGATCAGAGTAAAACCATTCTGGTTTCTGGCACGCACGGTCCTCCCATTTCATTGAATTACGAACGAACAATATGACTGATATAGACGCTATAGACAGAGCCGCAGATCCGGGCTTAGACTCTCCTTCCAGAACCTCAAATCCCTTTTAGTTTAAAATCTAAATGTACATAAAAGAATATATAATTTCTATTTTTTTTCCTGGCTGAATTTAAGACATAAAATCATGGTTATCCAAGAGGGCTGTGGTGCATGTTTTTATAAACCTATATTTATTTCTTGGAATCTAAATGTCATCGCGCTGAATGGGCCTCTTATTTGAAGAGTCAAGTTCCCTTCTAGAAAGAGGCCATATGGTCCAATTCTGCTGAGCAGTCAAGTGATTTGCTAAGACAAGACTAGCCTTTAATGTCACCTAGACATTATCTAGTCCATTTTCACTGGTTTTGAGGCTGGCCAGCAGGCAGACCCAACACCTTTCTTCTCTCTCTTTCCATTTGAGGGGACCTGCTTGCTCAGTCCCCTCCCTCTGGTCCTCCACACATTGATCGTAATTATTAATTATGCCACTTATTTTTCTCAATTATGTTTACTGTCGGTTGGGCATGGGGCACAAGCATATACAAGTGTCAGGGCAGTGGAGGTCAGAGGGCAACTTGTAGGAGTCCTGTCCTTCCTTCCATCACGTGGGATCAGGCAGCAAAGGCGTTGTTCATTAGCGACCACACAGGCCCTTGTTAATGGAGTCACTTTAACTCTTGACCACACTGAATATTCCTTCACGCTGGCTACACATCCTGTCGGATGCTTCCCAGCCGCACTTCACGTGTGTGGCGTTTGGTCTGTTGCTGGCGAGCGAGGTTTGGTCCTTCCGCTGCAGCCGCAAGGCTGGATGAATAGCAAGAGGCAGGCTGAGATCACAACCACTCCACTCACCCGGGACGGATCCGCAGCCTCTATTTCTGCTTTTGGCACAAGCATTGCTGCGTATGCGCTAGAGCCTGCACGGCAAGGCACCGCCTTTCTGTACTCCGGTTTTTCTTAACATTTAGAGACTTTTGAGTCTCATGTAGAAGGAACACGGTTTAATTAAATCGTTTGTATCTAATCTCATATGTTGTGTGCGCAATCTCTCTCTCCCTTCCAGCTCCTGTGTTCTGTTCAGTTACTGGTGATTGATCAGCTCTCTCTTGCCTTTTATTTATAGACTTTGGCTTTCCATTTAATATTTCTTAGTGCACTTATTTTTTTTTAACTGCTGCTGCTCTGATTTTTTGGCATAGATGCTGGTGCCTTCTGGACTGTGGTAAGCTTTGACAAGACTGAAGAGGAGGCCCGACTGAATTTGTCTAGTACAGCTAGCGTTCCACTCAAAATAACTTTTCCTTTAAAAAATCTATTTTTACTGGTTCAAGCCTCGTCTAATCTTTCAATCATAAGGGTGAGCCTTGCGTTTTATTTTAAAGTACACGGCGTAGCATTGAAGACTTAATAAATGAGGAAAATCATTTAATTCTTTACATTTAACATGGGTTAATGTCACAGATTTTAATCCCTTGTTTGATTCTAGTGGAATAACCAGCTTTATAGGACAAAAATATCAAACATTTGGCCTTTTCCAGTAAAAAAAAAAAAATTCTTCCCCTTTGCAAATTCTTGAACTTCATACATGACACAGACAATTATCCCCAAGCATCAATGAAGACTTACGTAAGAAGCGGGAAGTGTGGCATAAGCGGTCTCTGTTAGAAGCCACTTTCATGAATGTGCATCCTGTGCTCCCCCCATGTGCTAAATTAGCACTGTCCGAGCTGTTTGCATTTATGGAAAATGGATTAACAAAGGAAATTGGAATTATTAAGGGACTGGAAAGGAAATTTTTTAAAGGCCCACGTTTGCTGCAGCTAGCCAGGCCTCTTCATCAGCTCCTGGTGGGCTCTGAACTAACTCTGCTCTCTGAGACTCCGTGGAAAAATAACTAATAAGATAAAATGAGAAGCGGTACAGAGCAGATTAACTTCAGGAAAAAAATAACTCGTGGTCTGTCACTTCCTATTATCATATAAAAGGCTGCAACCATTGATCAAAAAGATGATTTTTTCTCTTATTTTTGAGTAGGTAAGAAAAAATGTTCCTGGTTATACAGCTTAAAATATATATATATTTTATAATATATATTAAAATATATATATATATTAAAAATGCAATAAAAAAGTCTGGCTCCAACTTCGGCTTCCATTGGCCCTGTTCGCCACCTGCCATCCTCAAAGGCCTCTACTTTATTAGTTTCTTGAGTACGTGTTCAGAGTTTCATTACACAATTATAATCAGGTGTAAACTTATATCAGTACTGTCCCTGTGTCTTATATGAAACATTGAGCACATACCTCTGGAGTTTCCGATGCAACTGGAAGAGCGTTCCAATCCGGGCTGCTTTGGTTTTCAGTGCCTCCTCACACTACATGGAAGAAAACAGACCCTGGTTTACTCACCAAGCCCCCCACTCACGTGCACTTTGGTTATTTCTGGGTTTTGTATGGCAATGTCATAACAAGTGAGCTTGTATACGACTCACTCCCTGAGTCTTTTCTGTAGGATAAACTCCAAGGAGTAAACTTTCTGATGCGTGAGAGGAATTAATATATAGATAGGCAGGGGTTATTTGCACTCCTTGAGTATTGTATGATTTCAGTCTGATAGGTTAAAATGCTTTTTGTATACAAGTTTAATTAGTATGTATGTCATTATGAACAATTTGAACTTTTAAAAATGTTTTTAAAGGTTCAGTTGTATTTCTCTTCCTTCCTAACAATATTTTTATTATCTACTCATATTTTTAAAAATCACGAGTAATTTTTCTATTGCCAATTTCTAGAAGCTCCATGTACCGTCTTTTCTCCATTATGAGTCTTATTTCTCCAAATATTATTGAATGTATTAATTTCCTTACGGGGTATATGTCTTGTGTGTGCTAAGTACTCTGAATACGTATCTCAATTGATTTGTACTGAAAAAATTCATCTTTATTATCAACTTGACTGGGCTTAGAACCACCGTGGAAATACTTCTCTGGATGTGTCTATACGGATGTTTCCAGGTTTATCCAAAGAAGGGGTGACGCCCCACCCTCACTGTGGGCGGTGCCATCCCGTAGGCGGTGCCATCCCTTGGACTCCCATACTGGAATAAATGAAAAAGGAAACAGATGAGCACTAGCGCCCTTCTATCTCTGCTTCCTGACAGTAGCTGTAAAAGACCCGCCTCGCACTCCTGCTGCTGCAGTGTCCCACTGCCGCGATGTCCCGCTGGCTGATGTCCACCATGCTGCTCGGTACCCTCAGACTGTGAGCCAAGATAAAGCCTTCCTTCCCTCCTTCCTCAAGCGGCTTTTGTCAGTTACTTTGTCACAGCAACATGAAATGTGACTAGCATATTCGTTATTTTTTTCCTAATAGCCCATTTCCCGGATGCGAGGATAAAGTCAAAAACACATTTAATTGCCCCAAAATCCCACAAGCAGTGACAGATGGAACCAGAATTTGTATCTATGTAACATGACTGAATGCCTTAACTCTCGTTATACGTAACTATACGGTATCTCATGACACATATATCTAGCAATAAATCTCGGCAGCATTAAAATCAACCTAGACAAATAAATCTTCAATGGATAATTACATTAGGGGTCTAAGCCAATAGGATTGGGTCCCCAGAGTGTTCCATTTCCCAGTACCTTTGTCCCCATCCTTCCGGTCCCCGAATCCCCTCAGCATCCTTCCTCCCTTTACTCCTCTTCTCATTCACTTAAAGGTACAGTCTTAGTCAAACTTACACCCAGACACTGACAATGACAAACACTGACCTTTATCTGTTCCGTTTTACCTGCGATGGCTTCCCACTCCTCTCACTACCTGTTTCCTGAAGCGAGTCACATCATTCCAAAGGGGCCCCAGCCCCACCCATCGTGACCCTTACATGTTCTACGATAAAAACTATTCTATACTTCAAATAGGATCCTCAGGTGCTTGGTGCTCTGACTTGAGCCAAACTGCCCAAGCCCCAGCCAGTCACATGACCTGGCAAGTCATCGGAAGCCACAAGGGAGTGACAACTGCCTAGAAAGCTGGTTTTCCAAAGGAAGTCTAATTTTAAAAGATGTAGCACTAAGCCCAGGAAATGAAAACTAAGGAAGGCACCATGCTGCCCCAGATTCTCCAACTATCATCTAAGCAAGCACTCACTCTTCATCCCTATTATGGAGACACATGTGTACAGAAGTTTAAGCCCAGACCATGTACTGTATGCATGGGTTTCATTTGTTTTTAATTTATCTTGGTTTTGTATTATCTCTTTCCATTTTAAAGCCAAATGCAAATGTTTTTTTTTTTTTTAAGTAATTGAAGGTTCACAGTACAATCAGTTTGGGGTTTAACTATTTATCATTTGCTCCCACTACTTTCTCATGAAACCCCACCCCAAACCCAAGATTTTTGCCCTCGTACGCAGGCTGAATTGTGGCTCACTGTCTTGTCACTTCATCTATAAAGGAGAAGTACTGAAAATATCACTTATAACTACATATGGCAATTTTTACGGTCTATTAAATCACTGTTTCAATTCAACTGAGTCACCACATGAAAAAAGCTAATTTAGAGGCTGGAGAGAGATCTCAGTACTCGTCGTTCTTTTAGAAAGCCCGAGGTGATTCCAGCACCCACAATTGGTGGCTTTTATCTGCCTTTAACTCCAGTTCTGAGGGACCCAATAACCTCTGCTTGTATCAGTACGTACCTTCATGCGTATTGTGCACATACATGTACTCAAGTAGGAATAAGAACACACGAATTTTAAAAACAAATAACTAATCTAAAAAAAACAGTTTAAAAGCTAATTATTATTTTACTTCATGGTACTGGGGTTGAATCTAGGGCCTCACACACATTAGACAATCTCTTCATCTCTGAGCTATGTCCCCACCTCCAAAGCTAAATATTAAAATCAGTCCTCAGAGTTTTGTTCAGTGGTAAAGCACTAGCATGTGTGAGACCTTGGTTCAATCCTCAGCATGGCAAAAAAAAAAACTAAAAAAAAAACCATATGGTCTCACTATATCCAAAAAACATCGACAAATTCTATATACATTCCTGTTGAGAGAAAAAAAAAAACTTTCCACAACTAGGATTGAATGGAAACTGATAATGGCCATTTACAAAGCCTACAGTTGACATCATACTTATGGTTGCATTAGACAGTTAGAACGTACATAACAAAATACTATTGGTGAGGTGACTTCAATGGCAGGGATTAATCTCCCTATTCAGGATGCTAAGCTGCAAGGTTCAAGTGCCAGTAGAGTTGGTCTCACCCTGAGACCTCCTCCCTGGGTTTATAAGTAGTTATCTTCTCCCTCTGCCTCCACCTGGGTTTTCTCTGGCTCAAATACATCTAAGACCTAATTTCTCATCTATTAATGTCTGTCATAATGGATTAGGGCTCAATCTTATGACCCAATTTTACCTTAACTGCCTCTGTAAACTCTCTCTCTCTCTCTCTCTCTCTCTCTCTCTCTCTCTCTCCAAATAGTCACAAAGAGTCAGAATTTTAATATAGAAGTCTGGGCTCAGGAGGGCACATTTCATCCATAGCATAAAGACAATACTCACCCCTAAGATAAGGATATGCAAAGATCTCTGATCTCAACACCTTTTCAACAGCATTGCCATGACTCTAGTCATCTCCGAAAGGTAAAGAACAAAAGACAAACAGGTGGAAAGGGGAGACACAAAACTCTTTCTACTCGTGGACAATTTGACAAACTGTGTAGCAAGCCCGATAAAAGAAAGGAAACAGCTGCTAAGATATTAAATAAGTGAGCAATTTTAAAAGATAAAGACAAAACTCAAGAGAATTTCTCTACACTGCTAATAACAGCCGAATATGGAATGTTTTAAATGTTTTTTTTACAATCTCGAATAAAAAAAACATGAAGCACTTGAGTACACATCTCATCGATTGCTTGAGATTTCTACAGTGAAAACGAGAAAATACTGCTGAATTAAGTCACATAAGTCTCTGTCCCTGAGACTCGACAGTGCGGGTTGTCAAATTGCACCAACTGATGTA
The DNA here is from genome assembly GCA_021653895.1 of Mastomys natalensis. Classification (NCBI taxonomy): domain Eukaryota; kingdom Metazoa; phylum Chordata; class Mammalia; order Rodentia; family Muridae; genus Mastomys; species Mastomys natalensis. The sequence continues at coordinate 1,710,491 of JAJTUV010000025.1, forward strand.
TTCTAGCTAAATCCTCACTAAAAATTCAGCAAGTTTCTATGAAGAAACTGATGGACAGTCCTAACAAATAAGGAACGTCCAAACGGGAGAAGAAAGAACAAACCTGACTAACATTGCCTGAAAAGAGTCAGAACTGTCTTTTGTCGTCTAAGATATCCAAACAGACTAAGGAGCCAATACAAATGAACTTCCACCTGCGTGCAAACACGTGGGTCCTGGAAAGACACATGGACAGATGAATGGACAAAGGACGTGCCTCTTCTAGAAACTGCGATGCTTCCAAATATAGCTCATTAAAAAATAAATCTTAACCCTACCTTACATGTCATTGAAGAAAAATGAGCTCCAGTGGCTAAAGAGATGAGGCAGCAATTGAGAGCATTTGTTGCTCTCACAGAGGAACTGGACTTGGTTCCCAGCATCCACACAAAATCATAAGCCATTAATAGCTCCAGTTTCAGTAGATCCGGTGCCCTTTGACCTCCACAGGCACCATACATGCACATGGTACACAGCAACACACACACGTAAACATATATACATATATAAAATTATATAAACACATATATTTATTATGAAAGCAAACATCTGTGCACAACAAATAAAATAATTTTTAAATGAACCCAAAATATAAATTTAAGATCAACAATATGTAAGATAAAAATTAATTTTTAAAAATTATAACTTCTTTGGAAATGAAAATCTTTTGATATTAGATTACACAAAGATTTCTTAGATACAAAAATATATACAGATATAACAATCCTTTTGAAAGTAATACAGTAGAACTCAGTGAAATAAAAACATCTCTCTTCAGATGCTGTTTCTTAAATGGAAGGATTCACCATCTAGAAAGGAATTTTTAAGTCCAATAGCTAATAGCAGATTTGTATCCAAGTAACTCACAAACTCAATATAGTCAGACATGGGTTACACTTCTGTAATCCCAGCACTCAGGAAGCTAAATCAAGAGGGTCACCTCCTTAGTGGTGAGGCCAGCCTGGGCTATGCAGTGAGTTCAAGGATAGCCTGAGATACAGGGTGAGGCCCTGTCAAAAGCAAAACATGACAAAGCCCTCACCTCACTAAGGGAACAAACAGCTCAACTAATGCATAGGTAGGACTTGAGAAATCAACATAGGATTCTTCAAAAACTAGAAATACAGTTGATGACACAGCTAGACCATGCCTGGACATCCACCAAGGAAATCAAAGTGAGCACCCTAGAAAGAGTCCACTGACCACGCCCATTCTTGCTACATCAGCATCATAACAAGTCTAAAGAGTCAACTCGGTGACCAAAGACAGGCGATAGAGAGGGAAAGCACAGCACCTATAAACACTGATATTATTCAGCCACAAAGTGAGTAAGGTCGTGTCACTCACAGGGAGAACGGACAGAACTGGAGATCACATTAAGTGACATGAGTCAGACTCAGAGAGACAGATGCCAGGTATTTTATTCTCAGGTTAATATAGATATTTATGCTGTGCAGAGGAAGTTATAACCCAAGAAAACAAGTATCTGGTACAATTGCACTGATGAAAAATAGCAGAAAATGAAAAGTAGTCTGGGGTAGTAGGAAAGAGATTTAATGGTTTCCCGAAGGGATGAGAGTGAGCACTAACCAAGAGGTACACAGAAACCTTTGGTGGGTCTAGTCACTGTACCATTGGTGCACACATATAACCAACCAAACGGCATATGCCCTATACTTGTATTTTACCGTAGACTGGCTATACCTCGTAAAGCGGTGACTAGAACACCATCAGTTCACCTTCCAAGTGTTCCTCCCCTCTGCTCTTTAGCAGAGCTAACTGATCTCTGGCTTACGATGTCTCTAAGAATCTTCTCATTCTGAACTCCACCATGCTGTCTCTATCTATTGAAACTTCATCTTCGAGTCTCCTTGGAGTTCAAGCAAAATGTCATCATCTCCAAAAGTTGTTCCCAGCCTTCCTTATCAGCATGAGGCTGCTCCCGGCTGCAGAATAACCCCGATTGGTTTATCTTGCCGTATGATCTGGTTTTTAGGGAGTCAACAGCGTGAGCACACTGACAGCTCCCTGACAGAGAGGCTGGGGTTTTGTTGCTTGGTTGGCTGCCTGTTTAGCTTCGTGGCTTAGCAGAAGCCTTCATTACTGAAGCATTGTCTAAGTGTTTCAAGGGTGGGTGGAGGCACGGAGGGGGAGCAGAAGATATAGCATGTTCCATTCCCTCAGCTCAAGTTTATTTCTGAGAGGCAACTTCAGTTGTAATAATCCAGTTGGTGCAGATGTGTTAATTGGTGATCGCGTGTCTTCAGCACAAGGAGCTCATTTTCAACATGTCTCCCTGGAGATAACCTCTTAACCCAAAGGAACAATTCTTTCAATAGACGCATCAGACACTATGGACTGATGGGGATAGAACATTAAGGAGACAGGAGAGCTTGCCATGCTTTCACGTGATCCTAGCTGCCAGCCGCCAGGAAATGATGGTCCCCATCTGAGGCCATAAATTCTTCCCAAGACTCCCCCACCATCTCTGAGGAGTAGCTATAGACTGGAAGCATCTGACAAGCCAACCCTACATTGCCTGAAAATGAGAAGCACCTACAGTATTATTTTCTTAATTGCTAGGGAAACTGAGGAACAAAACGGCCAAGAATTCACAAGAGTTCAGAGGCAAAAAAAAAGAAAGAAAGAAAGAAAAAAAAGAAAAGAAAAAGAAAAAAAAGTTGCTGAGTATTCCTAGCTCCCCCAAACCCCAAATTTTCAAGATTCCACAAAACCATTGAAAAAAATGTTTGGCATTCTCCTAAACTTGCTATAACCTAGAACTCATGATATAATGCCAGCAATAGTAATCATTAGAGGACAGAGGTTATTTACTGGATACAGTAGAGAGTCTGGTAACATTTTTTGTCAGAGCATAAGAAGAACTATAAGCTACCCTTCTCTGGAAGATACAGAACCTGCTCACTATAGCCACAATGAAACAGGCTTCAGAGTCCAGGAATGACCTGAAGTCAAAGCTGAACAACAGTAACTACTTGACTACTCACAAATGCTCAGAGTGTAATAAATTACTCATTTTTTATTAAGTTGCTAAATCATGAGCTAATGACAGTGCCTTGCTTCCTCATGGATCTTCAATCATTTATTTACTAAGTATCTTCTATAAACTTAATATACAGAAGACTGGCTTGTATTGCTATTTTTATTTTAATTTTTCTATATATATATATATATATATATATATATATATATATATTAGTGTATATACTTATAAGATATAATGTGATATACTCATGTGCCGAGCAGGATAATACAGGGTATTTAGCCTTTCTGTCTTCCTATCATTTCTTTATATTTAGAGTCTTTGAATGTTTCCCTTCTGGTTCTTTATGAAATTGTAATAAACCATTGTGAACTATAGGCAGCTAAGCTGCAGAATGCTAGAACTTATTTGATCTGCCCAAGTTTTTTTTTTTTAAAGCATGTCTGTGTATGAGACAGAGAAGAGAGAGAGAGAGAGAGAGAGAAAGAGAGGGGGGGTGGGGGAGACCTAGAGTTTAGATGTAGGGATTTTTAAGGAATGCCCTGGAATTTAGAGTTTAAAAATTACTAGAAGAGGAAGATTTTTAAACACTGGAGTTGAATCATCTGATTTACATCTTTACAAAGAACCCATTAGCTGCTACATGGAGAGTATGGGCTAGGTTGCATGGTTAGCAGAAGTCTTCATTATTAAAGTACTATACATCGGCTATGAGAAGGGCAGGAGTGGACCAAGAGCAATTCCAACCTCACTGTGATCCAGGAAAAGAAAACAAAAGTGACTCGGGTTGTAGGCAGCAGCTGGCTTCCAGAGTGGCAGCTCAGAAAACTGGTAAACAAGTCCTTTGAGCATGCGTCGGCCTCGTGCCCCTTCTGAGCGGGCTTATGCTAATAAGGTATTGGCAGCTTAACCTATCCTGGGAGGACACATCACCAGCCCGCCTAGGCAGTTATATAAGCAGCTCCTTTCTGCGCTTGGGGTCCAGGCCCTTCCATCTCCTTCCTGGTCCAGGCCCTTCCATCTCCTCTGGTCCAGGCCCTTCCCTTCCCTTCCTGGTCCAGGTCCCCCGTCCAGTTCCCCATCCCTATGTCAAGAGTCGTTCCTGGAATAAAGCCGACTGAGAAGGATCCTACCGTGTCGCGTCTTACTTGCGGCCAAGGCGGACGCGACATATGGTGGCCCGTACGGGGAAACTGAGGACTTCACCTTCGTTGGATTCAGAACTCAGCGGCTAGGAACGGCGGGTACAGGTATATTATTGCCACAGAAGGTGCCCATGAGTAGGGCCGTCACAAGGTCCGCGGTAAAGCGGCGTCACAGAAAGTGCCCAGTGAGTAGGCGTCACAAGGTCCGCGGTAAAGCGGCGTCACAGAAGGTCCCAGTGAGTAGGGCCGTCACAAGGTCCGGTGAAGCGGCGTCACAGAAAGTGCCCGTGAGTGGCCGTCACAAGGTCCGCGGAAAGCGGCGTCACAGAAGGTGCCCATGAGTAGGGCCGTCACAAGGTCCGCGTGAAGCGAGTCACAGAAAGTGCCCAGTGAGTAGGGCCGTCACAAGGTCCGCGTAAAGCGGCGTCACAGAAAGTGCCATGAGTAGGGCCGTCACAAGGTCCGCGGTGAAGCGGAGTCCAGAAATGCCCAGTGAGTAGGGCCGTCACAAGGTCCGCGGTAAAGCGGCGTCACAGAAAGTGCCCATGAGTAGGGCCTACAAGGTCCGGGTAAAGCGGCGTCACAGAAGGTGCCCAGTGAGTGGGCCGTCACAAGGTCCGCGGTGAAGCGAGTCACAGAAATGCCCAGTGGTAGGGCAGTCCAAGGTCCGCGGTGAAGCGGTCACAGAAAGTGCCCGGTGGATAGGCCGTCACAAGGTCCGGGTGAAGCGAGTCACAGAAAGTGCCCAGTGAGTAGGGCCGTCACAATCCGCGGTTTAAAGGGCGTCACAAAAGGCCCAGTGAGTAGGGCCGTCACAAGGTCCGCGGTGAAGCGGAGTCACAGAAAGTGCCCAGTGAGTAGGGCCGTCACAAGGTCCGCGGTTAAAGCGGCTCACAGAAATGCCCAGTGAGTAGGGCCTTCACAGGTCCGCGGTAAAGGGCGTCACAGAAGGTGCCCAGTGATAGGGCCGTCACAAGGTCCGCGGTGAAGCGGAAGTCACAGAAAGGCCCAGTGAGGGGCCGTCACAAGGTCGCGGTTTTAAGCGGCGTCACAGAAAGTGCCGGTGGATAGGGCCGTCACAATGGTCGCGGTAAAGCGGGAGTCACAGAAATGCCCAGTGAGTAGGGCCGTCACAAGGGTCCCCGGTAAGCGGCGTCACAGAAAAGTGCCCAGTGATAGGGCCGTCACAAGGTCCGCGGTGAAGCGGGTCACGAAAGTGCCCGTGAGTAGGGCCGTCACAAGGTCCGCGGTAAAGCGGCGTCACAGAAAGTGCCCAGTGAGTAGGGCCGTCACAAGGTCCGCGGTAAAGCGGCGTCACAGAAGGTGCCCAGTGAGTAGGGGCCCTCACAAGGTCCGCGGGTTTAAAGCGGCGTCACAGAAGGTGCCCAGTGAGTAGGCCGTCACAAGGTCCGCGGTGAAGCGGAGTCACAGAAAGTGCCCAGTGAGTAGGGCCGTCACAAAGGTCCGCGGTTATTTAAAGCGGCGTCACAGAAGGTGCCCAGTGAGTAGGGCCGTCACAAGGTCCGCGGGTGAAGCGGAGTCACAGAAAGTGCCCAGTGGTAGGGCCGTCACAAGGTCCGCGGTGAAGCGGAGTCACGAAAGTGCCAGTGAGTAGGGCCGTCAAAGGTCCGCGGTTAAAGCGGCGTCACAGAAAGTGCCCGTGAGTAGGGCCGTCACAAGGTCCGCGGTTTGAAGCGGCGTCACAGAAGGTGCCCAGTGAGTTTGGGCCGTCACAAGGTTTCCCCGGTGAAGCGGAGTCACAGAAAGTGCCCAGTGAGTAGGGCCGTCACAAGGTCCGCGTGAAGCGGAAATCACAGAAAGTGCCCAGTGAGTAGGGCCGTCACAAGGTCCGCGGTGAAGCGGCGTCATAGAAAGTGCCCGGTGGATAGGGCCGTCACAAGGTCCGCGGAAAAGCGGAGTCACAGAAAGTGCCCGGTGGATAGGGCCGTCACAAGGTCCGCGGTTAAAGCGGCGTCACAGAAGGTGCCCAGTGAGTAGGGCCGTCAAAGGTCCGCGGAAAAAAACGGAGTCACAGAAATGCCGGTGGATAGGGCCGTCACAAGGTCCGCGGTAAAGCGGCATCATAAGGTCCGTGGTCATAGGTCCATGGTAAAGTGGCAATTGAATCATGAGAGACCTTAGAAGTATCATGTTAGTGTTTGCTTTTTGTGTTTGTGTTTGTTTGGTGTGGGTCTGTCTTGGTGTCGTAATTGTTTTTCTCTGGGGTATTGGCAAGCATCAATCAGGAAAGTGGAAAACATGGGGAACTCACCATTGTGCCCTGTGAGAAGTGCCTTTAAAAGAACTAATGCGTGCAAGAGGCATTAAAATAAAGAGGGATTTGCATTGGATACCGGGTGACTTTATACCTTTGTGGGCCGTCACACGCACCTGGCCAGTGCCTATGCCGGTCCATTCTAACTCCCCGGTCCTCCTTACCTTTTTCCCTACTTCTTGTGTCTCAAAATGCACTTCCTGCTGGCTAACCTATATAAACTTATTCAGCTCTCTTACGTCTCCTCTCTCAGGGGACTGTATATTGTTCCTTTGGTTATAACTCTTCTCAGTCTCTCAATCAGAGTCGCCTCCTGTCTGAGTACCTGAAAGAAATCAGTCGAAGGAAGGCGAGGACCTATCCAGGAGGCTCCTGTTGCAGATCGCTACCCTGAATGGCACCCGCCTGGATCCCTTTACCTTGGAGGGGCTCACCACTTGGGTCAAGGGTGCCCTCAATTTTCTTTAAAGAATGAGCGGGAGTATTTATCTGGGGAGCTGTTGTTCTCCTGGGATGTGGTTTCTGCCTTTGGTTTCTGTGTCATTTGTGCCATGACCATGCAGGACATAAGGTTGTTTTTTACCAGGCGCTGACTGCCATGGAGGAAAGGCACTCCCCCAGGTATTTGGCTGGCCTCCCTTAGGGAGGCATAGTGGGGAGCTTTCTGGACCGGTAATGGCCATCCAGGCATAATCCCTAGATCTTGACCATTGCCAAAGGTGTACACTCATGAGGCTCCATACGCATCACCTCAATGTTTCTGAAGCGGGGAGTACGAGGAGCGCCTCGACTAAGATGTTCTCAATCCTGAGATAGATTCTCTGAAGCATGTCCGAGTGCATAGAGGTTTTGTGCCAAATGTACCTCTCCCTGAAAAAAAGGGACGAAGGGGGGTATGGCAGAAATATAAACTTTCCCATTACAATGCCTTCACTTTGCACAAGGGCTCGGACCTCTGTTTTCCACCGCTGACTTGCTGCGCTAGCGGCGACCTTCTAGGTGTGCTTTCAATCGCCTCACACCAACCACCTAATGAATGAGTTCAAGCATGCTTGGGTGTGGATGCCTAAGGTCTGAAGGTCCAGAGGTAACCTAATTCAAATTTAATAAATAATTAAGGGGAGATGTAGGCAGCAGCTGGCTTTCCAGAGTGGCCAGCTCAGAAACTGGGAAACAAGTCCTTTGAGCATGCGCGGCCTCGTGCCCCTTCTGAGCGGCTTATGCTAATAAGGTATTGGCAGCTTAACCTATCCTGGGAGGACACATCACCCACCCGCCTAGGGCAGTTATATAAGCAGCTCCTTTCTGCTGCTTGGGGTCCAGGCCCTTCCATCTCCTTCCTGGTCCAGGCCCTTCCATCTCCTTCCTGGTCCAGGCCCTCCCTTCCCTTCCTGGTCCAGGTCCCCCGTCCAGTTCCCCATCCCTATGTCAAGAGTCGTTCCTGGAATAAAGCCGACTGAGAAGGATTCCTACCCTGTTGCGTCTTACTTGCCGGCCAAGGCGGACGCGACATCGGGTTAAGGTCATAGTAGCAGCAATAAAGAAAAGTTAACGCAGACTGAGGCAGGAGGATTTCAAGTTCTAGGTTAGCCTGGGAAAAGTAAAAAGAACATCTCAAAACTAAAAGAGGAATGCTAGAGAGATGTGCCAGCAGTTAAGAGCACTGGCTGCTCTAGCAGAGGACCCAGCTTCCATTCCCAGCAGTCACGTGGCAGCTCTCAACAACCTGTAGCTCCAGTTCTAGGGGATCCAGCGCCCTCTTCTGGCCTCTCTGAGCATCAGGCACTCACATGGTGCGCAGACGTACATGGAGGCAAAACACTCATAACATAAAAATACTTTTAAATGAGAAAGGAAGAGAATCAAGATGGTATATAAATATACCTCATAACATTTGATATAAAATTAAAAATAGATTTATATAGACAATGCTTAGATTTTAATTGTGCTAAACTTACTTACTAGGTACTAAAGATCATTAATTTTTAACTTGTTCAGCATAATTGGACCAAGAGAAACTATCATAAAAACTATATTACAATTCAATATTTTATAAATATCTACACCAAACTCTTTAACTAGTTAATGGCAGTGGTGGCCCTGTAAAATGAACTTCTTCAAGTTCCAACCACAACACTCTAGTAAAAGCATGCCAACGACAAAGCTAAGGAAGTTACCACCACCATTTCTCAGGGCAACAGCTTCACATCAGACAGAAGAGGCAGAGCCCTGACACCTTGTCTGCTTCCCCAGTGCACAGGGATAGCCAAACCCAGGAAGGATGGGTATTGCCTGCACGTGCCTTCTAAGGTCTGCTGTGCAGCTCTTCCACTGTTCCTTTGCCTTCACAATCATCTCCCAATACTCAGTCTAGTGATTTTCAATTTTTTAAAACAGGATCTTACATATCCTAGGCTGGCCTCCACTGTGTAGCCAAAGATGGACCTTGAGCTCCTGACTCTGTTTCTTCTTTTCTGGTCAGACTAAGTATTGTTAGGTTAGTGTTCTCAGGTCACCTGAAGTGTCATCTTCTTCCCACCTAAGGAGACTTGTGCTAGCTACCCTGAATCCTCTCCCCTGGCTCAGTCCTCCCCCTTGCTGGGTCCTCACAGATTTAAAACTCATCCTTTAAAAATCTGGTTTCATCTTTGCTTCTCTGAGGACGGGATTGTTTTTATCACCATCGGCCCCCAACTGGGTGAGATAGCCTATTATTTTTAAATCAATCTTAATTGTTTTTAGACATTTTTCAATAATTCTTTGCATGAGTGGTATTTAATCAATAGTTGAATGTTGGTTACCTCTGCTATAATGAAGATTAAATGATGATTAAGATCATCTCATCTTTGTTTATTTTCAAAGGGATGGTTTCCATCAGGTTGTGTGAAGTCATGAGGAATAAACTGGATAAATAAGTTAATACACTTACTCCTTTTGACTACAGGCAAGAGATGCCTCGTGTCTCCTGTGGATTCTGTTATTTAAACATTGTATAGGGGTCAGAAAGATGGCTTAGTAAATAGAAGTTCTTGCTATGCAAGAATGACAACCTGAGTTTATCCACATGAAAAAGTAGATCCAGTGGTGTACACCTGTAATCCCAGACTACTGCAGTGAGATGGGAAACAGAAGAATTTCCAGAAGCTCACAGGCTGTCTATCCTAGGATCCACAGCAGAAACAAGAGATCCCCCCTCAAACCAGACAGGTGGTCTCAGATAAATGGCCAGAGAGGTGGCTCAGCTATTAAGAGCCCTTGCTGCTCTTACACAGAATTTAGGTTCTGTTCTCAACATCCACCTGGCAGCTCACAACCATCTATAACACTGTCCTACAAGATCTCTTCTAGGCTTCAGTGATGGCTGGGACTCATGCTTTATCCCGACCAGCACCTGGCACTTGGCAGGCTCACAATGAATACTTGTTAAATTAGTGATGGGAAGAAATAAGAAGAGTTCAGTGCCATTTTATATATGAGAGAAATGAGCTTGAGAATATGAATGAGAGGCTAGAGAGATGGCTCAGAGGTTAGAGCACTGGCTGCTCTTTCAGAAGATCTTAGCGTCTATGTGGCAGCTAATATCACTGTGTAATTCCAGTTCCAGAGGATTCTGGCCTCTGAGGGCAAAGCACACACATGATGCAGACATCCATGTAGGCAAAACACCCATACTTATAAATATAAATAAATATTTTAAATGAGTATGAATGACTCCTTGCATACAACCTGTAATTTACTGAATCCTGTGTCAAAGTTAGCGTCATGGGGTTTCTAGCATACACCTCTGTGCATAGACTAGAACTCAAACTTCCTCCAAAGGTCTTAACTAGGAGAGGTTTTCATTAAATCAGTACGATTTGAACTTGCTGGGATCACAAGATGAGACCTGTGAACAAAGCTTCCAGCTTTTACTGGGAGGTCAAGCTGGAAATCAATCAGCAAGGCCTGGCTCCTTCATGTCACAAACAGATTGGATGGTGATGGAGAAGAAGTCCATTGGGAAATTGGGTTGAAGATGGCAGACTGGAGATTTGGGGAAGGGCAGAAGTTGGCGAGGAAACCTCTTTACTGCTGGATAGCTCTCAGTTACAGGACCCACACTCGTATTACCTCACGGTCACTTCTCACCTGTGGAGAATTTCTCAGAGCGTGGACTCTGAATCTACACACCAGAAGCAACTGATGAAGCACTAGTTCAAACCTATAAATATTCCCTTTAAGACTTATTTCACTGTATTTTGTTACTTGGTGTGTGTGTGTTGTGGTGTGTGTGTGTGTGTGTGTGTGTGTCCAAAGAGTACAGAAGGAGGAACTGGGTACCCTGGAGCTGGAATTACAAGGGCTTGGAAGCCAATCAACATGGATGCTGCTATCTGAAGTCCACCCCTCATGACTGAGCAGCTGCTCTCTACCTCACTAAGCCGTCTTCCCAGGCCTTCCTTATACCTTTGAAACAAGCAACCTCGCTTATTTTAGCATCTGAAGGTCTGGTCACAACTGATTTAAAATTGGGATAATTACCATATCAATGTATTCGTCCACACATTAGAGAGCATAAAAGATGGAACTGATGTAAGCGTTTCCAGCCCAGGGCCAATGTGGTTAAGAAAACAGGATGAATGGACATGTGTATACACTTGCAACTTTGTCTCTGCACAGGATCATCCCTATAAAATGTTTCCTTTGATTATTTTTTCCTCTCTGGTCCTCATGAAATCTCCTGTGAGAATGGTAGGAGTGAATCTTTAAGGGTTTGCAAGCTGCTTCTCTGCTGTGTCTAAGATAACAAATGAACCTGTTTCATTACTAATTAGTAAGTAATTGCAAACAATGTTTATTTTTAACTTCTGTGGCGTGGGGGTATGGTTTGCTTTTGTTTTATTACATTACTCCGGACACAGAATGACCCGTTCCTAGACAGAATTAAGCCTAAAATATGTGTGAAAATACTAGCACCCACTTCATGGAGGCCCTGTAGAACTTACTAAGGTAACATGAAAAAGGGCCCAGCCCATGACCATAGAGACTCAAGAATGAGAGCTGTTTTCCCTCAGGGCTAGAAACGTGCACATCTGTATGAAACAGGAGAGGGTAGAGCTTTGGGGCTCCTACTGTTGTGTCTTGTTAAAAAACAAAAACTGAACTACCATTTCATTCTCTTCAGGCTAAGTCCCAGCAGATGAGTCTCTCCTCCTTTTGCTTTTCCCAGCTCCAGCGCTGGCCTTTGCAGTCCCCTGACCTCCTCTTCGGCTCTTGTGTTCCTTTTGCTGTTTACTGGAGGTCTTTTCCTGCTACAAAGGCCATGTCTTGCAAGACTGTGTTTAGACTCATTCATCTCTGCATAATCCAAAGAATCATAGGTTGTGCCAAACCAATTGTGTTACCATCACCAATTGGGACTAAATATAGTCTTATAAAAGTGATATTTGAAAATTAATATTCTAAATACTTGTTTACCACTCTGTCCTTTCCCCATTCTTATTACAAAATAATAATAATGATAATAATAATAATAAATAATAATTTAGAGCCAACCACCATCCTTAGCTAAGAAACATCAGAAGCTGTCTTCCCAGTTCAATTTTCTTTTTTGCTATGACCCAACACCTGACAATAAACAACTTACTGGAGGGAGCGTTTATTTGGGTTCATGGTTCGCGGTGAGGAAGGCATGACGGTGAGAGGAGCGACAGTAGCGTGGGGCGACTTGCTCACATCTCTATGGATCAAGAACCAGAGAGAGATGAATGGGGTTGCTCAGCTGCTTCCTGTTCCCTTTTCATTCAGTCCAGGGCCCACCGAGGAGATGGCGCCCCTTCCCCCCCAGTGCGCACATTCTGGGTGAGTCTTCCCATTAAGTTAACTCTATCTAAAAACATCTTCAAAATCGCCATAGTGCACTTCGCTGATGCCCTTTGGTGTTTCTTAATCCAATCAGGCTAAAAGTAAAAGTTAGCCTGCCCACTCTCCAAGCAACTCCAGGTCTTCTCTTGGCCTCTTCCTCTTGAGGTGGTGTGGTCATTTCTTCAAACATGTGCTTTGACTGGCTCCTTTTTAATGCGGATGCCAAGCCTACCTTCAGGTGAATAACCAGTAACAATTCACCAATCATCCGAAAAGAGCACGGACTCCAAGGTACTTCCAAATGTTAACTCTTTTTAATAATAATAAATAATAATAATAATAAAATAAATAATATCACAGGAAACATTCCTAAAAGATGATTTTTTTCTATTTTTCAAAAGTCTAGATTTCATCCTTAAGATAAGCTAGACTCAGGGGCTATCCACATGGGTGGTGTGGGCTTGGGAGATAGACAACAGTAAAGAATACAACTGCTCTTGCAGAGAACCAGAGTTTAATTTCCAGCACCCACATGGTAGCTCATAACCATGTATGATTCCAGTTTCAGGGAATCCGATCCTTTCTTCTGCCCCTGAGGGCAGTAGGCATGCTTGTGGTATACACACACACACACACACACACAACACACGTACACACACACATGCAACATGACACACTCACAATATAAAATAAATGTTTTTAAAGTAACCCCATTGCCCATACCTCCTGTGTCTATAGTAGAAGAAAACCAGCTCTAACTCACGTACATGGGAAGCAGATACTTTTATCAATTGCTTTATTACATTTCTCTGTTGGGGCAGTGGCACCTGCCACACATTTGTGGAAATCAAAGGACAATTTGAGGAACATGGTTCACTTCTTCCTCAACATGGGTCCCAGGTACTCAGCCCATCGTCTCGGCAGCTGGAGCCTTTACCCACTGAGCTGCTTTGGGTGCATGTAGTAAGGCAAAAGTGTGTCCTCTAAGAATGTTTTAGGGAGGATCCCTTATTTACCATAATTAGTCATGGATAGAACCAAAATCAGATGCACTGTGGGAAGGGACACATGAAGTAGGAAGAGCAAGATCTAACCTATCAATCAAAGTAGGAAAGGCACAAACTACAGCATTTACTAACAAGCCCCACCTTCTTTCAGACCCCATTAAAAGGACCCCAAAATTGCAGCCTGAGCCCGCGAGTGTTCTCATTCATATGGCCCCTGTCTGTCTTGACAATGTATCCCTCTATAATCTCTGTCTTGACAATGTATCCCTTCATAATCTGTGTTTTGACAGTGTATCCCTCTATAATCTGTGTTTTGACAGTGTATCCCTCTATAATCTTACTGCTGTTTTTCTCCAAATAAAATCATCATGCTACTTTTGCACATTTGTGTGAGCTCTTCTTTCCAATCCTTTGCATAAGAAGCCAAGAACCTGGAAACACAGGTCCAGATTCCCAACCACCAGTTACAGAATAGCGACTGGTGAGTGATGTCACAGGGGAACTACTTCTATGTTCCATTTGGGTACTTGCCCACCAGTTGTTTTTAAGTTCCTTGATTGTGACAGATTAGACAGACAAATAAAGAATCCACTGACTATTTTGAGAGCCAATTACTAATAAACTGATTTCTATCTGGAATTAAAACTGTATTTTAATGAATTGTATTAATATCATAACTTTTGATAGAGTTGTAAAACAAAGGGAAGTTTGACATTCTTTTTGGATCAACACAGTGCATAAATAAATGGGTGGGATGTCTGACTGCTTTCCTGTGCTTCATTCTCTTTGTGGTCCAGCAGACAGATGAGCAAAGGTGACAGAAAAGCACTAGAGCTGGAAAGGCACATTGGTAGATCAGGGATGGTGGATGCCAGAAAGCCAGGACAAGGTCAGATCAAAGAAGTTCAATAGACATGGGGCCCAGTATGTAAACAGAACAGGTATGTCTAGTCACCAAGGGTGCAGAAATATGTGTCCCATGCTATCATCTGGAATGTTGACTCTGTAACTTAGCTGGATACTGCAATCACCTGGGAACCCAGTAATGGCCAGAGAATCAGTAAGAGATGGTAAAAAAAAAAATGACCTTAACATTTTTACCAGGTTCCCCCTGGTCACTCTGATATCCATCAGAATTTGGAAAGCAGTGATCTGCAGTACCAACCTCTAGGTGTAAAGTGGTGACTCTGAAATACTTCCACAGACTCCGTAATGGAGGAAAGATTGCATAATGGAGGAATTGTATTCCTCTAAAATAATATGTTTGGAATTTTTTTTTCCATTTCACAAAATACACTTTAGGCCAGGTAGTGACCTCCCAGCCAAGCCTTCAAGTGTCAGGACTGAAATGAAATTCACTGTTGTCACAGTACATTCACTGTGTGACCATTGGTACCATGCAGGCTTTCTGCACGCAGAGCCAAGGACCACCAAACACACAAGCAAGCTGCTCCCTCTGGCAGATCTCAGCTCTGTGGTCCACCCTATGCTGTTTGGGAAGGACACAACAGCACATCTGTTTCTCAAGCATCTTCTAAACAGGTGCAGCTGCCTCAAGGCCATGGATCTGCTAGACTCCCAGTTGCCCATTGAATTGGTTGCTGCATGGCATTCCTAAGCAGGATTCCTACTGAGGATGCTACTTGCATAGCCTTACCTGAGGCATGATTGGGAGATTTCCTTTGAGTCTTATTCCATCTCACTCTACAGCTCTGTAGAATGCACCAGGCGCCTTCTGGTGTTAAATCAGCACTCGGGGTGCAGCTGCAGTGGTGCAGACAGGATGTGATTAAAGATTAGGTTTGGTATTGTACCCATAAACCACAAATGCTAACTCTGACATTGTCTTCCACTTCAGATAAACTGGATAGAGCTGTACTGGACCCATAAATGATAGGGTCACCAAGTCTAGGAGTCAAACCTAGATTTCTGAATCTGGAGGCTGAGACAGCTCTATCAGTAAAGCTCTATCAGTTTGCCCTACAAGCGTGAGATCCTGAATTTTACGAAACCCAGACCCCAGGTTTCATAAAAGCTGGGCAGTGACGTGTACTTTTGTAATCCCAATACAGGGAAGGCAGAGACAAACAGATCCCTGGGGTTCACTGGCCAGACAGACTCACTTACTTGATAAGCCCCACTCCAATGGGAGACCTCTGTCTCAAAAGATACATAACGAATGAAGGATGATACCCAAGGTTGTCTTCTGACCTCTGCACGCATGTGCACATATGAATGCGTATGACCACACACACATGCATGTCTAGAAGAAAATTTTGACATCTTTCTATTCTTAGTACAACTGGCCTTTGAACTTAGTATCTCAGAAGCATCTATTAAATGTTTGGTACAAGCATTCAAACCTGTTTGAATACCTGTGCATGCCCTGGGTGTCCCAAGATGAAAAAAAGAGAGAGAGAGAGAGAGAGAGAGATAGAGAGAAGAGAATATGTCTGTTTCCCCCAGAAGCTCCCACATGAAGAGAAGAAAAGTCGGGTGTGATTGGAAAATAAGTCCATCTTCCTTTCCCAAACACCCCAAAGCTGCCTCCGGAATCCTTGATATTGCGATGTTCTTTTATGAGTCTTTTTTTTTCCCCAAATCTATTTTTACCACCCGCTTGTCTTCTCCTTTCCCAGTCAAAGTTAATTGCTTTGCAGTCGCTTTCCAAAGCATACCAAAAGCATTTTACTGCAATGATCAAACTTCCTAAGCACAGGGGCATTTTTTCTTCTTCTTCTTAAAACGTTGGGTTCTAGGCACTTGAAAATCCAACGAAGTCAAAACCTTCCCTGGGGAATTAAAATAATACATCGATGGCACCACACCTAGGTTGAGCCAAAAGCCTAAAGACAGAGTGGCAGGCCTCTCTGTTATAGAGAGACACGATACTGAAGGGAAAGGAGGTGGGCTTTGAAGGAAACAGGCAGAGGATGAATTAAACTTCAAACTTTCTGACTATGTGACATTAGGAAAGTTCCTGGCGCCTCTGAAATTTTCTTTTTCCTTTTCTTTGATTCCATCACAGGGAACTGAGCCAAGGCAAGTACTGCTCTAAATGATCTGCAGCCCTAAAGTTCTGACGTCAAAGCATGTACATAAAAATGTGCCATGCCCTCTGCGACACAAGGACCAGAAAAATGTTTGTGACTCGTCTCACACGTAACAGGTTCTTTATAATTGGTAGGTATTGCTCAATTAACTCCAGCTCAATTACTTCTAGAAATTGCTTTATTGACTACCCATTGATCATTACACACCAATAAAATGGTCCGTTTTAAAATCTGGTTAAGTAATGAAAATCTAGGTTATAATAGTTTTGTCTTTTCGAGTAAATAGGTTTTCCTGCCCTATATATTTAAATATATAGAGAGAAAGAATATGAAGTTGAGTAGTTAGGGAAGTAGAGGAAGATCTAGGAGGAGCTGAGGAACAGAAAAGAATATGATAAAAATATACTGCCTTGAAAAAGTAATAAAATGTATGTATATATATGCATACATATGTACACATGCATATATAGGCATATATATACATATATAAATAAATATATACATATTCCTACCAGGAACAATAAACATATATGTGTCTATATATGATTGTTTGGCCTCCATCCAGCATTACTAGAAGGCCCTCCATCACACTGAGACTGTCTTAGAAGAGGAAAGAAGTTGCCCACCAGTATCTCACAGGACTCCGCCTTCCTGCTCTTTGCACCCCCCTTTCTCTTCGCTGCATATACTATGGGGTTCTCTTCTCTCTGTTGTACCTAAGATGAGGAGGAACTGTGACAAACACACATGACCAGTCAGTGTGCCACTTTGTTGCCTGTCACGCAGGAGGAATGGAGTCAGTGGGCCGTAAAGAGAAAAGACGGTTGTGGCTCACAGCTTCGGTGGTTCAAGACTGGGAATTTCTGTTCTTGTTGTTTTAGTTGGACTGTGGCTACACGCACGTAAAGAGGAGAAAGGACATAAAGTGGATGCTGAGTTTCGCCGTCCCCTTGGAGGGGTGTCACCAGTGCCCAAAGAACTTCCACTAGGTTGGTCCCACCTCCTGAAGGTTCCACCAGCTTCCAGTAACACCAAACGGAGAACCAAGCCCCTAACACACGGCTCAGTAGGGACAGGCCAGATCTAATCCAGAATAGTCAGAGGGAGAGGTTGTCTGCGGAATGAAGGCTTCTGTTGCCTTGCCTTAAATTTCCACATTCCCTTTACAATATAGAACTGCTATTGTTTTTGGTTTTTTTTGTTTTTTTTTTGTTTTTTTTTTTAATCACAGATTATAGAGCTCCTGTAAAATACAATGGAAATTTGAATACTGATGAGAATATAATCCACCAAGTTTACAGTCTTGCTGACAGGGCTGCTTTTCAGAATTCAGGAGTCTAAATGACTGTGTGGTCAATTGAATCATGATAGGGATGAAGAGCTCCAAGAAATATCAAACTTAATTGTTTCTGAGGCCTGGAAAGGCATTGCTCTTGCAGAGGACCAGAGTTCAATTCCCACTACGCAGCCAAGAAGATTGCTACTGCCTGTAACTTCAGCCCCAGGGAAATAAAATGCCCTCTTCTGGCCTCTGAGGGTACTACACAGAGATGAGCATATACAGACAGACACAGGTACACACAAATAAAAATAAAATTTCCAAAGTAAAAAGAAATAAATTAAGTAGAAAGCAATGAGGATGAGCCTGGCATCGAACACATATTGCCACACACATGCACACACATGGCCGTGGTCCCTACACACACATACACACATGTGTGTGCCTGCAAATTAATAAAACGTTTCTGGTGAGATATATATATCAACAGGGTGAGTGTTATTCAATTAGCTCATACTTCTTCAGGAGCTTTGAGTAGATAGATAAATAATAGGCA
Organism: Mastomys natalensis; assembly: GCA_021653895.1. Lineage (NCBI taxonomy): Eukaryota > Metazoa > Chordata > Mammalia > Rodentia > Muridae > Mastomys > Mastomys natalensis. Next base: position 1,728,693 of record JAJTUV010000025.1, read on the forward strand.
AAAAGAGAAACAACAAATTTTTAACAACAGTGCCAAAGGCAATATTTCAAAATGATAAACCAGCGAGAAAAAGTAAGAACTCTTATCTCAGTGGTAACATTGAGGATGACATTGGTCTTTCTTGTTCACCTAGATTGAGAGGTTGGTTCAGTCACCACACTTTCACAGCAGCTCCCTGCCTCCACCAACACCACACCCTGGGTCGCTCTGCTCAGCCCTTTGACCTGTTCACATTTCTCACTGGCTAAACCATGAGCTACCACTCCACGAGTTGGATGATTAATAAGGAAAACTTGAAAGAAGTAATGAATTTCACAAATCAAATTCACTGTGGTTTCCGGAAATGCATAATTTATAACCAAAAAAAAATATCAATTAGTAAAACTCATTCCTTGTACTATATTTACAGAATACCTCAAGGCTACCACTGGAAAGAATGGATATCCCCTAAAGCATGGACGGCCTGTGAGCTTCCAAATGCCCTACTGTAGAGCAAGCTAATTATCGCAGCAAACCTGCTGTAATTGATTTTATTTATTTATGCGCCTGCTTTGATTGCATTTTACCCTCACAGTGCTCACTTTTCCAGCACTGTATGGTAAAGTAAAATATAAGTTGCCTGCCAAGAACAAATTCTTGCTGGGAAATTCAGCCATTTTTGTTGATAAGATTGATAACTCGATTTGCTTAGCTAATTACCTCATCTTTCCGAAGGAAGACTAGTGAAGATAGAAAAACTGGAGTCAAGTGTGTTTTATGAAGTTAAAGCCAAGGGCTAGGACTAGGACAAGAGCTTAGTGAGTAAAGTGCTTGCCAAGCAAGTGTGAGGACCTGAGTTCAATTCTCAGGTCCATAGGAAAAAGCTGAGTGCAGTAGACTGTGCCTGTAATGCCAACACTGAGAAGCTAAGGAACACAGGTAGATCTTGGGCTTGCTGGTCAGCCAGGCTGGCCTAACTGCATCCAAAAAAATAAGGTAGAGGGCAGTTAAGGAAGGTATCCAGGTCGAGCGCTGGACACATATGAACATGCATTATACAGATACCTGGAGAGGAGTAAAGTGGGATGGAAGGGAAGATATGCAGAAGGAATCCATGGTTTCCAGTTGGGACATAGATAAGTGGTACAGAACTTGGCTAGACCCTGTAAGTTACAGGGTTCCAATCTCAACATGAAAACAAGGAAGAAAGGAAGATGGTGGGGGAGAAAATAATTCATTGCTCCATCTTAAAATATGCCACAACCACCAACGGAAAGATCAAAATCTTTAAAAAGCAATTTCAATAAATTCAATCAAACAAGACTTAGTGACTCTATGACTGGCAGAATTCTGACTCATAGTTGTCAAGTAACCCAACCGAGGAAGAGAAAGTAGGAGACACATTATCACAGGGAAGGGTCTTGATGCAGATGGAAGAGCATCGTCAGGCACGCTAAAATCCAAAAGTAAAACCACATTCCCAAACATCTAACAATCGACAAAAAGCTTTTGTGTGTGATTACAGCAAGTGAAGGAAGTCACAAAAAAAAGAGCTATGTGGAGAGATGTGATCCAGAGGCCACTGAGAGTGCAGAAATGACAGAAGTTCTGGGATGTGCACTTCTTACATATTATTTCCTGTGGAGTGGTGATACTAGCAGGCCAGAGATGCAAGGATGGAACTCAGACATGGACCAAGAGACCAAGATGGTAGGATTCTGCTCAAATCATGGTAATCTCAGTTTTGATCAGGTATCTCCCAATCTTAACATCCACAAAAGAAGGAACTGCAAAAGGAAGTGACCTCATTGGAATTTGTCTCGAAGAAGCTTCTGGAAACGAGAAGGTATTAGAAGTTAGCAACAAGCTAATATTGACTTAACACACTCAAACGATGAGACGTGGGACAGGGTGAGTTTCATTAATTAAACTCAGAGTCTGTGTTGATTCTGGGCAAGAAAGGAATTGAGAAAAAAATCAAACTGGATCTGTTTGGAGCCAGCATGGATTTGTGATAACAATTCAAGCCAGACCTAACTCATTTTCTCTCTTGATAAAATTACTAGAGCGGGAGACAAGAAAAACGCTGAGGACATATGTGTCTGAATCTCAGCTAGGCATTTGACAGGCTCGGGGAGTACAGTATTTCCCAAATTGGTATCTGTGAAGAACAGACTTCCACAAGATATTCATAGGTGTGCAAGGAATACACACAAATACATTGGGAAAGGAGTTACACGAGATGTAAATTTGTCTCAGCATTCTGAAACATAATATATAAGATAAAAAGGCACTGTGGCTCTTCAAGAAGATAACATAGTTATCTATGTAGCACTTCACAAATGTTTTTCAACATTTTTGCTTAGGAACATGTATTAAGTCTTCTAGAAAATTCTAAGAAATGCTTTGTTGGGGTAAGAAATATGTAATGAATAACATATGTAGTGGAACTCTTCCTCATTGTCAGATAGTCAAAAACAGGGTGCCAACCTGAAGAGACATCTCCACTGGAGCAGCACTGTCCTTAATTCTGCCTTTGGCATCATCACCATAGACTTATTTGAAGAATCAATGGCCTCTTCCAAACTATGTGTACCATAGAATGAGAATAGATGGAACCTGAAGAGATGGTTCAGCAACTAAGACTTCTTCTTGCTCTTCCAGAGGACTGAGCTCTGGGATATAAGAGAAAGATGGCTGAAAAAGTGTCATGATTTGACTATGCTTGGCCCAGGGAGTTGTACTTGTGGAGGTGTGGTCTTGTTGGAGTAGATGTGTCACTGTGGGCATGGACTTAAGACCCTTATCCTAGCTGCCTGGAAGTCAGTTTTCTACTAGCAACCTTCAAATGAAGATGTAGAACTCTCAGTTCCTCCTGCACCATGCCTGCCTGGATGCTGTCATGTCTCTGCCGTGATGATACTGGACTGAACCTCTGAACCTGTAAGCCAGCCCCAATTAAATGTTGTCTTTTATTAGACTTGAATTGGTCATGGTATCTGTTCACAGCAGTAAAACCCTAACTAAGACAGCAAGCCACAGGGAGCATCCCAGGCCCACCTGCCTAGGAATGGCACCACCCACAATGGGCTTGGCTCTCCTACATCAATTTTCAATCAAGAAAGTATCCCCAAAGGCCTAAGGCCATCTCATGGAGTCAAATCCTCAACTGAAGTTTCTTCCTCTTCCCAGGTTGGCCATCACAATCTTCAATTTATAATTTCAAATTAAACAGGAGGTGGGTGGGTTGGTTTTTGTTTTTTTTTTTTTTTTTTTTTCAGTTTTATACTTCAGCTAGGAAAAAAAATGGGTTCCCTATCATGATGTGAAGTTTTCAGTTTACTTTTATTTTTTATTTTATGAGCCTGCGTGAGTACCTATATATATGTGTCTGTACTACTCCTGTGCCTGGTGCTCCCAGAAGCCAGAAAAACCAGTCCATGGGAACTAGAGTTACAGATAGTTGTGAGCCACATGGTGTAAGTGCCGGGAACTGAAGCACAGTCCTCCACAAGAACAGCAAGTGTCATTAGTTGCTAAGCTATCTCTTCCAATCCCAGACATGAATAAGCTTTAAAGGGAACAACTTTCTAGAAACATAAGTGAGTGGATTAAACTCAGTGCACAATTACATCACATTTCAAAACAACCAAAAAAGCTGGGCTATCTCACACCAAAAACAATGCCAAAAAGCTTTCATTGAAAGAAGCAACATGGTGGCTAACCCTTTTTGTCTACCACTTCCCTGCGTCTCCTGTGTGCAAATATCTTATATCCGTAAAAGCCCTGAGGAGCAAGTGTGACCTTCCTCAATTTTACAGAGAGAAAGCTGAGGTGTAGAGAAGAAACCAAGATGAATTTAGTAGTAGATGGGTGAGGTTTCGGAGTAGAGCACACGAACATCACGAATCCAAAGCTGAGAGCACATTTAAGGAGAAAAGACTACCAGAGACTCACGACGCTTGGGTTACGGGAGAACAGACATCTCATATGCTGCCGGTGGGAGTAAAAACTGATATAGCGTTTCTAGACAGGAATGTGGCAAGAAGAAGCCTTAAAAATATCCATTCTCTTCCTCAATCCAGTAATCCCACTCCTGGACCTTCTCCTAAAGAGACAGTGAGTGTGAGAACAGAGATTTCTCCGTGGAAGGATGCACCATGTCACCGCTCTTAATGAGAAACAAATTGTTTCAGTAAATTGTGACTAAAAATACTCAGACGCAATGCAGTCTGTAAAAATGACACAGTAAATATGTCTACGCACATGCAGAGATATTCCCAATATTTTCTGAGTAAAACCAAAAGCAAGTTTGTTCTTGAGAAAAACATGCAGAAATGTATGCATCTGACTGCAAATGACAGCCCGTCTTCTAACAAGGGGTGGGTGATGAATCAACATTTTCTTTTTTTGCAATTTTCTGTATGTTCAGATGCTATGACAGGAGCTCAGTATATACAGAGTGGCCTAGAGCCAGCTCTGTGGCCAACAAGGTGTTCAAAATCTCAGATCAACTGTAGCTTTCCGAGTGACTTAATACCCTCATTTGTCCAATAGACACAAAAAGCAACAGTCACCATGGGGCCAGCAAGAAGGATTGAGTCACTCGCTGCCAAGCCTGCTATCTGAGTTCAATCCCAGGACCAACTTGGACCTTTAGGATGAGAGGGTGATTTCCACAAGTTGTCCTCTAACTTCCACATGTGCATGGTGCCACATTGGTGCCCGCACATGTAGAAATACGTGTCTTAAAACAACATATCTATTTCATAAAGATGTCATGAAAATTAAATGAATTGCTATATGAATAGCATTGAAAACAGTGCCTGGACCCAGCAGTTATCACAAGGAACTCCAGAAGTTACTTTTCTGTTGCTGTGACCCCATGGCCATGAAAACATAGAGAATGAAGGGGTCTTCTGTTTTCTTGGGCTTAGGCTTACAGAGGGATAAGACTCCATCATGACAAAGAAGCAGCTGGAATGGTGGCTGGATCAGTGAGCAGGAAGCAGAGAGAAGAGAGAGAGAGAGAGAGAGAGAGAGAGAGAGAGAGAGAGAGAGAGAGAGACCAGGAATGGCAAAAGGCTTTGAAACCTCAACTCTGGTTCCCAGTGACACACTTCCTCCAGCAAAACCACACTTCCTAGACCTACTCACTGTTAACTCGGGCAGTTCTCATTCAAATCAAACTATTGCTACTTTTCCTAATACTAAGGAAGTTCAGCCAACAACAATTTGTCAACACAACAGCCTCAGCTTTGACAGAAGGTGCAGGTATTCTGTGTTTGTATATCCGTTAAAGTAAATTTAATTTAAAATTTAAAGGAATCATTACAGTTCTGGAGAAACACAGTCCACTTTGTTACCCAGAGCTGGTACAGGCGGGCACACAGTCACTTCATCTCAGAAAGCACCTGTTTGTTGTGTCTGCGTCTGATTTTAAGGTATTTTATAGCCATCCAGCTATTATTAGACAATCATTTCCAGGCCCAAAACAGCAAGTTTAAGATAATGTGCTAACAGGTATAGGACTACCATATAATTGAAGAAGGAAAGTATTTTAGACTCAAAAGTAATGGTAAGACAATGAAACATTACATGTGTTCATGCAGCTATCCCCTTCGGTTATAAGCAAAGGACTTTGCAGGGAGGACAAATCACATGACCTTTGGAGAGCACTTGATGTATTCAGTATATGGTTGGCAGCAGCAGGTAAGTAGAGGTTTGGTGAGATCAGTGAATGAATGGATGCCCAAGGGTAAATCTCAGAAGCTGCAGGCCCAGAAACCTCATGGGACTTACCAAGACAGGTAAACAGTTAAGTGTGGCCGTGCACTCAGCATAAAACCTGTGACATTCCCGAGTGAATCCATCAGTCAGGACCTTTAAGTTGGTCCAGTTTCCTACAGACTACAGAGTCAGGAAAAATGTTTCAGAAGCAAGATGACAATCCCTCTGCTCTCTGTGCAGAATCAGGAAAGCTGCTTTCAAAAGCTTCCACGGTTTTGTGACGGAGACAAACTCATCTAAGTGAAGACAGTGTGTGTGACGGGCTGCCTATTAACAGGGAGACTAGAGCATCTTTTTTCAACCTTTCAAAGTACCCTCTGTGAGAACGCTCTGGGGGCATTAGCCTAAGGCCTTCTTACAAGTACTGCCATGGCTTTGCTGTTGAATATGAAGCTAATTCTAAGAGGCTGGGGTGATGGCTCAGTGGTTAGACTACTGACTGTTCTTCCAGAATTCCTAGGTTCAATTCCAAGCACATGGAAGTTGTAAGATCTTACAACTGTCTGTGACTACAGTTCAGGTCCACACCTGGGCCTCCATGGGCATTGTATCAATGTGGTGTACATGCAATAAGCAGGCAAAATGGATATACGACAAATAATTTAATATTTTCAAATAGTCTAATTCTAAAGTCTGTTACATTTCTCATGTGTAGAGTAGATCACACTGCTATGTTGCTAGGCACAGGAATGACTCTGGTGTAAGATAAACTTCCATACGTCAGTGGGCTGCCCAGAAGTTGATAAAGCAGACATAAAGCGCTGAGGACCATACAAGGCACAGACACACATAGTTACACACAGAGAGAACAGCTCCTAGGACTCAAGCATCAGGTGTGAATATATCTGTTTTAACAAATCGATACAACGATGAAATGCAGCAAAAGGGCGAGTCTATCCAACGGCAGCCTAGACACAGAGCTACTGAGGCAAAGTCTGGCAGGGTCTAGCCTCAGGCTGAGAAAAGGGATGAGATCAAAAGATTCCAGCATCTTTATCCACAGATAAGGACAACACTGACGTAAAGGACGATACTGTCTTGGACCAAATCCACTAAACTCGGAACCCAGGCACCCAGAACTTAAGAGGTAGAAGTGGGAAGATCAAGAGTTCAAAACCATCTTTAGCTACATAACAAGTTCCAGGTCAGCCCGGGCCTATACAAGACTGTCTTCAAAAGCCAACCAACAGACATTGCAACCCACCTGACTCTTCCCTTTCTGATGACTCTGTGTGAGCTAGCGTCCTCATCAATCTCCTTCAAGGAGACAAGATGAAGCCCATTGTAGACATCCTGGTCCCTGTGGGCATAATTTCACATCATACATAATTAAGTTGAATGATGACTGTTTTGCTTTCTGCCATCTTTACGACGGAGAAAAAATCCTTGTGAGCAGTCTTCGCATGCACAGGAAGCCAGTTTCATTGCAGTTTTAACTAGCATTATTTCACTCTATTCATTATTACTGCGTGCGAGGAATGTGTGCATGTGTTCTGTGCAGGCCTCTCTGCCACAGCCTCTGTGGGACAGTCACAGGGAGATTTTGTAGAGTCAGTTCTCCCCTCCCACTTTTAAGCGGGTTCCAGCGACTGAAGTCAGGTCATCAAGCCTGCATAGTGACTTTATCGATGAAGCCATCCCACCAGGGAAATTAACATCATTTTATACATCAGCTTCTTAAGCCTGATTGTCATTCCTGAAGGCTCCAGGTGTGCTCTTATCATACCAGCCATGTAAGCCCAGGGAGCTGACAATGGGCAGGAACGACTCATACAGCCCCAAGTCAGACATCAGGATTTGCTGCAGGCAAACATTCTACATGCTTGCAAGCAGTGATTTGAGGGCTCTGTGTCTGTATTCAGCGGTGCTCATTTGGAGGTTACTGAAGGATTTGTGAACTGGAAAGCAGCCAGAAGGAAGCAACAAATGCATTATTCCGAGTGGCTGCTTAATTCCAGAAACTTTGGTACAAGGTAAAGCAGCTAGAACCCACAAGGCTGCAGACAAAGTGACTCTGGATAAAACTGAGTCGAGGTTACATTCCAGCCCTGACCCCTCTGTTAGGGTCAGCTCCAGGTTAGAGGCTCAGAGGAGTCAACATCACTGTCTTAAGATTCCCTGCCTAAAGTATGCCACGTGCTACAGCTTGTAGTCAGTACTGGTCATCTGCAAGCCACAGAAAACCCTTGTCTGTCCCACCGAATCTGAGTGACTTTGACTACACACACAAGCTTTGCTTTCATCCTGTCCCCCAAGTCCCTGGGACACAACCTATGATCTGTTCACTAACAAGAACCAACTCTCTCATTAAATCAGATTTAAAAAAAAAAAAAAATCTCACTACAAGGATGTAAGTCGGCAGCTAATCCTCCTCCAGAGGCCCGCGGCAAGGAAGTGGTTAAACGATTAAAAACACAAAATGCTATGCAGCAAGCTGTGTACAATTAACCAGAATTCAAATATACACCTTGTTCCAATCCCAGGCATTTATCAGATAAAAATAGTCTTCTACAAGAATGTCATGATTAATGAGGTGAGACTCCAGCTAATTACTGTTTCCTCCAGAAGTAATTAGGTTGGCATCGCTAATCAAGATGAATGAACGCTCTGACCCGCTTTCTTAAATGTAAAACTCGGAGCTCCGACCGACCGCAATCTCAGCATTTAGTTCAGGCAATGTAGTCTTTATTAGACTTGTAGTTTGATTAAATTCTTTTGTTACACCAGGCCTTCCACACATGAACACATGAATGCGGTGATGTTCAAAGAGTTTTTCACCCTTAATTAAAGATCGCAAAGCCTTGTTCCATTCACGGGCAATACATAGGACAGGTCTAAATTGATAGCTTTTAAGTAGAGCGTAAGGGAAGGCGCTTTAGCGCTTGCCCGGCTGAGACAAGTCTCCCCAACCCTTCTCCCAGAACTGCTCTTATTATGGTGGAGAAATGAAAGGGGAAAACTTTGTTATATTTTATTATGCGGCTTTTCAGCCCCTCTTAAGGAAGGTAAGGCATATGTCTGGCTTTATTTTTTTTATTTTATTTATTTTTGTTGTTGTTGTTTAATGAGTTCTGTGTGAGGGAGGGAGGAAGCACGGTCCAATTAGTGCCTTCAGTAAAGCGCTCCTCAGTGTGAACCACGGGTGCCTTTAGAAGCAGGCCCTGTGTTGCGGTCTCCAGCCACTGACTCGAGAGCGACTTGTTCCCTTCCCTGACCCACGGTGACGGTAAAGTAAAAATATTTGTTTTCAAGATGTGATTGCAAGTTTTGTTGTCTGTGGAGCAAAGAGACTAACTCAGTTAGCGGCTAAATGTATCAAATCAGCTCTCAACAGGATGTGTATCCGTATTTCATAAAACGTGGCAGTATCTTCACCCCCAAATTCGCTAACCGGAGGCCAAAATCAGGTCTTGGCACGTTCAGCCCTCCCTCGCACTTAATAGGTTTCCGGCTCCCTCCCGCCCTCTACCCCTTCACGGGTTGCTATCTATTTCCTGTTTTCTCTCCATTCTCCATAGCTACTCCATGGGAGTGGGACCCTCCTCTCACCCTTCCTCTGCCAGTTGGTTTATGTTTCCACTTGCCAGGTTGGGAAATCCTATTTTTATATCTTCTACTTAATTATATTCCCAGTCTAGAATGTGCTGTCTCCTCTGATTGATGTACTTGGACCGCCCGCTGTTTGGCTTTTTTTTTTTTCCCCTGCAACTCTGAATACAGGAGGGTAAAATAATCTTAAATTTTTGACACCTCGCCTAGGTTTAGGAATCTGTTTCTTTTTCGGGGGCTTTTCCCTGTTGTAGAATTTCATAAATGGCTTTGGCATTAGTAATTCCTTTTTTTTTTTTTTCAATCTTGTCTTCATTTAGAAAGACACATGAACACAGCCGACCTCCAGGTTCTGTCTATCCCGTGTGGGCTGATAGGATCCTGCTGATGAGCCACAAAAGCCAGCCAGTCTAAGTAAGGGACAAACGGGTGGGAAAATGGGCCATAAAGCCACACTGTTCCAACAGAGCCTAGACACCAACGCCCGCCCGCCCACCCACCCGCAGCACAGGGACAGGTAACCGTGTCAGGATGTGGCCTGCTGCTCCGGGGTATTGTCAAGTTGTCATTCTGCATGGCACTTGGTTCTCTTTCTCGATTTTCCAGTTGGGTTTAGAATCCGTCATAGTTCCGTGTCATTTACTTACTCCATTATTCTACACCAGGCTGCCTTTCTTAAAATGTGGCTCCCCTCGCGTCGCTGGGGAGAATTAGATTTTGTCCTAGGATGAATTAAATAGCTCCCAAGCTTTTTTAGACTCGTCTCTCGGGTTCTCTCTTTTCCTCGGTGCCTGTCTGTTTAGCACAAGGAGCGCTCCTGTTCTGCCTGATAAACCCAAGCTGGTATCTTGTGCTTTCTGCCATGTGTTATTTAATTAAAACATGTAGTTCTTTCTTGGTCTTCTGAATACTTCTGGCACCATAAGAGCTGCTAAGACTGGGCAGTGCAGGACTTCATATGAGGCTCCTGACCTTAATCTAGCCTTTTAATGTTATACAAAAAATTCTTGATTTTTATCAGAAAAAAAATCTCAGCCCCCTGAGAACTAAGACAAGGCTCTCAGAGCTGAGACATAATGCCACTGACATGTAATATCTAGTCCTAAGGCTTCATTCATATAAGACTGAATTATGCATCTATACAAAAATCTTTCGATGAAGTTTTCTTTGGCAAATTATGAAGAAAATCTATTTCAGTGTCCCCCACCTCCGCCTAGTCTAATAGTTATGTTTCCACAGAACAATTGTAGTTACATCTTAAACAATTAACAGAATGTTATCAATAAAGGAATTCGCTGTTTCTTCTTCCACCTGTTTTAGTTAGTATTATATTGAGTTGAGTTATTCTGACTTCTTCCTAATGCTATACATTACACAGTTGACCCTAGAGATATTGCAAAATGAAAGATAATTAATCCAGTCTTGCCCAGATATCCACCTCTTAGCTCCTTGTTCATTTGTTCTTTTACAAGTTAGGGTTCTTTACCCAGGACTATATCTTAAGGGATGGATTTCTAAATAATAATAATAATAATAATAATAATAATAATAGAAGCTCACTTTTGCTGAATTAATAAACTGAGCATGATGGTGCAAACCTGTAATCATAACACTTGGGAAGTGAGGGTAAAACAGTTGAGGATACTACAAGTTTCAGTCTAGCCTGGGCTATGTGAGACCTTGTTCCAAAAAACAACAAAAAGGAATCACATAACTTATGACCTTACAGCCGTGAGACAGTAAAAGGTGACAACCGTAAACCTGGAATCCTTTTTCTTACTTGAAAGATAAACTGCAGGTGGGAAAATAGAGGTGATTTGAGTATAATAAGAGAGAGCTCTGCCCAGCACCATACTACCACAGCCATGGCATGAATCCAGTCTGCACTGCAGCAGGGGCTCCTGTCTGAGGCTGGGCACCTGTCCAAAGAGAGGTGGATTCCATGTTGAGTTAGGTGACTGTCTATAAGAACCAGGCCCAGTGGCAAGGAATCCAGGGGTATGGAGACTTGGAAGCTTCCAGAACCAATCATTTCTAATGCACGGACAGCTATTGTTGAACTGCAACCCAAGAAAGGAAGAAATCAATCCATGAGCAGAAAATTCAGGAAGGGCCCTGTCACCTAGCAAGACTCCAGAATGAGGCCCCAATGTCAGAAAGAGGCTTTACTTAAGACAGAAACCAAGCACCGTCCTGTCGCTGAGGCACACGGAAGAGGAGCTGTGCTTGGTAGCATCAGTGAGCCTAAGAGGCATACCCCCACAAAGTACACAGAAAAAATAACCAGCTCAAAGAGCATGCAGATGAGAAGAATGAGGCAGAAGAGAAAAAAGGGTGGGTCATGGAGAGGGAAGGAAGGCCCTTGCCCAGTCAACAACACCTGCTGTGAAGCCAGCCAACATAGAGTTAGCACTCCTCTCACTGCCCATATGTTAATGTATAGATGTTGAATGAACCAGGCTTAAGAGCTGCCTGTCTAGACTTGGGTAGTGCTTCCCTCCTTTCCGCAGGCTTCAGCTAAGAATCTCGGCTAAAACTGTTAATTTTGGCTATAGTAACATATTCTACCTTCCTGTATCCTATGAACTAGACTTGACCTTAGAGACCATAACCCTGAAAACTGGACTTCAGAACTGTGGAGATCTCGTTCAGGTTTCCTGACATCCCATTGAAGAGGAGAACTCAAAAATGTATTAAAATGTTACATATGACCACCGTAAACATCAAAAGCAATGAGCTGCTTGACCCTTCAAGAGCCAGTACCCACACTTAAGTGTGTCTTACTCTCTGGGACACCCCTGCTCTTGGACATGTCTTCCTTCTGAGAACCTCTCTTTCTCTTACCTGACAAGCTTATATTCTTCGTTAAAGCCCGTTCTACATCATGGAGTGCATCAAAACCAGGAACCCCAGGTTAGAGCAAGACAAGAGACCTAAAAGTTTAGGGGTCCTCCTCAGGTTTGTGAGCATGGCAGGGAGGGGGGGACCTTACCTCTTGCCTTTTCCCTCAAATGCTGACAGAAACATTACCACAGTTCACTTGTTTTAATAAGCCTGAAAAGTACTGAGAAACAACAGGGTCACTGAGCTAGGGAGGAAGGGGTTCTAGAGAGAATTTATACCCAGCTGATGCTAGACCCATGTTTCATCTGAGAGCAATGTCAGAGGCAAGAACTAGAAGATGGGACTTCTTCTGTCGGATGAGCTGATATGGTACTCATACCCGCAATTTACATACTTAATGAAGCTGGATTGCTCTAAATTAGAGGCTAGCCTGAGCTACACAGCAAGGTCCAGGCTACCTGGAGATACAGTAAAATCTTGTCTTTAACAAAAGGAAGAATATACAGAGAAAACCCCAGGAAAATATATACTAGTTCGTATTACTATGATTCATAAGTATGTGGATACCTGATCCCAGGGAACTTATGTGGGCAGAGAAAGATATGTTTTCTTGGATAAAAGTAACCTAAGGGAGTCAGGCATGGTGAGCCACGCCTTTAATTTCCCCACTCAATACACAGAGGCTGGTGGATCTATGAGTTTGAAGGCAGCCTAATTTACAAAGCAAGTTCCAGGACAGACGGGATTACATAGAGAAACCTTGTCTCCAAAATCCAGTCAACCAATCAATAAATCTTTAAACAAACAAATAAATAAATAAAATGACCAAGCAATCTAAGGAATCTAGGCCAAAGTATATCAACATTTGTTCCATGGATCACTGTTCTTATAAAACCATAGTGCATGTCAAATGAATATATATGGTCATACACCTTAAAAACTAGTAGGGCTAGAGAGACCAATCAGCAGTTAAGAGCACCGGCTGCTCCTCGAGAGGACTGGAGTTACTATACAGCACCTGCGTGGTGACTCACAACCATCTGTAATTTTAGTTCCAGAGAATCCAACGGATCCAAACAGACCCTCTGTCCTTCAAGGACACTAGGCACTAGAGAAACATAAAATAAAAAATTATTTTAAAAATTTAACCTTAAACTATTGTCACCATCTCTTGGAGATTCATAAACCCTGCCAATACACACTTGATTGAATGGATCTCATCTAAAGCATTCAACTGGGTATTGTAGCTGCATTTTCACATTTGGATAAAATATCTATATCAGGCTGTAGTGATAGCTCGGCTGCTAGGAGCATTTGCAGCTCTTCCAGAGAAGCAGGGCTCTGTTCCTCCCTCTCAGTACTCATTTCATTAATTCACAGGCTTGAGCTTTTCCCAGGCTCCGCACTCTGGCCCGTCATTTTGTCAGAAATCATTTGCCCTTTTCCTTACACCGATTAGACTTTTGGTTTTTTTTTTCACTCATGGGACATTTAAATCAAACTTCAGAATCTTTTTTTTTTCAAAATGTATTTCTACAAACATAAACATCTCATTTCTGTGCACCCCGAAGTCCTTTCTAATCACCTTTTGAATGATGCTCAGTTAGCAGGTGAGAGCCAGGAGGCGCCATATGCAAGGTCCCCTGAAAACCAAGCAGTGGACAGATGGCACAATATGTTACAAGCCCTCCTGTTTCTAGTGCGACAGAAACTGATTCAATTATGTTGGGGACAAAATTCTACTTTCCTAACTCTCAAAGAAGAGGAAAATTTAGGAGTATCTATTAAGTAGCAGTTCCTATCTCTACCGAGGCGCAGTGGTTCACGCCTATAATCCCTCAGGAGGCAGAGGCATGAGGTTACCAGTCACTGGAGGCCAGCCTGGACTACATAATAAGCTCCAGAGCAGCCTCCACTATGAAATGGGACCTTGTCTCAAGAAAAACAAAATGAAGGCTGGAAACATAGCTCGGTTGGTAGTGCTTGCCTGGAATGGATGCAGATCCATCCGCTAACACCACGTAAAACCCAGTGCAATGGCAGATACCTGTAATCCTAGCGCTCCGGAGGGCAACACAGGAGAAACCAAAGTTCAAGGTCAGCCTGCGGTATCTGTATAGCACCCAGCATCAGCTTGTATACATACACGAATGAATAAGAATATTACTGTGCTAGAATCTGCTTCAAAATTTAGTAGCTTAAATGTCTATTTATTACATCATAGTTTCTATAACTGGGGGATTCAAAGACACCTTGCCGAGTGATGTGGCTCAGGGTCTCTCAGAGAATTTCAGGGAAGACCTACATATTTAACTAAAATTTCTGCCTCAGATGACCTGAATATGTGCCCGAGGGCTAAAGGCCTCAGGTCTTCTCTTGGGCAGCTTGAGTGTCCTGACAACAGGGCTGTGGCTTCTCACAGAACAGGTCACTTGAAGAGAACAAGAGAAAAGACTTGTAAGACCTTGTCCTGCTGACTGGATACAGAAGGAAGCCATCTTGTCAGTTCACACACAAGAGAAGGAAAGCCACATGTACCCCTTAAGGCAAGGAACAAAGTAGGAAAAAACGTGAACATTATTTTTAGAATCCCCAACCAAAACTCTAAACTGTAAGAAATGGACAGTGGATCTCCATTTACCCACATAAGGAGTAACAAATTAGATGCCAGGAAAAATTTGGGGATTTCTTTTCCAAATCAATTTAATAGATTTCAAAGATTTTTTTTTTTAATGCATCATGATGTAGTGTAAGAACGACATTCAAACCTTCGTGTTTAACATAATTAGGAAAAAAACGCTAAAAAAAACTTGGATCTAGGGGAAAGATCATTGTTATTTTTAGCATCATACTGGAACGTTGTTAAAGAGGTCTGTGCAAGGTTTACTTATTTTCTTAGAGGAAAATATCTCTCTTGAATTATTAGTGTTCATTGTAACCCCTAAACTCTGTAAAGACACAAATCAACTTCTTTATTTTTGTTTTAAAATATGGTTTCTATCCATAGAAATTATTTTTCTCTAATAAAAAATATTCTAAATCTTAAAGATTTTATTTCTCTATAAGATATGCCTGTTTCTCATAGACCCTACCAAGATTTGTTTTATTTATTTTAGATTATTTTATGTTTAAGTGTGTGTGTCTGTGTCTGTATGTGTGTCTGTGTGTGTGTCTGTGTGTGTCTGTGTAAGTGTATCTGTGTATGTGTGCCTATGTGCCTGTGTGTCTGTCTGTGTGTGTATGAGTTAGTATATGCACATGAATACAATACCATTAGACTGTTGAGGTTTGGTCTGTCGCTGTGTGTTATAATGCTAAATTCCATTCCCAAAGGTCTAGGCCTACGAGTAACTTCTCTTGTTTCCAAGCTTCCATTGTGCAAACCTTGTTCCTTGATTTAAAACTATTAGTTAAATAAAGTTGACTACAGCCAATTACTGGAGGGATTAGAGGTAGGTGAGTTAGGAGTGTCCTTGTTAGAGGAGGAGAGCCTGGGAGGAGAGAGGGAGAAGGAGGAGGACAGCGCCATGAAACAAGATGGATCATGAGCACGCAGCCAAGAGAAACAGCAAGTATCTGAGGTACACCTCTGGGGAGGCCTACAGTTAGAAGAGTAGATTAGGGGTTAGCCCTCAATAATTGTCAAAGTCTAATAAAATAACCATAGTTTGAGTCTCATTTATTTGTAAGCTAGCCGGGGATATACTTAAGATGTTCTTACTGCCCAGAAGAGGGTATCAGATCCCTTAGAGATGGAATCAAGGTTGTCAGCTTCCCGCCTTGGATGCTAGGAACTGAACCCAGATCCTCTGCAAGAGCAGCAAGTGTTCTTAACCGTCGAGACACCACTGAAGCTCTTTATGTTTTAAGAGAGTCATGACTTTAACCTTTTAAAGTATGTTTAAATATCTCGTGAGGTTTTTCCTTGTGACAGCCATTGGCTGGAACCTGTGATGTCCTACTTTTCTGAGAGGAACATCTTGTAATATCTTTCACAAGTGCAATAAGTATTGAATATACAGGAGCTCAAACATTAGACGTTGAGTTTTCTAGAACGTACATTTGGCGAGTGCTAGCAATGCAACGGGACCTCAGGTTTCCTGGGTGAGAGACAGCAGGGGATCTGGACGATGGACTATTTGATTGTTTGTTTGTGTATATTCATGAGTTAAAACCACTTAGGAAAAACTTCATACCCCTTAGGCATGAAGAACAGTCTTTGTATTTGGGTCGGGTAAGTTTTTGTGATTGTGTTCATTTGAGACCACTGTAGGTAAAGAATTGATGCTACAGGCTTTCTGGATGTCTCTGGTTCATAATAGAAATGAATTTTTATTTTTCTTTAAGTGTGTGAACATGAAACATCTTTTAATTTTTTAACATTTCTTTTGTGTGGATGTGTGTACAGATGAATGGATACCTGCTTCACCCACTGAGCCACCCTGCCAGCCCCATGACAGCTTTTACGCTCTTAGACACAAAACTAATATTAAATTATTTGGGATAATAATTCTTAGAACCAACCTAATTTCAATATATGTACATTTTTTGGTTGGTTGGTTTTGGTATTTTTGTTTTGTTGTGTTTTGTTTTTGTTTTTGAGACAGGTTCTCACTATGTAGCTCTGGCTGTCCTGTAACTCACTATGCAGACAAGGCTGGCCTTGAACTCACAGAGCTCCTCCTGCCTCTGCTTCCTAAGTGCTGGGTTAAAGGGATATGCCACTACAACCAGCAATTTATGCACATTTTTGAGACGACATCTCACTCTGTTGCCAGGTATCTTAGTTTCTTTCCTATTTCTCTGAAAAACAAACAAACAAACAACAACAAACACACACACACACACACACACACACAACAAAAACCACCATGACCATTCAATTTATAAAAGAAAACATTTCATTTGGAACTCACAGTTCCAGATGTGAGTTCTTGGTCATGGTGGTGGGGAGCATGGCGGCAGGCAGGCTGACAGGCATGCTGCTGGAGCAGAAGCTTGGAGTTTACATCTGACCCACAAGCACCAAGTAAAGATCTAACTAGGAATGGAGTGGGCTTTTGAAACCTTAAAGCCCACTTCCTGTGCCAAACCTCCTCCAACAAAGGCCCCACCTCCTAACCCTTCCCAAACAGCTCCACCTACTGGAGACCACACATTCAAACACATGAACCTATGGAGGCCGTTCTCTTTCAAACCACCACACTGAGATTGGTCGTGATCTCCTCGGCTCCAGTGATTCCCCCACCTCAGTTTCCCAGGTAGCTGGAGATATAGGCTGAGCGCCGAGTCACCTTGCTATGTACCTATCCATCGTGCAGAAGTTCCCAACTGTGATGGACATTATTAATTTGTGCTGCTTTAAGAATGTAAAAGGACGTGTGGTTAGAGAGACTGTGCATGCTAGGAGTTTTGTTTTGTTTTTTTTTAATATGTGACAGATGGTTCACAATTTCCTACCCGACATGTCCCGTGATTGGTAGAGGGTAGTTCCTTTGATCAGATACAAAGTGGTTCACGCTGTTCTTGGACAGTATGACAAAGAGAAATACATATGCAAGAAAATGGGACATATGAACACTAAAAAAATCAAACAAACAAAAAAAAAAGCCCCTCACTTTAAAAATAAAGTGTCTTGCTTGTGGAGAGTGAAGCTGAATGATTATGGGAAGCTGTGTGTAGTTACAGAAAGCAAACGAGATCAGCTCGGGTCTTGAACACCTGCCTGTCATGCACTGGAGAGGAAAGTAAGCGGCTAAACACACACCTGCCAACAGCCAGAGGAACGCCTGCAGAGGGCGCTGAACTCCATGCTGTCACACCAGTGCAGGGCTAAGAACCGCTTCTCCTTGCGTTAGCATGGAAAACTCTTTACAGTAATTAACCTGATCTTAAATAATGGAATAAAAAGATACCCTTTATACATCCTATCATCTACCCAGGAAGAGGAAATCTGTATCTTATGAAGAATAACTTTCTTTAGAGCAGGCAAGATGGCTCTGCCAGTAAAGGCACTTACACCAAGGCTGACAACCTGAGTTCAATCCCCAGGATGATGTAGAAGGAGAGAAACGACTCTTAAAAAGTTGTCTTCTCACCTTCATAAATAGATTTATACACACAGAGGTGGGGGGAGAGGGGGAGAGAGGGAAAAGGGGGGGGAAGAGAATAAATATTGGAAAATGAATAAGTTTCTCTGTTTTATGTGCTGAACTATTTTAGAGAGCAAACAGAATAGGCAACTTAAAAGATTGCCATTAAAAGCAATCCAGCCTGGAAGAGGACAGAGGTTGGGAGAAGACAGAGCAGCACCTGTGAGACAATATGGCAATGCTTAAGGGTATGAAGGTGGAGACCCAGAGCCCAACAGGGATTAACTTCAGAAGACCACACTAGCATGTGTCTCTGTATTTGCTCACTACATGCCAATAGGTCAGTTCATTCAACTTACACCATGATCCAGTAATGAGAAGGCTCGGGGTCAAAATGCACTATCTTTTTATGACATATTTTAACTGTGTGCAGTGCCTGGAGAGTCCAGAAGAGGGTGCCAGAGAGTGACAAGTGGTTGCAAACTATTTGACATGGGTGCAGGGAAGCGGACCCAAGAGCTCTTGCTATAGAAGCAAGTGCTTTGGACCACTATGCCACCTCTGACAGCTTTCAATGTCATACTGAAGCATTTGAGAGTATGCATACCCAAAGTCTGGCTAATCTTCACCATGGTGTACTTAGTTTGACTTACTGTTGCACCAAGTTCTGATGTGCATTGACCTTGAAGACTTTAGTCAACAGAGACTTGGGTGACTTCCTTGATCTGTGCTCATTTTATATTTATATTAACTTTCTAACATTTTGAAATATGTAATTTTTGACAGGATGAAATTACTAAAATTCAGTTTCTGAGAATTAGCATATGAAGTTGTAGCTATAGGTAGAGATGTATAGGCTTTTCTCCAAACTGTTCTTCTGTGCTTTCAGAGGTTGCAAGCCAGCCTTGAACAATTTCTTAGAGTCGATGATTTCACGAGGCATGGCCTAGAAGCATTAAATGCTCCTTTATAAGTCATTAAAATATCCTAAAATCAATTTGAGGACTAACCAGAAGCCACTGCTCTTTGCTCCAAAGGGGGATGCTGAATCAGCTGCTAAACACTACTGACTTTTCTCAAAATTGAGGCGACCTGCTAGGTCAGCATGAAAACGGCTCAAAGTCCTGTGGACAGAGGGTTTTGACAGAGAGTGACAGTCAAAACCAGCACCACCTACAGCACAGAGGTCAGAACGGACAATCACAAGGGCACACGTAAGCATGCACAGTTTCGAAAGCAACCTTAAAACAAAGAGAGCTACCACTAATTCCCGTGGGTAAAGCCAAGTTCACCATATTTTCTGATCCTGAACAGGAGACCTTGTCACATCAGCCAGGAATGGGAAGTACCTTGAGCACTGGCAGCAACTCCCCTGAAGCCTCGAACTCTGGACTTCTGTCTCCAAGACATTTTCTGAATTTCCTGGCTCTTGGATCATGTCCTTTTTTTGTTTGTTTGTTTTTTGTTTTGTTTTGTTTTGTTTTTCGAGACAGGGTTTCTCTGCGTAGCCCTGGCTGTCCTGGAACTTACTCTGTAGACCAGGCTGGCCTCGAACTCAGAAATCTGCCTGCCTCTGCCTCCCAAGTGCTGGGATTAAAGGCGTGCGCCACCACCGCCCGGCTTGGATCATGTTCTGATATTATCCTTGGTATTCAAATCCTGAGATGTCATCGAAGAGTTTAAACAAATCCTTTGGGAACCTCCAAAAATTAAGAAGGTTTAGATGGATTTAAAAGACACACTCAATGACTGCTTGCTAAAACAAACAAACAAATAAAAAGACTGAAACAAGAAAATTCCAGAATTGTTTGACTTAACACTTGGTGACTGCATACTGCCATCCTGAAGCTCTGAGGAAGCTGGTTCAGAGACTGTGTGTCTAATTAAATGTGCAAGTGCTCACCGTTTTCATTGTCTTCTGACTTCGTTTAGAACTACAGGGAACACCTCTCAGCCCTGGACTCGGTGCCATCTGTTCTCTAACTTCCAGAAAGTTCTCTTTATAAACGGCCATGCAGCTGAGCATCAGACAGCTAATTGTATCATTCATTGGGTGTTCCCCTTTTAAAAGGAGCTGGTGAAGAGAAACCCCTAAAGAATGATTTGACAGAGGGGCAAGCTTAAACGAATGTTTTGTTGTTTGTTTGATATTTAAATGAATAAATGCTCTGATGGATTGTCTTGGTTAGGGTTTTACTGCTGTAACAGACACCATGACCAAGGCAAGTCTTATAAAGGACAACACTTAATTGGGGCTGGCTCACAGGTTCAGAGGTTCAGTCCATTATCATCAAGGCGAGAACATGGTGACATCTAGGCAGGCATGGTGCAGGAGGAACTGACAGTTCTACATCTTCATTTGAAGGCTGCTAGCAGAATATTGGCTTCCAGGCAGCTAGGATGAGGGTCTTAAAGCCCACACCCACAGTGGCACACCTACTTCAACAAGGCTACACCTATTCCAACAGCACCATACCTCCTAATAGTGCCACTCCCTGGGCAGAGCATATACAAACCATCGCATGAATTAACAGGGACTTTTTTTTTCCTCAACAAATCTAAAGGAGATTTTCAACATTCTTTAAACATGCCAAAGTAATTCTTTGCCGTGGTGAAGACTGAAGGACAGGAGTGTAAGAAGTCAAATGAAACAAGGCTAAGAAAGCACTCACCAGGAATGAAACACCAAATGAAACACTAAACCAGCTTCCTATAGGTCAGGCAGGGAAGTACATGCCTGCCAGCCTAGTACTCAGGAACCTGAGGCCGAGGATTGCTACAAGTCCAACACCAGCACCTGCTACACAGTAACTTCCAGGCAAGACCATGCTGCAGTAGCAACCTTGTGTCAATAAAATATTTCCCTGAAATGCTGTTGCAAAAAAAAACAGTAAAACACAATAAACATTTCTTTTTCGGGGTGACGTAAACAACGGTTACCCCTCCTCCTGTGGTCCCAATGACAAAATGAGTTGTGATTCCACCAGTTTATCTTGGGCAACCAATGAGAACGTTAGACTTACTTACAGAACAGTGGGTGAGGGGCAGGAATATGGGTGCCTTTAAGCAGACACGGAGAAAGTTCTGCACCCAGAGGGGATGCCTCCTCCTGAAGACTGAATGCGTGCAGTACCATCTCAAGTCCCTCCTCACCTATATCCTCTAGCCCTTCCCCTAGGCATTAGGGCAGAATGGTATCCAACTGCTCAGGAGGAGTGGCTAGATGCTCAGGTAACTGTCCCATGATCCCCCTCACCTCTCCTCCTATGAGAGAAGGTAACAAGTCCCAGCTGCTACCACGCTCATTTGCAAGTAGACACAGGAAATCTGATGACGGTGGCGACTCCGAGGCTAGTACCCCACAATAAATGTGATAAACATCTGAACCTACTGTGCGGCTTTCATCAGTACTGGTGTTTTTTACCATAGTAAGACTTTTCTTTGACAGAGAAAGCCTTTCATACAGGAGCCAGAGAGGTGCCTCCACAGTTGAGAGGTTCAGTGCTCGGCACCCACACCGGATGGCTCACTGCCAGTAACTCCAGCTCTAGGGGATCTGTCACCCTTTTCTGGCCTCCACGGCTACCGCACTGATATGCACAAACCCACATGTGAATACACATATACATATAAATTTTTTTTTCTGATTAAGTCAATGTATTAAACCAGTTGACTTGGGCATCTACAACAGTGACTTCAACTTCCACCCCTGACCCAGTACTGATGGCAGTAACCCGTTTAACAATTTCAAAAGGACTACATAAGCCGATGAGTCGCTTGTGGGTGCTCGTCTGAAAACGATCTCACTTCTAGAACTTTCCTTGTAGTGATGCTGAGCGTTTTGTCGGGCATGCGCACTGGTTCTTCACATACAGACCCCTCCTTTGTGCCTCTGGTGAAGTTGGCACACACCTCCAGCAACTTGGCGTTGCTGCTGCTGAGTGGGATTCGAATTCAGTGAATTGTCCAACCTGGACGGGCGTCTTTCCCGCGTCTTTAAAAGCTGCAGTGCGGCTTCGTGGCCGACTTGTTCCTTGGCCGGAGCGAACCGCAGTGCATGCCCTACCTCGTGGTTTTTTGGTTTTTTTTGTTTGTTTGTTTGTTTGTTTTTTTAAATAGCATATAAATGGCTCCTCTTTTATCCTTTCCAATTCAGTTCTTCCTTTCTTTTCAAGGACAATGGTAATTTGAGTGGTATAAATTTATTATATTACATACGTAGAAAGACATGTCAAAGAATCAACTGACTGATTGATTAAATTTGCAGTGCTTACCTTTCATTGTCGACTAGACTTAGAATCACTGTGGAAAACCACCTATAGGTGTATCTATTAGAGTGTTTCCAAAAAGGTTTACACTGAAGAGGAATATCCATGCCAGATGTGTTCAATACCATTTCATACATAGGCTACACAAAAAGGAGGAATCAAGGTGAGTGTGTGCATTTCCCTCCCTCCCCCCCTCCCTCTCTCCCTCTCTGCTTCCTGACTGAAGATGCAAGGTCACCAGGTGCCTCACCCTCTGCCTCCATGGCTTCCCAGACAGAAGAATCCCTTCTTTCTATGACCCACAGTGAGCTTTTCTTTCTCAAGCTGCTTTTGACAGACATTTTGTTTCAGCAAGGACCCAGTAACTAATACAGCATCCTATCTGCATAGTATATATCCAAAGGATATGTAGCGTCAAAATATGGATTTAAAAATGCATTGAGCATGTATATCTCAGAAATTTCATCTTTTAAAATATAATTTTACATTTCTTCCTAACTCTGGGAAGTTTTAGAGGATAAATTTCATAAAGCCCTCATTTGTACAACCAAAAATCAATGGCCATTTCTTCTTGGAAAACAATTAGATAAAAAAAACAAACTGGAGCAAGGATATTTTTTTTATAATGAATTCTGAAACCTGTGTTGCCAGTTATGAGAAGACGCAGAGAATAAGGAGTTTCTGAGATGGTGATGTGACTGAAAGTATTCCCAGGCAGTTTACACCTCTCAAATCAGAGGTGAAATGAATCCAAATTAGACTTCAGAGGTGAACCCGGAAATGGTAAAAGGTTACTACCCTTGAATTCTTTTCCATTTGTGGAACTTCACACCCCCAGGCTACTGCTTAATAGGGTATTCTCTAATGTGCTAGATTCCCCTCCCACATAACACTTTTTCTCACAACTTAAGCTGTTCCCGGGCATCCGTGACAGCCTCTGTAAACCACAGGTTTCTGATCATTGTGACTCTCAGAACTACAGTTAGTCACAGATGTGACTCAGGTCACCTGAAAAGAACATAAGCAAGTAAGTCCACTCGGGCGACATTGCACGCATGTGCTTACAGACAACAGAGTGGAAAAGGTCAGTCTGGAATATTCAAACCATAAGAGAGAATCAACAGACTGCATGTAGGATCCAAATGGCCCTCACGATTGTCAGGCCAAGCCAATTAAGTAAATAATAGCTCACTTACTGGTTTTATGCAGTCAGAGTTTTAGTAAGTAATAAATGCACATTAAGCCTGGCTCCTGGTCAGGGTTCTTTGGATCATTATCAGTCCCTTAGTAATTTTATCTAAAAGAGAACTATTGATTCTGGTGTCCCAGCCAAACACTAATTCAGAATTACAGTTCACTCTTCCTAGACTCCCTTTGACAGACACCTACAGGATGCTCTCCGTCACCAGCTTCTGGAGAGGTCAAGGTCAGCTCCCTCTGACTAATCTCAACACACACCAGTCTCCATGGGTTCACATGACCTGCCCATCATCTATTCAGTCACATGAATGTTCATCTTTTAATTCTTTACAGCAAGGAAGAGTTCTTTAGTCAGTCCATTGGCAAGATCAACCAAATAGGACACTGGCTTATGTGTATCACAGCTGTTTGATTTCTCTACAGAATATCCCAGACTGATGGAGAGAAACATAAAGAACAAAACTGTATGGGGTTCCCAGTGGGGACCCCAATGGAGGAGTTGAAGAAAGGACTAAAGGAGCTGAAGGGTTTGCAACCCCATAGGAAGAAAAATAATATCAACCAACCAGACCCTCCAGAGCTCCCAGGAACTAAACCACCAACCAAAGAGTACACGTGGCTCCAGCTGCATATATAACAGAGGATGGCCTTGTCAGGCATCAATGGGAGGGGAGGCCCTTGGTCCTTTAAAGGCTCAATGCCCCAGGGGGAATCAAGGATAGGGAGATGGGAGTGGGTGGGTGGGGGAACACCCTCATAGAAGAAGAGGAGGGTGGATGAGATAGGGGAGTTCTGGGGCGGGGGGTGGATGAGATAGGGGAGTTCTGGGGCGGGGGACACCTGGAAAGGGGATAACATTTGAAATGTAAATTTAAAAATATCCAATTTTTAAAAAAGAAAAAATAAATAAATAGAATTCCACACCAAAAAACAACCCACACACACACACACAATTGTAGACTGGATTCCTTCAGGACAGGAGGGAAATGGATACTTAGAGTATGAAGAGGATGGTTCAGAAGTGGAGAGCTGCTGTGATCGAATCATTTACACAATTCACAGCATGATCGTTAGTTTTTCCAAAGAAGAAATATTCCATACAATACAAAACTCAACATGGCTTCAGGTGGCTGAGCAGATCAGTGTGGTGGCCAGCCTGTCCATAGTGTGAACCATGACCAAGACAAAAACCCCAAGCCAGCCTCTGATTTACAACTGTGTCATAAGGGATTTAACTATGTATTTCTTTGATTTAATTTGAAAACTTACCTAATTGGTTGGGGGAGAAAAATGAGTTGAAGATGCAGTTTAGGCTCTGATAGGTTTCAAGAGGCGCCACGTAAATTTTGATAGGTTTGCAGAACTTTCAGAGAATTTTTAAATTTATGTTGAAATAAGTTGATGGGGTTTAAGTTAACAAAGTTAATAACTTTATGGGTGGATCAGTACTGCCCACGGAGGCTGTAGATGTTCCCCTGTGGGGCTAGGGTTACCGATGGCCGTGAGCATGTGGCATGTGAATGCTGGCAACCAAACCTGAGCCCTGGGCAAGAGCAACAAACACTGTTAATCTCTGAGCCATCTCTCTAGCCCAAGAGTTTAGTTTTATCTTTTAGCATCGTGTGTATTTACTCAAGCATATACTCCCTGTAAACTCGAGGGAGAGAGAACTCTGGGTTAGAGGCATTATTGGAAAACAATAAAAATAACCAGACATCAGGAACTATTGATACCATTTCCACATACTCAAATTCCTATGAAATTAGCTATGGAAAATAAAATATCGAGTTAGCACATACACACATATTGAGAGCTAACAAAAAAATAGTCTTTTCTTTCTTTAAGAATTGCCGACATTCATTAGCATCTTTGGATATAATTTTATGCGATTTTTTTTTATTTATAAAACTGTTTCCAGGTGTGATGGCATCCATCATGAGATATAGTTAAAAATAAAAAATGACAGCATTTGCTTCCAAAATTTATGTGTGTTCTAATTATACAAAAAAGTAATTTGTTAATGAAATCTATCTCTCTCTCTCTCTCTCTCTTTCTCTCTCTCTCTCATATGATGTTACACTCTTTAAAGATGTTTTCAGGGTGAAAAACATGAATTCCAGAGTCCAGATATTTCCATAAGCCCTATCACGGCTTTTACTAAAGGCTTTTGACTATTCACCCTAACAGTATGCTTGGTAATTCTTTCTTGGACTTATTTTTCAATATGTTGAGCAGAAATTCTAATGACAGGTGAAATATCTTTAGGGCTTACGGTTGCCAGAGCAGTCGCTGGCGGTACAGTTATGAAAGCCATAGGGTGCTAAGGTTGAGCAGCAGAGGAATGCTGACACACTTTGTATCAGATATTCTTCATGCCGACGGAACATAGGTGAGGAACAGGGGAAGCGGGAGGGTTTAGGGTAACTCTTGGTTCAGGGGATACAGACCATGGCAGAGGACCTAGCAGGGGAGTCCAGCAGCTGTCAGAGAGGAAGCTCGCTCCGGTCTGAGAGGATCCGGAAGCACAGAGCTACGAATGGGAGCCCTGGGGATGGTGGCCCTCAACGTTCAGGGTGGATCATTTTCCCTCAGCTAAACCTCTCTGGAGACATCTTCACAGACACCCCGGGGTCATGCTTCACTAGTTCCCTGGGTGTCATTAAATCCAATCAAATTGACAATAAAAATTATCCATTCAGATTTTCGTTTACTTGGAAATCCTGTCACAAGAGCTGGACACATGACTCAGCAGAAAGTAGTGTTTGCGGTCAAACTTGATGACACAAGTTCCATTCCAGGGAACCACAAGGGAGAGGGAGAAA
The DNA here is from genome assembly GCA_021653895.1 of Mastomys natalensis. Classification (NCBI taxonomy): domain Eukaryota; kingdom Metazoa; phylum Chordata; class Mammalia; order Rodentia; family Muridae; genus Mastomys; species Mastomys natalensis. Next base: position 1,755,237 of record JAJTUV010000025.1, read on the forward strand.
ACCAACTCCTCAAAGTTGTCCACTGACTTCAGGTATGCCATACCATGGCACAGGTGTACACACATAAACGCATACACACAAATGATAATAAACAAACAAATATGTCATTTTAAAAGATTTTTTTTAAAGTACAACAAACTGCCCCAGGGTCCTAAGAAAACTTGGGACAGTATTCGTTTTAGGTGCAGATGTCATTGTCTGTGTTCATTAAATTCTTTTCTGAGCACTCTCTAGATAAAGGTAGGAAGCAAGTTGTGAGGGGAAAAAGGAAGGGCGTTTGCAGCAGCCCAGTGGGAGAGGCAGACTCCTGAGAGATTTGTCCATAATTAGGACAGAGCCTGTCTGGAAGATGTTGTTACTCCGGGGGAAACGCCAGCTGGAACCATCTGTAGGAAGATGGCAAAATTAAAGCCCCATAAGAGGCAAATGCCCCCTCTTCAGACCTCTCCATTGCAACCCAGCTGGCAACCCTGAGGCTTCCAGAGTTCAAGTCTCCCAGCGCCTGAATTCTAAGTATCCCAGACAGTGTGGTCTATGAGACCTACCCCCGCTGTGGGCAGCTACCTTGTCTGTACTTTCTCATCACTAAACCTCTTTCTAATCTTTTAAAGCGATGTTGGTGGGTGTGGAACACCTGGCCGTGCAATATCGCAAATCTCCGAGACTTCAGGAGGACGTGCTGTTCTAACCAAAAGAATCTAATCCACCTCCTGAGGTAGCCTGACCTCTTCATTGCATGAATGCACGAGTACAGAGGTTAAACGCACAGTCAACACAAAATAAAACAGGAATATTCCCTCCCCGTGTGTGCGTGTGTAATCACAGAATCCCAAGCCTGCAGCGCATGCTTGGTGTCTATATCATATGTTACCAGATACCAGTTGTATATTACAGACTGCATATGCAATACCATATGGACACTATAAAATATCACATGTGTTGTCGGGATAATTTTACATTTAGTGCATGATTAAAATGTCCTCTACTGCATACCTACCTTTCTTGCATGTGCATAGGTTTGTCTAGGAATCACCTTCCTGATCGACCTCAAATAAAATCTGAGTTAAGGTCTCGTTACATAAGATTAAAAAACAATATGGAAACGTCAATGCGGTTTGTTTTTCCTCCCTCGAGTTCTGCCATACAGAGCTAGCACGCGCGCAGCTGTCAATACTCAATTCATCTGCTACTGGGCGGCTTCGCCTTTCACTCACTGTGACATTTTTAAAGTGGCAAAAAAAAAAAAGAGAGAGAGAGAGAGAGCTTAAAGCAGGCATATTTGTCGCTTTTCTTTCTGGTGACCTTTTAAACACTGAGGAAAATTACTCTATATGTACCAAAGCCTTTAATCATTACTCGTGCATTTCACAATAGTGTTTTATATAGCAGCGTCATTTAAATGTAAGAAATGTACATTGTACTTTCTATGGGCTGCTGTTTATTTAATTATGCAAGAATTTAAACATAATAAAACCTCATACATAGTTCTGAGCTGTGGCCAACATGCATTGCAACTGTCATGCGTTGTCTCATTTTTAAAGTGGAAAGTCAGAAATAACTTACACACACCCTCAGCTTCCAGCTTTTAAATTCTCATAAGGAGCTGAAATAGACTTATTCAATACATTTATATTTTAAAAGGGGTTATGGTGGGATAGGACTGGGACAGTTTCAAGAAGGTGAAAAATTAGCTCTCGGCCGTGCTCAGGTCGGCTGTGCGGTCTCTTGGGCATCACTGAACATCTCTGATTTATACTGTGATCTCATCGAGTGTGAAGTCACACGCACCAGGCTGTATTGGGAGAACGAAATTACCAAACGTTTGTACCCGAGTTCTAAAATCCACTTAAAAAGCGAAGCTAACTTAATAGGACTTTGAGTTCAAAGTTAGCTAGAAATACGGACACAATGTTTGATTATTTTAATGCACCAAAAAGAGATTGAATGTTTCAAAGAAGCTGATGCTGACCTTAGTAGAAGACTGGGTAACACGTTGGTCTTTCCTAAAAATAGGAACGGAAATGCACCACACCTGGTGTGGAACGGTATTTAAAATGAAGGACACAACTGGGTCATGTTTAGAACTGTGCTTATTCTCATCACTTTCCAGACCTTTGAGGCCAGCCTGGACTCCATAATGAAACACTGTCTAAAGGTAGTGGGTAACGGGGTGGGTGGGTGGAGGGAGGGAGAGAGGGAAGGAGGGAGGGAGGGGTGGATGGGTGGGTAGACAGATGAATGGATGGATGGACAGAGGGTCAGATGGGTGAACAAAGGAGAAGGAGGGAATAAGCAAGAGACAGTGAAGGAAAGTTCGTAAAACTGTAACATCCCAGCTGGAGAGATGACGCCATGGGTAAGCACATTTGCCACCCAAGCCTGAAGACCTGAGTTCAGCGCCCAGCACTCTTGTAAAAGTTGGGTGTGGCCATGCACACCTTCAGGGCTTGAGGCTGTGGAAAAGAGAGATAGACTGACTGCTGGGGCTTGCTGGCTGCCAGCCTAGCTCCAGGCTCATTGAGAGATGCTGACTCTGAAGAATACAGCAGGGGTAACAGAGGAAACCAAGGCCAATCCTCTATGACCTCTGCTCACACGTACATACACACACACATGCACATGTGCACACACACCAATATACACAGGTGCACACACACACACACATTATATCACAATACAAACTAAGCAAACAGTAAATAAAGTACAAAACCTGATGTCTCCTAGGCCTGGGGCTTTTCCTGGGTCCTACTCAGGGACAGGGAACCTTATCTGTAGTTAGCTCTCAGTAGCTACCTGGTGAGTGGTGTCTCTTACTAGAATTCTGGCAAGACCATCTCTCCGAGCTTTGCCACGACAGCAAGCAACACGGTGACTTGAGCTCTCAGCTGTGGCCAACATGCATTTCAACTGTCGTGTGTCTCAATTTTCAAGTAGAAATTCAGAAATAACTTACACACCCTCGACTTCCAGTTCTTAAGTTCTGATAAAGAACTGCTGGTTCTGCCATTCAGAGAAAAGCCAGCCATGATCTAAATGCAGCATCCTCCCTGCCCAATAACTGCCTTGGAGACCTTATTCTCTGGCCTGGGCCAGCTTGTGAACAGGGGACAAGGAAAAATGGCCTACAGTCAAGGCCAAGGAACATGACATCTCTCATGACACCCTCTCGACACTCAGTCTTCTCAGGAGGCTGGGGTGATAAAGAAAGTAGAGTTCTTCAATGACAGAAGTGTCCTAAGAGAGTCCCACAAAGCATTATAGTAATGATAAGTATATAGGATTATCTGAAATCATGTACATCAGCAAAGTTTGCAACAGGAACTTGAGGGGATCATAATGAATAAAATTCGACAGCCAAGTGAGAGTACGTAATTAGATTCCTTCACAAAGACGGCAGTCGAGTGGGTGTCCAGTCCTCGGAGAAGTAAGGTAGCTGAGAAGAAGTAACTGCAGTCAGTCACTGAGGCTCGAAGCAAGTGGGACTCAGCGGTGACCCCCTCCTGGCATCACCACAAACCAATGAGGTTTTCATCAAGGAAATAACATTCCCAACTCTGAGGCTTGTGCAGAAAATGGTTGGAGTGGGAAGAGGCACAGTGAGCTTTACTGGAGTAGTCCAGGCAGGAGAGCCTGTGCCCTCAGCCACACTGGTGTAAGAAGTGGGTGGGAGGATGGAGAGAAGGAACCACCAGAGCTTGATGGATGAGTGTGATGAGGACGGGAAGATACGGATTACTCTCCATCTCCTGGCTCATTCGCCTGACTAAATAGGTGAATACTATTTCATTATGGAAATACTTAAATACAGTCGCACCAGATGTTAGAATGACGGGTCTACCAATCTGCTCCTACTTGCAATAAACATTTGTGTTCAAGAGAAGTGTTTTTGCTTATATTTGACATTCTAGGATGAAGAACGAGTCTGCATTTTCTCGCAGACCGCAAGTCACTCTGAATACGTAACACCCACCACTATTAGGTTCTCTTGCCATTGACGGAACCCTTTTCCCAACCAGGAGATAACCCCAAAACGACATTATGTAACTGTCTGTCACATGCTCAACGAAACAGAATGCCAATTTCTATAGTTCACACAGCACCTGCATGGCTATAATATTCTATGCACCGTTAAGTGGTATAAATTTATTTTATGTGCATGAGAAAAAATGATTATAGTCCAGGCTCAGAAAAAAAAAAAAGTTTCAAAAAAAAAATGCCCACCTACGTACATAGCTCCTGGGAATATATGAAGTCACACAGAATCGTCCTCTGTAAGACATGATGTTAGCATCCTTCCCTCTGTCAGTGCTATGACAGACAATTCCTATGCTACTATGACACTTAAATCACTGGGATGATCTTCTCTCAAACTTCCAGAACATTCTCAGACCCCAGGGAAGGCAAGCTGTGCTTGGGAAAGAGTTCTGGAGAAAAGACAGTCTGGTTTTTTTTTTTTTTTTTTTTTTTTGGTTTTGTTTGTTTGTGTCTCAGCAACTACAGGGTCTGCTGCAGCTCAGAAGCAAACAGCCTCCTCCATCCCAGGAGCTGTTCCCCAGGTAACTGAGTTCATCCTTGGTGGGACTACCTGTTGGAATGGTACAGCGAGAGCCAACAACGGAGGGGAGGGGTCAACACCACACCAGACGCATCATTTGATCTTTGGAAACAGCCTCTTGATCCCCTTCTCTGCATATTCTGAGACCTCCAGGCCTTGATGAACTCAACAGGCGGAATCTCACACCCTGCAAGTCCTGGGTTAGGCAGGTTGAGGGAAAGATATGGAGAGTGGCCAGCCACCTCACCTAATGGGTCTGTCTCTCTATTTTGCTGGATCCTGGATGGTGCTGGCTAGCTCACGTGGGCTTCTCAAAGCCAGTCTCTGGAAATTTTAGGAGCCAGTTGACAAATATGTTGGAGGCTTGAAATTGGTTATGGTTTAAAAAAAAAAAAAGTGTCAACTATAGAAACTGTCAAGCACAGAAAGTGCAGGCCTTTCCTCACCCAGAGCCCATTATTAAAAGTTTACCAGCTAAAAATTGTCCTCTAGCCTATGGGAGGTGAGAGGTCATTGAGAAATATGTTTGCAGATGCCTGGCACCCTCTCCTGGCTAGCTTCACACTGCAATCTTGGTGCTCGATGATAATGTCAGAATTGGGTCTTACCAACACATTGATACTGTCTCTCTGAAGCAACCATTCAGGTGTGTCATGGGTAGGATGGATAGACTGCTAAACTGCCTCACCTTAAATAGATAATTGTAGGAAATCCTCACACCCCCATCTGCCCTCTCCTAAAGCTTACAGTTGCTAATTTTTTTCCTCAGATTTTCAGTGTGGATATAAACATGGACTCACTCTCTCTTCTTTCAATCTGCTACCCCTGCAAGACCAAGCATGGGGAAATGCCACCATAGCCTCAAGAGCAACTTGAAACTGACAATTCCCTCAGCTTCAGTTTCTGGCCAAAAAGAGTTAAGACTTTTGTCGGCTCCAAGCCACGAGGGGCTTCAGAAAGTCAGTCAAATCTGCCGACTCAACACATTTTAGCTTTTGATGGAAAAGATGCCAACCGAAGCAAAACGGGAAGACATTTCCAGGGAGTGGTAGAACTGAGTCGGAGGGAATAGGTAGAAATTGAAATAACTTCTGTTTCGAAGATTCCCAACGAGATTATATACCTCGTCAACCTGTCTGTACCTCATCGGCTCCGTGAAATAGTATCTCAGCCATTTTACAAATGTCATGATGAGAACGGCCATCTAAATCATCTGGCTTTGCAGAAGTATCACCCTGACATCTTCCTTTCCATCATCCCTGCACCAGGCCTTCCCAAGCTACACTGATGCAGCCCCCTTCTGCGTACAGTTCTATTCTTTTGAAGTAAATAACAGCCGCTATTTAACGTGCAGTTTGATGACTTCGGTGCATTTAACATTTTTTAAGAATATAACATAGGTGGTGACGTGGCCCTGTTGGTAGAGCGATTGCTTGTCATTCTCAGAGTCATGGGTTTGGTCCCCAGCATCGCATAGCTGTGGTGGTGCACACCCACTAACCAGCACTCAGGAAGTGAAGCCAGGGCCAGTCAGAGAGTGCAAAGTCCTCTTCAGCTACTTTGAGCTTCAAGTTCAGCCTTCACTGCGTGGTACCCAGTGTCAAAAAAATGTATTTTTAAATAGACATATTTTTAATTTATTAAAACTTTATTATAAAGAATTTATACATTTAAAAAACAAACACAGCACAATAACCAGCTCGGTAAAAATCTCAACATCTCCATGAATCTCCATACAGTTAGAACACTGTAGCTCTGAAGCAGTGGAGATTCACATTCAGTTTTACACTTTTACTCTCCAGCACATAAAAATAGATTTGATAGTGAAAAGTGACCATGAACCTGTAAATATTCACATTATACATTATATACATTTTATATAACAAACGTATCTCCTATGTTATCTGCTTCTCATACATTTTTTTCCCTTTTCTGGTTTTATAGGTTTCCTTTAAATGTGTTTCAGGCATATACAAACATTCATGTGCAAATAAATGTTGACACATGTATAAACCCATGAAATCCTTGCCACATTCAGGCTGGAGAATACATGCATCACCCCAAAACATCCTCATACCGCCCTTCTTCCTCTGACCCACCCACCGGCTCCCTTGTGCAGCTGTCAGGCAGCACCCAATTTGCTTTCTGTAAAACTCAGCTACGTTTCTGGTCAAAGCTCAATAAAAACAGGTCCATACAATCTGTCCTTCATAACTGGCCTCTTTCACTTAGCATAGTGATTTTTCTAACATTATTTTTTTTTAACATTTAACATTAATAATTACATTGATTTAGCACTATTTTTTTTATCGCGTGCATATCCATGCATATCCGTGCAGAAGAAGGTAGAAGAAGTTGAGACTGTGAGACTAGCAAAAATTTGCCAGCAGCAGCCCAGGACCAACCAGGAGCCCAAGCAACTCCGACTCCTGGTTCCTGCCATGGAATCCGTGAGGACTCCCTTGAGAGCCTTTTGCTTTGCAGGTTTGCTTTGTTTTGTTTGGAGGGAGGGGTTGAGACTCGGTCTTACTCCATAAACTAAAATTCACTAAATTCATAAACCCCACACCCCACCCCGTGGACTCCATGTGTGAGCCACCCACGAGCAGCTCACTCAGCTGGTTTGAGGGACTTTTCTGACAGAGGTGCTGTCTCCCGTTTGCAGTTTACAGCAGCAGCTTCCCTTATGACTGTTCTAACTCCTGCCGGAGTGATCAGGATACCATCCATTGGGGTTTGACCTTTGATATTCCCCAGGAAGCTCTTTGTGAGGCCGAGCAGTAGTGAGACTTTCGGCTCCCGCTGCTCACCGGACCATTGTGGGGGGAAAACTCACCGTGCTTGAAAAATCAAGTGGTGATGCTTGACTCATGGAGTTTATCAAATGTATTTTGACCTAAAATATTTTTGACTTTCAATGGCTTATCAGGAAGTTACCCCATCATAAGTTATGGAATAGTCATTGAGAAGGTGGGTTAGAGAACGGAGGGGGAAAAATAAAGGAAAAAAAAAAAAAGAAACCTGCAAATATCTGGTCATTTCTTCTTTTTCTAAAAGTCTGTCTTTTAGGAAAAAAAAATAGTGCCCACAGTAAGTAGAAGTGAAAGTATAATCAATAACTTCAAAAATAAGTAACCCGGGGTCCAGTGAGACAGCTCAGTGGTTAGAGCACTGGCGGCTCTTGCGGAGAACTCTGGACTCCGTCCCCAACCTCCACAAGAGACAGCTCAGTCATCCGTGGCTGCAATTCCAGGGGATCAGATGCCCTCTTCTGGCCTCTGTGGGCCCCAGCCATGTACATGGTGCACAGATATACATGTAGACAATACACGTAAAATAAAAATAAGTAAATAAATCTTTTTGAATAAATAATATAGGTCTTGTCTGTCCAGGTGGTTGGTTGAACAGAGCGAGCCAGGTCCTTCCTTTCTTCTGACTGTCCTGCACTGACTGGGGATAATTGCTGCACCTACCCTCACCACTCAAACAGACCAACTCTCCTCTCTAAGACTGTGGCACTGACAGAGATTTACTCAGAATAAAACCCTGTTCCTTCCTCCTTCCGCCATCCACTTTAATTTGCTACAGAGGGTGAGTGATCTAAAAGTTCTCATCTCATCAAAACGCAGATAAATGTGGCCTGCTTTGAGCTTACCATACTCACGCCAGCTGAGAGGTCTGCACCACTGTACAATTGTCAAAAAAAAAAAAAATTAATGCTTCTAATTCAAGGACGAAAATAAAATGGCTCTGAAATAAAGTTTAGCATTTTTTTTTTTGGCACTTAAAATATCCTTCTATTTGTGCTCTTCTAGCTGAGCATATGACTTGCAAAGTGGGGTAGCCATAAACCAGGATGCTGTAACACCCTCCTAACAGACATTTGTCAGAAAAAAAAAATAATTAGCTTGCTGGCTGACAGAACACTAAACAGCAGTCCGGTCCATTTCATTTGGTCCTTTTTCAACAATTTCAAAGAGTTCCAGAGAGCTAGACAAAGAAGTTGGGAATGCTCTTGATCCTACCCCCTGCCCCCCGCCAGGCCTGATGAAGAGTATTTCTTGATGCTGATAAAACTCTTGGACCAGATCCTTAATTCTGAACCTTTTGAATCTTGTCCATCAGTATGGCAGACTTGTTCCCAGTGCTGCAAGGAACGAGTTTCCAGCTTGGCCTGAGAAATGCATGCGGGTTAGAAACAATATTGTCATTGGCCTAGCATTGGCAGGATTGGTGGAAAGTCAGACAACTGTTGTTCTGGAGTTTGAGCTAATAGTGCCCTCTGTTTTCCATTTTGGCTCCCATCGACACAATTACCAGATGGCTAAGAAGCCACTAGAACAGAAGTAAAGACCCACCACAGAAGACCAATCCAGGAAACGCTCGCAGCATCCAGTGGTTGAAAACAGCAATCTGGATGTTCAAAGATGAAAGGGGAGAGAAAAACACAGCAGAACTCGCTCGACTCATGCCTTTCACCAAACACACAGTTTATTTAGAACTTCACCCAGACTCGCCACTCTCAAAGAAGCCCATTCATTCCTTCAAAAGCCAAGCCTTTATAGATCAGTCTACTGGAAGACTTAAAAGGTTCTTCCTGGGTCTTCCCAAGATTTGCAGTCAGTGAGTCTAAGATGGAGGACAGACCTCTGCAGTCTTTAAAACAATCTTTCCAGAGACAGTGAGATGGCTCAGCAGGTAAAGAGGCTTGCCACCAAAACTGTGAACCAAGGTTGAAGAGAACAGACTGCCACAAGGTATCCTCTGTCTGCTACATGCACATTGACTGCACTGTGGCAGGAAGCATCTGTGTGCCCATCAACTAGTTACTTTGTTAATAATAAGCAAACAGATTTAAAAAAAAAATCTTTCAAAGTGATTCTGAAAATCATAGAATTCTGAGTCTACTTGCAAAGAGGAATTGCAAATGCCATACCGAATGCAGAAGTACTCAGCTGGGTAGCTCTTCAGTTTCCCACTTTTACTGTGCTTCCTCCTACGCTGGGCAGAGTCCCAGGGCTCCTCCTGCCTCTGCCTCCTCAGTGTGAGGACTGTGAAAGCACATGTCACCACACTTGCTTTTTTATGTGGGTTCTGGGAAAACTAACCTCGGGTTCTCGTGCTTGAAATGACTGAAGTTCTAGCTCCGTGAAGGTCGATGTGTGGACTTCCATCGGAGGTTGGAAGCAGGACCTGTGTTCAGCTGGCTCTGAACCTGACATCTGGGCAGACTAGAGGGTCTCCTTGGCCAAGGAGCAATTGCTTCTGCAGTAATTAGACCTAAAGTGAAATCGCCTGTTTGGATGAATAGCAGTCATCGGCACAAGATAACGTTCACCCAGGGCAAGCCCAGAAGAGCAAACAGACATGTATCTTCCACCAGGCTGAATTTCACAGTCGTTTAAAGACTCTGAGAATACTCAATATGAAAAACATTACAATCATAATAATACCAAAGGGGTTGCAAATGGAAACCAACACTTGGAAACATAAACCAAAATTCTTATTATTTATACTTTAGTAGAAAAGAAATAGGGGATAAGAGGAGGAAACAAATCGTCCATGGAAAACTGGAAAGCAAAATCCTGAGAATGAGTTACAGCAAGGATTCTAAGTATCAACAGGCTCAGCTGCTTCTAAAGTAATAGCCATAGTAACTAGTAACTAGTCTTAGTAACTAGTAACTAGTCTTGGCTCTCCATACCTATTATCTGACCATCGTTGATGGCTGTAACAGATTACATTGTTGTTTTTAGGTTCTAGTTGTTCTAGGTCTAGAGGACAGGATCTCAGCCTGTTGTCCAGATTGTCCTGGCAGGAATTCTTCACTAGAATGAGACCCAGAGGAGATGCCAGGACTGTTCCATGATCAGATTCTTTTCCTTTGGGTTTGTTTTACAAAACTGTAAGCTGTGTCATTTGACTAAAGGCAACTGAAGCTTGGCACCAAGGCTCACAAACCAATGGGTATCCTGAAGCAGGTTTGTCCCCAGAAACATGCAGCCTGTGAGTTAGGAGACTTACCGCCCCAGGCAAGCCTCTGAACTTCAGCAACAGCTGATTAAGACGTGGGCCAAAGATACAAACAGACTTCCCAGGCTTCATTGAGACTGAAATAAATTTCCAAATATTCCATTGTCCTTATGGTACCTTTTGGTCTCAATTTAGATACCTCAGCTCCTGCTATTGTCGCTGCTACAAATTAGACATTTAATTTGAAAAAGAAAATAGTTCTAAAAGGAACTCACAAAAATTCTGAATGACTAAAAGAACTAAAAATGTACAAAGCATGTGTGCACCCACACACACAGAGCACATGTATGCACACATACATACAGTCACATACACACACAGTCACATACCCACAGAGTCACACACACACACACACACACACACACACACCATTTTGGTGTTTACTGTCTAAAATAATCAAATAACTAAATGGAAACTATGGGCTGACTCAAATATATGTCAGCTGCTGGAGGGACAAAAATTATCATGCTGGCAATGACTTTTGTCACAATGAACTATCAACTCCTACAATTAAAAACATATTAAAAGGCAGTCTTGGCCTTGTTCAGCAGGTGTTTCCTGGGTGCTTATTCCATATCAGTCTGGGGAACTGTAGCTGAAAACAAAGCTACGAGAGACAGAATGTTCTGTGAGCAATGCTTTCTCCATTCTTAAGCTCCTTGGGGCTCAGCATTTCAAACCCCAAACAAATATCCAAAACAGCAGAAAGTCAGAATCTGCTTCAAAACAAATGTCAGGTTTGCTAATGAAAGACCTATAGCTCCCTCAAAATACAACTGGCAGCACACATCAACTAAGGGAGCCTTTTCCGAAGTACTTATTTTTAAGCTAGAAACAAGAGTTTTAAAAATTCCTGATGTCATGACATAGCTAGGAAGATAATAGAGCCAGTAAAATAGGAGCAAGAGAAACCAAACAGACTGGGAGATGGCTGAGCAGCAGAAGTGCATGCATGAGAAGCAGAATTCCAAAGCCCCAGACCTCCAGTCAGCCACTCGGCACTCAGGAGGATCCCAGAGAAGTTGGCTAAGTGCACTAGGTAACTGGCAAGCTCTAGATTCAAGTGAGAGAGACCTTGCTCCAAAACATAAGGCAGAAAGCACCCAAGGAAGACAGCCCACTGTCAACCTCTGACCTCCAAATGTATGCACCCATACATGTAAACATGAGCGCACGCACATGTGCACACACACACACACACACACACACACAGTAAAAAATAAGAGGTTAACAAGATGGCCCAACAGTTAAGGTATAGGGTGCTCTTGCAGGAAATTCAGGCTCAGTTCCCAGCACCACATGGCTGCTCACATCTGTAACTTTAGTTCCAGGGGATCTGGTGCTCTCCTTTGCCTTCATGAGCACAGCACACACAATATACATACATACATACATACATACATACACACAATACATACACATACATACATATATACATACATATATACATGCATATACATACATACACATACATACATATATAAATACATATATACACACACATATATACATACATACACACACATACATATATACATACACACATACATGTATACATACATATACACATACATACACATATATACATATATACATACATACACACATACATACACACATACATACATACATGTAATACCCCTATACATAAAATAAAAATAAATTTTCTTTGAAGTAATATGTAAATGATTTTAACAAACGCCTTGAAGATCTCTAACAAGAAAACTGTAAGTTAGAGAAGCAATGTTCATCAAAACCATTGATTACATCAACCTGTGTATATTATAGCAATAATTATTCCTAACTTGTCTATAAATTCAAGTGAACTTTAATCGCAGCCCAACAGAGTTTTCTGAGAAACCAAAGGCTAATTTTCAAGAAACACATGTAGAGAGATGAATGAATAAAACTTGTATGGCAGAGCAGAACAGTTAAAAAGTGGAGAGCTCAGGGTATCTGTCCACCGTACCGAATCTTTAAAACTCTCACCAAGAGGAAATTTTATTGAAAGAAAAGTAAGGCAGACAGTGTGCATCACATGAAGAAACTTGAAACACACACTGTAATAATTAAGAAGGTGTAATAAGAACATGGGAGCAGTAGGCCATCTGTGGAAACTGGATCTATGTCTGACCTCACATCACAGACCACAGGGGGAAGGGTGGGCTTTTCAAAAGAGTATGAGAAAAAAAAAATTGTTATCCATGTTGAAAAGTATAAAATATCAACACCAAAATGTTAAAGTGTAACTGATAGATACAGGAAAATGTGTATTGAAAAGCTACAAAGAAATTCCATGTTACCCCAGTCAGATGCCTGTTATCACAGCCAACAGGGCTGGGGGGTAGCTCAGTGGTAAGTGCAGTTGCCGACTATGCACAAGGAAGAAAGGGAGAGAAGGAGGGGAAGGAAGGAAGAGGAGGGGAGGGAGGGGAGGGAGGGAGGGAGGGAGGGAGGGAGAACCAGAGAAGTATGTGGAGGAAGGCTGATGAAGTTGCAGAGAGAAAGGACGTCCTCTCTCAGCAGGCACCAGGTGTCGTCAGTATAGAAGTCAGTGGGCAGCGGCTCCTCAAACGGCTCCCTCTGATGCAACTGTACCACTCCTGAGCACAGACGGGCAGGAATCTACTTCAGCCTACTCCCTTTAAGTTCCCAGACTCAAGGCTGTGTGTGTGTCTGTCTTCTGCCCATCCATGTTTCCTGCTGTACTATTCACAACAGCAGAATAAGGAACCAGGCCAGGTTCCCAGCCACAGATGAGTGGACCCATGCATGCATAGTGAAATTGTGTCCAGATATAAAGAAGACAAAGTTGTGTCATTTACAGGAAACTTGACTGAGCTGGAATTATCACGTTAAGCAGAGTAAGGCAAACTCAGAAAAACAAATGGCGCCTGTTTTCTTTCCTCTATAGAATCTAAATTTAAATATATAGTTAAAACACATATATGATGTGTAAGAAAAATTAAAAGTACTGGCAGAAGGGAGAGGACCGCTGGAGGGCGGCTGAGGAACACTGGAGGGGCGAGTCAGAAACACAATGATGTACATTTGTATATGAAAATGTAATGAGGAAGCCCACTGTTTTGTGAGCTAGCTAAAAAATCGGAGTGTGCCTTAACCATCTTTACAAAGCTATAAGATTTTTTAATACGACACAAAAAACATAAGCCCTAAAGTGAAAGACTAGTCATTATTATTACACTAAAATTAAAAAGCTACTCTGCCTCCGAAAGACATCACAAAAAGAGTAAAATATTATCCCATTCAGGAAGGAGTTGTTTCCAACACAGAGAACCAAGAAAAGATTAATATCTAGAGTTTACAAAGTTTGCTTATAAATTCCTGGCCCTCCCAAAAAAAAAAAAAAACAACCTTATAGAAAAAAATGAGCATTAGACACATGGGGGTATCTCTCAGAAGATGAATCACACATAGGATTCATCTATACCCATAAATTACAGGTAAAATGCAAATTAAAACCACTACACGAGTCCATTTCATACTGACCAGAAAGGAAACCACTAATCCTGACAGTGCTGTGTTCCGACATGAGTGAAAAGCACCCGGAATTTTCAGATGACAGAAGCATAACTTGGTACAGACGGTTTAGAAAGCAGCGCAGAGCTGCAAACGGGAAGAATCAGACACGTTCTCTGCAAGCCCATGCGACAGCTAGTAAGTAGTAACTGTCGACTTGACAAACGTCTAAGATACCTGAGAGATGAGCCTCTGAACACATCTGGGAACTTTCTTCTTTGTCTTACTTGCATGGGTATTTTGCCTGATGTTTGCCTATGCACTGTGTACAGATCCAACGGAGGTCAGAAAACATCAGGACCAGAACTGGAGTTATAGAAGATTGTAAGCTGCCATGTAGGTCCTAGGGGAAAAAAAAAAAACCTCTGCAAGAGCAACAAGTGCTTTTAGGAGGGCTGGAGAGATGGGGCTCAGAGGTTAAATCCACTGGCTGCTCTTCCAGAGGTCCTGAGTTCAATTCCCAGCACTCACATGGTGGCTCATATCCATCTTTAGTGAAATCTGGTGCCCTCTTCTGGTCTTCAGGCATACATGCAGGAGACTGCTGTATACATAATAAATAAATGAATATAAATCTTTTTTTAAAAGAAAAATGTAATTCAAAAAATAAAAAAACAAGTGCTTTTAGCCTATAAGCCCTATGTGAGGGACTGTTTTCATCACATTAGCCTCTGTGGGAAGAGACGTCCTGACTATGGATGTGACCACTTCCTGGGCAGGGGATTCCTGACTGAAATGTAGAGAGCAAGCTGAGTGCTCGCTGGCATTCATCCCTCTGCCTCCTGAGTGTGGATGTGGTGTGTCCGAGGCTTCAAGCTCCTATTGTCTTGGCTTCCCCACCAAGTTTTGGTTGGCATTGCAGTACCTCCAACTGTGACTAAAGTAGGCCTCTTCTCCCCTGAGTTGCTTCTTGCAGAAGACTTCACTGCAGCCAAAGGAATAGAAACCAAGACATATAGCAAGTCCATCCTGAGCATACATCCTAGAGAAGCTGTCGCTCATGGTTTATGCTGATAAACTTCACAGCAGTGTTGTTTGAGCCGATAGAATCTTAACTCTAAGAGCTGGAGAGATGACTTGTCAGTTAAGAGCACTTGCAGAGGACCTGGGCCCAGTTCTCAGCACCACACGGAGGCTCAAAACCACCTGTATCTGCAGTTCCAGGGATCCAACCCACTCCCCTGTCCTCCGTGGCAATGCTATGGGGTGGCGTGCATACATACATGTGTGCACACACATACATACACATACAGATTAAAAAATAAATATTTTTAAAAAGCTCAACTCTGAGCTTTTAAGGTAGCTAAAAATAGTGACTTTTCATATACACACATCCCTTAACAAAGAATGTTTGGAGACTGTGTTGTTGGGTAAATTGTCCATTGTGCATATTATCATAATGTGTAATTATACAAACAAACATCAAGGCCTGCTGCATACCCAGGCTGGATTTGTAAATATAGCCTGACATAACATATAATACAGAGCCACTGCTCCACAGGAAGAAATAATGTGAAATTAAATCAAGACCAAGAGAAAGCGCAATCAAGAGAAAAAGGCTAACAAAGCATTACATGGAGTGCTGCTTCGATGATTCTAATCGGTTCTAATCTTTTCTCCTTTTAAGCTGATGTGTTTTTCCTTTCTAAAGAATTTTTTTAAATTCAAGTGTGTGTGCATTCATGCATGTGCATGTGTGCCTGTGCCTGTGAGTGTGTGTGTGTGTGTGTGTGTGTGTGTGTGTGTGTGTGTGTGTGTGTGAAGTGTCTGTGGAGATCAGAAGAGGGCTCTGGTTCCTCTACAGCCGAAGTCACAGGCAGTGGTGAGACACTTGATGTGTACGCTCATGTCTACAAGAATAGTATACAATCTTCGCTGCTGAGCCATCTCTCCAGCCCTTCCTAAATTTCTTGCAACCGGAGGTAGATGCTAAAGTAATGAGGAAAAGTGGGGCACTGTATGCAGCTGACGCAGTGACTGGTGTTTAGCAGAGTACCTTGGGCAGTACTCCTGCAAACAAGCCCTGCTCTAGGACAGGACTCACAAAACGCTACAGCAGCAGTGTCGCTAGGCCACAGGGATCTCTCAGCTCCATCATAATTTACCAGGGCAGAGAGGACAAGATGGAATAGCCATGAAAGGTGCCTCCTTCTGGGACTGGTGAGCTGGGTTCAATCCCCATGTTCTGCATGGTAGGAGAAAGATGGCTTCAGAGAACTAGCCTCTGACCTCCACACACATGATGTGCAATGTGCAATGTGCAAACTCACACTCATTACACACATAAATAAATACACATACATTTAAAAAATAATACTATGGGCTGGAAAGATGGTTCAGTGGTTGAGAGTTCAGTATGCCCAGCAATTCACAACAGCCTGTAACTGCAGCTCCAAGGGACCCAATGAAAGAGTCCTGGCCTCTGTGGGGACCCATAAACATACATACAAATACATGATAAAATGAAATGTTTTCAATAATAATAAATAGTAAATAATGGCTGGCCACAGTTATATATGAAGACCACTCTCAACTGAAGCATTTTGTTGCCTGTAAAAAGTAAATACTATAACGTGTAAAAACGCATGGGCTGTGAGAACATGTATCTGAAGAAATGCCATACCGAGCCAACAATAAACCAGGACACAAAAATACAGGTTCTAACTACCGGAAAATGTTCCAAAATGATTAAATTAACAATACTCAATTGGGATACATAGGAACTAGAGACAAGCAAGATCCTATGACCTCAAGGTTTATGGGCCATAAGGATAAAACTAAACTGTGACATGATCAGACAATGAGCATTACAACAATTAGTGATCATGGTCTTTATAAATTGGGTGTGTGGCTAAATGTTCATTTTAGAATCACTGTCTTATGTGAATATATACTATTTGTATGCAACTTTCATCTTTAAAAAAAAAAAAAACAGTTTCAGAAGGATGCTAAAAAGAGAAAGACAGAAATAAAAATCTATAGTTTATCAAACCAGTGCTGGGAGGATAGCCTCGCAGATAAACCTCTCTTTCTGTGTGTCTGGTGTCTGCATGAGGACTTGAGTTTGGATTCTTCCGGTGTGTTACATAAAAGCCAGATGCCACCCTGTGTCCCTGTAATCCCAGCTGTGAGAAGGCAGGCAGAGGCAGAAGTCTCAAATGCTCGACGTCCATCTAGTGGGCTTTGTCTCACACCACGTGGAAGGAGAGGACAGACACCCAAGGCTGACCTCTGATCTCCACACACACCCTGGTAAGAACATGAGTGCACGGGGAACACAAGTTCGTTGGAGCTTCGGGGATGCTGCTCGGAGAATCACAAAGCACAGGGAACTTCAGGACCGGTGCTTTCTTTATCAAAGGTGTATAAAGCATCACTATATCCTTCTGAGCTAGGAAACAGAACAAAAGAGTAGAAATTATGAGCACTGTTGGCATCACAGAGGGTAGTGCTGGCATCATAGAGTGTAGTGCTGACGTCACAGGGGGGAGGTGCCGATGTCACGGAGGGCAGGCCGGACCATAACTAAAGACTGGTGTGTCCTCAGCGTGATGTAGTCGTTCCATAGTGCTGTGTTCTTCTGAGGAGATTAAAACTTAGTGGTGTGAAAAATCAATGTGTTTCCAAGTTTAAGCAAAAGTAGAGAATGACCATACATATTCCCCAGCCTTCTTTTCCCTTTTCCTTCTCTTCTACTTCCTGTCTCCTTTGCTTCCGTTCTCTCTGACTTTTCATATTGTTCATTTATCCATGGATAACAAATTAAAATAAAATTAGTAGCCCCAACTAAAGCAAATCCCTTTTCCACTGTTTCTGTGGGGAAGGGACCCAAGATCATGTGGCCTGGGCTCTGTGTTCAGGGTTTTGCAAGACAAGGGTAAGAGCTCAGGGCTCTTTCCCAAGCTCCTTCACTTCACTGGCTGGCACAGGTTAGCCCTGTGGCTGTAGGACTGAGCTGCCAGGTTCTTGCTGAGTCTTCGCTAAGGGTCGCACTGTCAGTCCCTAGAGACTACGGTCAGGGCTCAGCTGCTCTGGTCTCTTACAACCACAATGTCTTCCACTCCCGCTGAGGCCCCCTCTGCTGTTTCCGGTTTCTCTCTTCTGGTCTCAGTTGCAGCCAGGTCAGACCCTCTTTGGATAATCTCCCTCTTGATGAACACAAATCAACTGACCTGGAGCCTTCACGACAGCCAGAAACCACGTGATTCAACATGCTGGATGCACACAGTTGACAGGTAGACAGAGTGGGAGAGAGCTGGCGAGGTAAGGGCCATCCCAATAGCACTCTAAGACACATATAGAATGTCGCCTTTATCCCATCAACTGTTTCTGTGGGGAAGGGACCCAAGAGCAGGTGGCCTGGGCTCTGTGTTCCGGGTTTTGCAGGGCAAGGGTAAAAGCTCAGGGCTCTTTCCCAAGCTCCTTCACTTCACTGGCTGGCAGAGGTTAGCCCTGTGGCTGTAGGACTGAGCTGCCAGGTTCTAGCCTGGCACTGAAGGATCAAAAGGATTCTTTTTTTTGTTGTTGTTTAAGGAAAATATTGGACTCGAACTGAGTCTGCATTTTTGAAAGATAGCAAAGGGAACATAGTAAGAAAAAAGAGAAGTCACACACTCAAAAATCCGAATAAAATAGCCTGCAGAATACTATCATGGTCTCAGAAACCTTTTAATTTGAAAACTTATTACTGAACATCTATTGTAAGCCCAGAAAAAAATTATAACCTAAGCAAATAACCTAAGACTTTGCTTCAGCCAACCACGACATACACATGGGACTTCTCTCTTCCTAGTTTCATTTTGTTTCTGTTGAGACACAGGGTCTCATGTAGCCCAGGCTGGCCTTGAACTCACTAGGTACCCAATGATAATCTTCAACTCCTAAATCCCCTGATTCTACCTCCTAAATGATGGGGTTACAGGCGTGTGCTTTGCTGCCCAGCTACACACAGGCAAAATCGCTAAGACACAGCAGGCATCAAAATGCAAAACAGGCTGAACTTGAGGGGAAAAGCCACACCATGTTTTCAAACTATGGCTTCCCATTAGGACAAAATGCCAGAGCTTCCCTCCTCTACAGTCCACACGATGTGGTTTACTTGTGTCTGTGGCATTATTCCTCAGGAGAACTAATGTTCTGGCCGGTGAGATTGAGAGACCCTTTCCCAGAGATCATAAGCAGAACCAGGGAGGTCAGAACTTCGAGTGACTGGCACACTGCTGCCCTTACCCAAAAGGTTTCTCGATAAAAGCAGAGAAGGAACAAGGCTAGAGATCAATTTCTCTCTAGCTGGGCATCCGATTACGCCGATTACTGCTCATTTGATTCGTCAAAGGGCTTCGGGGTGACTGGAGCAGCCCACGAGTAAAATAAATTGCTACCTTCATCTCTTGACTGACTTGTAAATCTTGAACCTTTTCTGGGACTAACCACTTGCTAAATTCATTTATCAAAATTAAAACTAGGTTTTCAGAATACCGCCTTACAAATCCAAGGAGCTCTGGAAGATTAACCTTTCGAAGAACCTGCTAGGCCAAACACCAGTGGATGACAGCAACTGCGGTGATTAATGGCCAGTACCTAAGGTCTGGGGAGGGTGCTGTCAGACACTTACCCTACTCGGTGTCACAAGTCAGCCGCTGATCAAAGCAAGAAAACGCACTCCCTGCGATCTCTGTACACAAGGAACATTCCCAGTGAACAAGGAGGGCGTCCCGTAGGAATTCTTTTTTCCATGGAAGCTCTTCTGTGGTGAGACAGAATTCATAGGCTTGGCTCTTTGTTTTGGTATGTGCAGCACACGTATGTGTGACCATGCATGTTGCAGGTGCATGTGTACAGAGGCCATCAACTGAGTCTTCCTTGTTTTTTTTTTTTCTTTTGAGAGTCTTTCATTCAATCTTCAGCTCACTGACTCAAATAGGTTGCCTGGTTAAGAAGCTCCAAGGGATCCACCTGCCTCTGCCTCCGCGGCACCGGGATTACACGTACATGCTGTCATGCTCGGCCTTTTCTGGGGGTGCCCACAATTCGAAATCAGGTCCTAGCGCTTGTAAAACACACACTTTACAGGCTGAGCCATCTTGCTCATCCCTGTTTCATACTCTTAAAAAGCATTTCTAAGGGGAATCTATGGCAACCATGGAATAAGACCTGAAATCCAGAATAAATTGGTCACAGCTTTTCTGCGATGCCGTTCTAGGGACGAGAAGGACTTTGGATAGCATTTGCATCCCAAGGCCCCTGGACTGTTTTCATGGCACCGAGTCTAGACACCCACTGTTCTGCCTCCTCTCTCTCCTTTCTATTTATAGCCTCTAGTGCTATCTTAGGGCCTCCAAGGCATTTCATCCAAATAGCCACTTTCACACAGAATGTTCCAGCGCCTCCCCAGTCCAACCCTTGACATTTTCCCTTCCCTTCCTGGGAGATGCACGCTGCGAACTGCTCCTTCGTGTGTTGGAAACAGCAACTGGATGAGTTAATGGTCTCCTTGGATCTTCTGCCCCACCACCACCAAAACAAATTGTTCCTGGGCTCAGAGCAGGTGTAGCGATATTTCTCAGCAAAGTGCCACCTCGACTCACTACCCACTCAAAGGCGCAGGTTAGACGCAGATGGAGAAATAACACAGCATGTGCCCTATCAGGGTACTCCAGATTCCCTTAAATACACTTTATGAAATTGTCCCTTCAAATTCTTCAAACTGATGGAGAAACAGCTTTATCCTTTGGGGTCTACTAGTTATGATGTAACCACTAACTGGGGGGTCATAACTGCAGGCCGTACTGATCCTGGTAGTCTTATCAGCCTCTAGTAAAGCTTGTGTCTTTACTAGATTACTGTGTGAAATGATTAATTCCCCTATTTTTACAGCTGGAAGATGCACTCAGTTACTGGTATTCATTGAAACCTGGAAAACTGAGATTCTGGAAAGGCAACTTGTACCAAACCAGTGGATCACAAGGTCGTCCATTACACCCTGGTGTCCCAGATGCTGGGCTGGGCTGGGCTGCTCCAGAGACCTCCTGCTTCTTCACCACAGTGAAGCTCTGGATGAGTCCAGCAGGTGACATCATTCAAAAGTACTTCCATCCTAGCCTCGTCTGGGCTTCAGTTCCAAGACAGAAATACTAAAAGCATTTGCAGAGCTAGTGGTGGGCCCGCACAAGAGTTGTGAAGCTAAGTGGACAAGAGGATTGAAGAAAGTGTCACTGGACTGGGGGTGCCAAGAGTGACTCTCATGGAGAGGATGGTCAGGGCCACGTACTGAAATGCGGTGGGAAGGGGACATGCAACCTGGAAAGTCAAAACCAGCAGCTGGGAGGTGGCTCAATAACCAAAACACTTGCTGCACAAGCCTGAGAACCCAAGTTCAAATCCCCAGTGCCCATATGAAGCCAGATGTACCGGTGCTTCTCAGTAAGGTGAGGACAGAGAATAGCCAGAAGCCGGATGTGTGCTACAGTGAACAAGAGAGTGTTTACCTCAAGTTAGATGGATGGCAATGACTAATACTCAAGGTTGTCTGTCCTCTGACCTCCTGTTCTTGGGAACACATGTACCTGCACTTAATACATCCTACACATACAAAGGAAGGAATGGGTGAGTCAAGGAGACAGAGGAGGGCATGCGTAAGAAAGACCAGGAATTTGGCATGCTAGCAATCCAGGTTGAGAGGAGCTGGAAGGGAAGGGGAAAGGGGAGGAGGGTATGGCAAGGAGGCAGAAAGGGTTCAAAACTGACTGGGAAGTCTTGGTGCTCTTGTTGATATAAGGAAGCCCATTGGTTTTGCACTGTACTGTTAATGCTGATTTTTGCTGGGCTTTTAGGAATATCAGCCAAGTGGAAATGTGAATGACAGACACGGCAGACACGGCAGAAGCACCTGCTCGGAGGCCAGACGAAGAGGGACAGTTTACAGGGTGACCCCAGTCTGAGTCAACAACCGAGCAAGGGGGACGCAAAGCCAACATGATAAACAGCAAACGTTCCCCCCAAATCCTTTGTGTTAACCGTTGGCAGCTGCAGCCAATCTTCTTGAAAGCTTCCACAGCCTCAAGCCTCGGGTGGGGCTGCCCTGCTGGGTTCTAGCAGCTTCGGCAGCCTTAGCAGCTCACTTCATGGCCAGGAAGCAGAGAAAAAAAGGGGACCGGGGACCGAAGACAGGGCCAGCCCCCAGTGATGCACTTCCTCTTACAGGACCAGGTCCCAAAAAATGCTGCTAGAAGGGAAGCAATCAACAAAGCGCCCACTAAGGGACACAATGCAGATTCAAACTGCCATGTTTTTATTTTCTGAGACACCACCTTGTAGCATAGACAGGCTGGCAGGACCTCTTGGGCTCCCTGGAACATCCCCTAGTGTGACCAAGCACCGATGTGTGCACTGCCTTGCCCGGGCATCTGCTGAATGCCCAGTTCCCAGGACTCTGTTCCACAGAACGAATGGAGCAAACCTGAGAGATCAGACAGGGGGCTGCCTGGGAGAACAGTTAATATGTCTTAGTTCAGGTATACAAGACAAAAGGGTTCTGAAGTGTCGGACGGATTCTAGGGAGACTGGCATGAGATCGGGGTTTAAGGAACAGGGGAGGCATTGGGAACAAAGAAAAATAAGATGTGTTAGAATATATGACGTTCCGATCTGCAGTGGCCGTCAACTTCACACCGAGTCTGATGCGACTCAGTGTAAAGGTGTCGGATTATTTTTTCCCCCTTGGAATGTTCAGAAGCACAGCCACAGGAACAAAGAAGGCAAGTTCTTAGTTTCATCTTAAACTCTATTTAGAAAATTACCAAATGTTTCACTACCCGTTTTAAGAGTTGACAGCAATCAGAAAAAAAAACTAAACTAAACTATGGAAAACTACAGAAAAATAACTTAGTTCTCTCAACAAATAAATTGCAAACAGAAAGACAGACAGACGGAGGCAGGAAGAAAAGAAGAAGAGGGGCTTCACAAGCTGGACTGAGACCAAGTCCCAGCACAGCGGGGAGGTGGTGGGCACGAAGTTTTACCCCTAGTCCAGGAGCTTTTCACACCGAATAGTCTGAGGAAAAGGAGCTTTAGCCTTCTTTAAGTGTGTGGCCCCTGGCAGATTGGTCACACTCCTGTGGGTGACCACATACCCAAGAGTATGTGAGCAGCAGCAATTGTACTCAATAGATTAAATGAAAAAAAAATAAAGTGGATCTGAATTCTGGATGCTTCCTCCGTTTTTATTTAAGATCTTTCTGATTCTGTTTTAGTCCTTAAATTTTTTTTTTTTTTGCACCTTTCAAAATGTTTTCTCCTTTTAACTTTCTTCTACATTGTCCATTAAAACTATCATGATCTTTACGCTATTCACTGAATAGAAATTCATTAAAATTTTAAATCCACTTGGGATTTAAATCCCAACTGGGGTGGTGGATCTGGGAGGAATTGGAGAGGGAGATGAGCAAAATACAAAGTATGAAATTCTCAAAGCATTATTAAAATTATTTTTAAATCAAGCCTAAAAATAACTTTTAAAAAGGAGTTGGTGTGATCATAGCACACATTTATTAACCGCCAATATTCAGGAGGCAGGAGGATCATTATGAGTTCAAGGCCAGCTGGGTTATGTAGTGAAACCTTGTCTCATAAATAATAATAATAATAGAAAATTAACCAATCATAATATATAGGCTTTACTTAGATGCTAATTTCAAAGACCAAATTATAAATTTACTTTTATTTACTTATGAGCCACTGGAACTTTAGATGTTGAGTTTGTAATATTAAGGAATTGATAATACTTTAGGAGTAACTCTGGCATTGTAGTTATGCAGAAGCGTCTTCATGAACAAGAGATGGATTTACAGATAACTTGAACATGCTTCCAAAACATGGTACGGAGGAGTCTGAGGGCAGAGACAGAGCCGCCGCCAGGAGCTGCGAACTCGAGCTGAGGGATGGGCTTGGAAAGATTCCTTTTACCAATCTCCACATTTCCACACAGGTCTCGATATCCTGTAATAAATTTGACTGGATTTAAAATTTTAATGAACTCCTATTCAGTGAATAGTGTAAAAATCATGATAGTTTTAATGGACAGCTTAGAAAAATTTTAAAAGGAGAAAACATTTTGAAAGGCGCAAAAAAAAAAAAAAAAAAAATTAAAAGGACTAAAACCGAGTCAGAAAGCTCTTAAATAAACCACGGAGGACACATTCGGAATGAAAGCAGGATTCCAAGACAGACTTGTGACATTATAGCACCACCTTGTGGTCTGTTTGTGTATTGCCCTAAGTACTCACACGAGGAAGTTTTTACCTGTAGCTGGCTGGACGTGTACATATATCCTAGACACCCTGAGCTCAGAGCAGGGCTGAGCTTCGGTCTGGGGGTAGTGGGGAGGAATGGAGAGCCTAATCTGTGGCGTAAACCCTTTGACCCTCCCAATCAAACTTCATCTCTGCATCTTGTCATGATTGTCAGTACTGACGCCAAGTTCCTACTTCATTAGCTCCTCCTAGTTTGGCATTTCAGGATTCCGTGAACAAACCCTTGCTCACTTTGTATAAACTTTGATGACACTTTGGTTTTATCACATCCTCTTGTCACTACAAGCCTAATTAGCCTTCAGCTCCTAAGTTACCTCCTTGAGCATTCCAGCGTGCTAGAAGCCGCACAGGGCAACGATTAGAACTTCTGTGGTTGAAAAGACACGCAATGTTGCAAGTCTGGAGTCGATTTGTATTGGACACGAGCTAGCTGTAGTCCCTTAATAGGCATTCATTGCCCACCTCTGTGTTTGACCCAACATCCTTATGATTATCAGGTGAAATCCTTCTAGAACATAAAACAGCAACCAAAGGCTTAGAATGTCCGTGGCTATCATCTGAAGCCGTTTACAGAGATTTCCTGCTTTTCTGTAAATCACTTACCAAGGGCTGAGGATGCAAGCCAGCAATCAAGTGCTTCCCTAACATGAAAGACTCTGGGATGGACACACACATTCACACGCACACACTCACACATACACACACATACATACACACACACACACACATACACACACTCACACATATATGCACACACTCACACATACACATACACACACTCACACACACATATCCACTCACATATACACACATACCACACACACACCAGTGATCAAACTTTCAAGGAAACAAAATGCCATCTCTGACAAATGTCTTTAATGACGATTAACCAGTAGTAACTAGATGTGAGAGTGCAGAGGTGGAGGCAGCAGGAACAGGAGGGCGGCCTGAACAGGAGATCTGAGACCATGACTGAAGAAATTCATCGAATTGTGCACTTTAGGAGCAAAACAGAATATGGCCATGTGCACAGAGCTTTAGATGCGAGACTGTGTGTCACAGTCGTGGTGACATGGCTTGGGGAGGCTAAGCACCTAAGACGTCCAGAGTAAGCGCCACCATGAGCTGGGGTGATCCAGAGCAGAACTTGAGCAGCTGTCCACCAGGGAACTCAAAGGTAGGAACACCCGGGGCTCCGGAGCTGAGCACCTGCTTAGGATGTGCAAAACCTTCACATCTGACTGCTCTGGAGAAAGAAGGAGAAAGGGAGAGGAGAGGAAGGAAGGCAGGGGGAAATGGAAGAAAAAAGAAGACTGAAAGTTATCCTTTTAAAAAGGAAAAAATAAGGGCTGGGAAGATGGCTCAGTGGTTAGGATATAATGCCCTTGCAGAGGAACCAAGTTCTATTCCCAGTAGCCCTGTCAGGCAGCTCACAATCAGCTCCTGGAGCATCCCAAGACTCTGGCCTCCGTGGCTGAACACACTGTCACGAACGCACACGTGCTCACATACTAACATACTTACTCACATACAAACTTAATTAAAGGAAAAATGCTAATATGGAATAACTGTGGTCCACTTGTAGTTTGTGTGTTTGTTTCTATTAACTATCACAATACACAGACACACACTAATACACAGATGCCTGTGCACAATGAAAACTTGAAACACACGTATATGGCATTTACATAGGTCTATGATGTAACCTTCGATTTCTCTATAACCTTATTTTTCTGTAGTGAACAGGAACTGTCTTTAATAAAGGAGGAATATAAATATGTTATTAAGGAGGTTGGGTCCTAGTGGCCATAAAAGAGAATTCAAGAAGCTGGCCTGAGTTTTAAAGGCGCAGTCTCTTACAGAAAGGCGTCTGCAGCTGTGCAAAGGTTAAAACAATCGGTCATAAGTGCCTGAGCATCGAGTTCTCAGATTGACACGTATCTGAGGTCAATGTCTGCAAACAGAAATTGCTCAGAGAGGAGGGAAAGGTGCTATCTGCTCATATCTTGGGTGAAGCTATTCACTTAACCTTTGCTCCTGTGCTGCCCAGGACACCTGACTGCAGTGTCCTGGAGAATTCTGAAAGACACCCATGCAAAAAAACACAGAGAATCCACGTTGAGCATCCCCTGTGGTCACTTCCTGTCCACGTTGGGCATCCCTCGTGGGCACTTCCTGTCCACGTTGAGCATCCCCTGTGGGCACTTCCTGTCCACGTTGAGCATCCCCTGTGGGCACTTCCTGTCCACGTTGGGCATCCCCTGTGGGCACTTCCTGTCCATGTTGGGCATCCCCTGTGGGCACTTCCTGTCCATGTTGGGCATCCCCTGTGGGCACTCCTGTCCACGTTGGGCGTCCCCCTGTGGGCACTTCCTGTCCATGTTGGCATCCCCTGTGGGCACTTCCTGTTTTTTACATAAGCTTAGATTTCAGCAAACAATTCTACTGATTGGTTACAAGGGAAATTCCTAAGTTAGAAGAACCTCTAGGGGTTGGGGAAGCAAATTGCTTCCTGGGAAGTCCAACTGGGAGCCGTTTGCCACCTTTCCCCCCCCTTACCAGGAAAACACATTCTGAGAGGATCTTCCTGGCTATAAGCCTATGTGTTTCTGAATACAAATACTTAGTTTTCATTTCCTTTCTAGTTTAATTAATTATCTGTTGCAGGATCTCAGGTACCTCTGGCCGACTCACCGTGTAATCAAGAATAAAGGTCTTATTTTATTTCTATTTTTAATTATTTATTCAGCAGAGGGGGGAGGGGACACATGCCATGATGTCCTTGTGTCCATTAAAGGGCAACTTGTGGAGGCTAGCTCTTTCCTTCTGCCATGTGGGTTCCAGAGATTGAACTCAGATCCTCAGGCTTGGCAGCAAACACCTTTACCTTATAGCCCAACCCTCAAGTACTGGCTCATCGAACTCAAGTTTGTTATTATCCTCTTGGCTTCACACAAAAGGTGCTAGGATTACAGACATGTGCCACAATAGCCAATATAGCCAGTGTTAGGAACTGAATCCAGGGCTTGGTACATACTAGACAGGCATTCTACCAACTGAGCTACATATGGAGTATTATATAAATCAATCTTTAAAATATTGTGCTTAGTAAAAAAAAGAGAGAGAGAAAATGAAATAAATAAAAATAATGTTAGGCAAACTAAAAAGGAAAGCAAGGAGACAGAGAGAGGGCTCATTTGTTAAAAAAAAAAAAAAAAAAAAAAAAAAAAAAAAAAAAAAAAAACCACTTACTGCTGTTGCAGAGGACCTGGGTGAGCTCCCAGCACCTACACGGTGGCTCAGGAACTCCTATAACTCCAGTTCTAGAGGAGCCAACATCCTCTTGTGGCCTCTAGGGGCACTGCATGCGTGTGGTGCATATGTGGTACACAGGCATGCATATAGGCAAAACACCTATCTATACACATTGTTTTTGTCAGTGTTCTAGTGCTGAGAAGAGACACTGTGACCAAGGCAACTCTTATAAGAGAAAGCATTTAATCGGGTGCTTGCTTACAGTTTCAGAGGTTTAGTCCATCGTTATCACGGTGGGGAACGTGGCAGGCACATGTGCACAGGCAGCCATGGTGCTGAGGCAGTAGTTGAGAGTTCTACATTCAGATACATCGGCAGAAGGAAGAGAGAGAGACACTGGAGCACACCTACCCAGTGACACACTTCCTCCAACAAGGCCACACCTACTCCAAGACCACACCTCCTAATAGAGCCACTCCCTAATGACCAAGCACCCAAATATGAGCATATGGGGGCCAGTCTTATTCAAAACACCACATTCCTGTCTCCCATAGGCTTATAATCATATTTTAATGCAAAATGCATTTAAGTTCAACTTCAGAAGTCTCCACAGTGAATCTCAGCACTATTTAAATGTCCCAAACTGCGTCTGAGACTCACAGAAATCTCTTAACTGTAAACACCTATAAAATCAACATCAAGAAGCAGACCACACCGGGTGGTGGTGGTGCACACTTTTATTTCCAGCACTTGGGAGGCAGAAACAGAACTCTAACTTTGAAGCCAGCCTGATCTACAGAGCTAGTTCCAGGGCAGCCAAAGCTACACAAAGAAACATTCTGTCTGGTGGGGAGCAGACCACATACTTCCAACATACAGTGCACTGTACAGGATATACATGACAATTCCAAAAGGGAGGAAATACCGAACCAAGCAAGAGTTAAAACCGGTAGAGCAAACTCCAAATTACATCTCCATGTCTGATGTCAAAGCACTCTTTGGTTTCCAGCCCCTTTCAGTGTGGTTGACTGCAACATACTTCTGTCTCTTGGGGTGGTTCCACACCCTCTCACAGTCTCCTCAGCATGTATCCCATGACTCTCCAACATCTTGAAGTCTCCAATACAATCCAGGCTTCATCCTCTCAGATTCATTCGTGCAATGGCCTCTCTGGGCCTCCATGAAGGGAAGGAACTGGTATTCGGCACAAGACACTTCAAGACCAAGTTCTCTGCACAGAGAAAAAAAAAAAGATTTGCCCCAGAGGGACAAAAGGCAAGGAACAAGAGACAAAGACAGGAGATCATGACCTAGGAAGAATGGCAAGGAGGGAATAGGGTGTCTGTCCAAGATATAACTGCTTCTGGATAGAGGAGACAGACAAGGCCTATAGGCAAATGCCAGTTTATAAACATAAAAGGAGAAACCCTGTGTTAGGATGAGGTGTTTAATTTTGATTAAATAGGTGAATTAGGTGAGCCAACGGAGGGCTTTTGGTTGCTGGACTTCAATACTTTGAGAGTTGGACCTTGGTAGCCACCCTCAGGAAAAGGAAATGGCCAAATAAGGGACTAGAACTTGGTGGCTAGCTTTAGGAATGTCATCTATGGTTTAGCAAGGCAGAGGAAATAGAGGGCTTACCAGAGCCATGCTTACCATGCTCGAGTCAGCTTGAGCCCTTCAGACACCCCTGATACACGCCTGGCCTTCGGTGGTTTTCCTTAGCCACAGAGGGAGATTCCACAAACCCTGTCTTGTATCTCCTAGAGCACATAATTTTGCTCTTTCTGGTGCTCCTTTTCTCTTCAAGCCATATATTTTTTATTTTTCCTTGCCAATTACTCCTTTTATTATAGAGATGTAAAAGACTGGACACACCTACTCCAACAAAAGCCACACCTCCTAATCCTTCTCAAACGGTGCCACGCCCTAATGATTAAGCATTCAAATACATGAGTCTATGGAAGGCCATTCTTATTCAAACACCCAAACACATAAAATAACTCTTTGAGGGAGAAAATAAATTACTATATACCCTAGCTACTCATCTGTAAGTCCATACCTTTCATGCTTAAGGCCTTATTTTTTTTTTTCATATTATAAAACCACACTAAACACTATAAACTGGTTGCTCATGAGAAATAAGGGGGTAAAAAGGGGATGGGATGAAAGAGAATGAGTTGGGCTGGGGTAAAGCTTGGTGGTGAGCATTTGCTTAGCATGGATATAGCTCTGGATTTGACCCCCAGCACTGTGTCAACAGATAATAGCCAATCGTGGTGGTGTAGGCTTTTAATCCCAGCACTTGGAAGGCAGAGGCAGATAGATTTCTGTGAGACTGGTCACATAGAGAGTTCTAGTCTACATAGAGAGTTCTAAGACAAAACTACATAACGAGACTCTGTCTCAAAGAAAAGGGAAAAGAAAGAAGGAAAAGAAAGGAGAGGAGAGGGAAAGGGAAAGGAAAAACAGAAAAGGAAAAGGAAAAGGAGAGAAGACGGGAGGAGGGGAGAGGGGGGGGAGGGGAGGGGAGGGGAGGGGAGGGGAGGGAGGGGAGGGGAGGGGAGGGGAGGGGAGGGAGGGAGGAGGGGAGGGAGGGGAGGGAAACCATATCATTAGCAGGTCAGCTGCCATCATAGAAGTAGAAGGACAGACACTGGGTACATCCAAACCTGTTTTCTAGATGCTGGTGAGAGAATGATTGGTAAGAGGTCACTTGTTACAGATGCTGGCAGGAGAGCCCAAGGTGACACATGGGAGTCCGGGATTCCTACTGAAGGTCAGAGGAGGGAAACAGAAGTACAGAGGTCTCCAGTTGGGAGGTCTTAATGAGTCCTTAGTGAAGTGGAAGGGAGTATATGGCCAGAGCTGGATAAGCCCAGATGTGTAGACAGACTGCCATAGTGATGTCTTCAGACTTTGGAGATCTGCCCAACACACTGACCTAATGTTTCATCTTTATTTCGAAAGATAATGAAATAGTGCTGTCAACACTTGGGACAACTACAGACAACAGGATTCTGTTCTGATAAGGAAGCGAGCACCAGCAAACACTGTCAAATATTTAGCATTTTCCTTCTTGTTCAGTTCTGTCAGATTTCAAAGTTGGAACTCAGAAATCTTTGAGTAGGATAGCTTTTGGCTTTTGTTAGGGACATCAGCAAGACAGCCTTTTTCAAGGCACCTACACAGCCTTCTGCCACCACGCAAGAAGAAGTATGCAAGGAGCACAATAACATTTTAATTCTCTCCTAGTGTTACAAAACGAGGAAAAGAGAGCAGTTTGAATTAGCATCTTCAGCGTGGTGTGAAGATTGAAATAGTATTCATCAACTAACTACTAAATATAGTATTTTTGTAAAAAGGATTAATTTTTCAGCTATTAAGATTCACAGTACAAATTGTTGCGAAAACCAACTAGAGAGATCTTAGTATGAGATGGGTGTGTGATACTGATTCATAGTCTTATGCAGAATTAAAATTTTTCAAGACAATTACCAACTGTGTCAAAAGCAATTATAGTCTGTTGGTTAACCTCAGTTGTCAACTTTGTGACATCTAGAATTACCTCTGGGTTTATCTATGGGCAATTGCTCAAATAGGTTAAGTTGGGAAGTCCCACTTACTATGGATGGCACCATTCCTTGGGATGGAATCCTGGGTACGGAAAGAAAAGGAGCCAATGGCAAACATTTTATCTCTGTTCCTTGACTACAGATGCCACATGACCAGCTGCCTGAGCTGCTAACACTTTGGTGTCATTGCCATGAACTGTACCCTCCAACTGTTGAGTTAAAATGCACCCTTTCTTAAGTTGCTTTTGTCAGGGTACTTTATCATAGCAACAGAAGTGACAAAAAACAGGTTGTATCAAAGGTGATACTCCAGTGCAAGTGCCAAGTCTTTGTTAAAAAGATTCTTGCCTACACAAGTCATTACCAACAGCTACCATGATCTTTCACACATAGGGTCCTAGTGTAAGTCAGTAATATCTGCTTTGGGTTTTCCTGAGTTCTATAAAATATTACAAGAAAACTAATTGCAGATTTTAACTGCAACTCCTGAGAGGGTGGGAAGGGTCATCTGCTGCTTCTTTCGCTATTATAGACACAACTTTTAAAAACTAGGCTGAACCCGGCACACTGGCACACATCTTTAGTCCCAGTGTTTGGGAGGCAGAGATAGTGTGGGATCTCTGTGAGTTGGATGCCAGGTTTATATAAAGGCTTCTAGGCCAGCCAGGGCTACATAGACGCCTTCTCAGATCTGGGTAGATTAGCATGTCAGGTTACTGTATAAGCCTAGTAACTTGGACTTGATCTCTGTAAACCACGTGCATAGTTCATGGCTGTGAAGCACCATGACCAGACAACTTATGGAAGAAAATTTATTTGGGTGTATGGTGCCAGCGGGAAAGAAGGCATAGCTTCTGAAGCAGGAAATTTGAGGAGCTGACATCTTGAACCATGAGCAAAATTAGCAGAGAGCAAGCACTGAGAGTAACGTGCCTTTTAAACATCAAAGCCCACCTTCAATGATGTAATTCCTCCAACAAGGCCACAGCTCCTAAACATACCCCAACAATGCCACAAGCAAGAACCAATTATTCAAACATCTGAAGGGGGGCCATTCTCATTAAAATATTATGTATTTATCTATGTAAAGAACTGACTCTACACAACTGTCTTCTGACCCCCATACAGGTGCAGTGGTACATGCATCAACCTACACACACACACACACAAACTAGTAGGACTTCAAGTGTTGGGATACCAGAATCTATGAATACTGAATTCTGGTCATCTTTGAGAAATTAACTGCAGTTGAAAAGTATATTTCTCTCAATTGAGGCTTAAACAATGCCAAAGCAAATCACGATGGGAGGGAAAGAACGTGGTAGAGTTCAATTAGTTTCAACTGTAGGTTTTCTCCTTGTAGGCATCACACTGACTCAGACAAGTTAACCTCAACATTCTTGCCCAGAGGTTTAGCTTTCCTGAAATAACAAATCCTACCTTCCTAGTGTTTTCTTGGAAAATATTTCTCTACTTCTTGACACTTTGGTGTGGGAAATGAAAGTTCATCATGTACCTACAGTACTACAATATTGTGAGACTAAAGAAATAAATAGCTCCACCTTGCTAGGGAGCACGGGCATGCAAGGAGACAGATCCCTAAAGCAAAGGAATGGTGAGTTAAGTACATTGACAAGAAATGTCCATGGGGCCGTGCGACGTGGTTAAGAAAAGGCTATGGATGCACAATTGGCTAAGCAGAAAGACTTTCTCAAGGAGAAATCTCCATGGATATTGGGAAGAATTAGCCTGACAGGGGTGATGAGAAGCATGAAAAGCCTGGGAGGTGTGGCTCAGTTGGTAGAATAGAGATTTTCAAAATGTTTTCACACCACACTGCAAAACCAGAATGAATGTGGCAGTCTGAATGGTCGTGTTCCCTCACAGGCTCATGTATCTGCACACTTGGTCCAGCTGGGGGCTATCTGGAGAGGTTTACGAGTGAAATGCTGTCAGCCTACTGGGGTAGAGGATGTCTTTAATCCTAGCACTCAGGAGGGAGAGCCGGCTGGATCTGAGTTCAATGCCAGCCTGATCTACAAATCAAGTTCCAGAACAGGAAAGGCTGTCCCAGTCAATCAGTAATTAACATAAATGCGAATATGGAAAGAAATGACCAAGCCAGAGAGATCTGGTGTCCTAGCATGCTTCAACCTGGGCTCCTATTTTCTTGGTTAGGCTGGGAGCCAGCAAACCTCAATGATCATTTGTGTCCATGCCCCTAGAGCTGGGCTTCTGGGTGTGTGGGGAGCACCCGGCTTGTTACCTAGGTGCTGGGATACAAATTTCAGTCCTCATGATTACTGGGCAACTCTGCTCCTAAGCAGACAGATCTCCAGCCCTCATTACTAACTCTTTAGTAAGTTAACCTTTGTTTTAGGGATCAAACCTAAGGCACCGACTGCCCCTGCCAGGCAAACATGTTGACTCCAACCCTTTCAGGTTGTATATTTCCATATATTCTACAAGAGTTGACGGTCTTAACTGGGTATGAACAACATGGACACATTATAGTTAGAACTCAACTTTATTGTTACAACCAATGTTTATTTACAGAATATAAATCTCTTCAAAAAGATACATTCCTTCATTTAATCAATGGTAGAAAGCCTTATTAAACAGAAATAAAGCCTGAGCCGCCCTTTCTCTTAAAGAAACACGGCTTCACTGCAAGTTCATGAACACAGAACACAAATGTACTTCACTTCAGCAGCTACATGAAAGAGGCTGTTGATTTTCACTGGCAACGCCATTTTATACATGGAACAAATTGTACTTAAATTAACAGTAGTAAAAATTAAATTCCAAACATAAACTATGTAACAACAAAGGAAAAAGCAGGAAGTATCTCTGCTAGCAAACAGATAAGCACGTTCTCCAGAACTCAAACATTTGCTGAGGAGTAGGGAAACCTAGGACAAAGGCTGCGGTCATTCATCTGCGAGGTATCGATCCACGTTCAGTGCTGAGACTATCCATAGCACTTAGAGTCTATACAAAGCAGCATTAGACTACAATTCACATTTGGGAAACACAAATTTAAGATCCCATGTCACAGCTTCCCGATTTGAATCAACAGACAACTAATGCAATGATAGCTCCTCATTTCAGCTTTTCCCTTGCATATGGGTAATACCATGTCTTCTTTCAATCAGGACATGTGACCTTGCTGTACAAAAGCTCCTAAATACAGGAAAGTTCTTACAGGTTCCATTAGTTTACAGTTACTTTAGTACATGTAAATACAAAGGACAACTTCAGATTACTAACAAGGAACACTCAGTATGTCACTACCTACAACAGACAGCAGCACGCCACATCGCAGGCGTGGAGAACAGGTACTCTGCCTCCTCCGCCCTGCAGGTGTCATTGGGTTTCAACCTAGCTCTCAGAGTTTCTGGCTAGGAAGCCTCTAATTCCAGTTGGATAGGCTTTCCTGCTCCACCTTCACAAACTAGTCGAAAGACAATGTGGTGTTTTCAGTTCTTTAACTATCTAGTGTTTTATTAAAACTTATTGATGGGATCTAAAGGACTACCATGGGTACGACAACTGAAAGATAAATTATAACTACTTTTAAGAGTATTTTTGCAAGTACATACACCATACAATGCACAATGGACAAAGACATGTTGGTGGTACCACAGTGCCCAGTCCCGGAGAGACGCTGCTGCCAACACAGGATTTAAAGTGCTTATCAATCAAGCATCATTATTTGTTCCTAATCCAAATACTTTGGGGTTTCTTCCTATATCAAATTGAGCCAAAAATGAACATTTTCAGCATAAAAACTGTTAAATCTAACTCATTTTGTAAAGTATCACTGAATTTAGCCTTCAGGAATTCAAAGTAATGCAAAACCTCCAATATTTTCGTTTATAGAAATATGGACTGAAATTCCAAAACTGGGGATGTTCTGTCTGGAGCAGCTGATAGCATCTGTCAAACCCAAGACTGAACACTGCTGTTGCTGGGGGAAAGCGGCTCACCACCTTCTCCTCTGCTTCTCAGAACAGGAACAGGCCAGAAAATGCAGCTTGGCTTCACAGTAAAGGCCAGCCTATCATCTGACAGAGGAACAGCACCTGAAGCCAAAGACACTCTCAAGAGGCTGTCCACCTGTGCACACCTTCCCTGTGAGGTAGCACATGCTGCTGCCCTAGGACAGCCCCAGGACAAAGCACTGTTGACAGGTGACAGATTAACAGGGAAATACTTAAGTCTACAGTACTCTGGAATGCAGTATAAAATACAAGTTAGAGAGAAAAAAAAATAAAAACCCACCTGACGCTACTGCCC
This sequence comes from Mastomys natalensis, assembly GCA_021653895.1. Lineage (NCBI taxonomy): Eukaryota > Metazoa > Chordata > Mammalia > Rodentia > Muridae > Mastomys > Mastomys natalensis. The sequence continues at coordinate 1,790,804 of JAJTUV010000025.1, forward strand.
TCCATAAGCCAGTCAGTGAGGTCACAAGAGGTACAGGGGCCTCTGCAGAACACAGAAACAACTGAGTACTTTTCAGAGAGTTAACTTTTCTTTCGAGTGTTTGGGGGAATTCTTCTTTTAAGCTAAATTGAAGGTTAGTAACACAAAGTTAAAATAAACATTTGGGGGTCAGGGAGGGAAAAACAGTTGGCCCATCCTGAAGCACTCCAGAGAAGGTGCCTAACAAACGTAAGAGATGCCGTTTGCCCTGTCTTGTATGGATGAGATTTACATTCACATTGAATTTCAAGTTTTTGTACAAAGTGTCAACAAACTCTGAAGGGGACCACACTTCGGTTTACAAACAAATTACATTTTTAGTTTCCTTTAGCTTCAAATCATGACTCAAAGATGAGCTCTATAAATGTACTGCTTCCCAGAATCTAACCTACAAAAAAATCAATAGCCAAGTAAAAAAATGGAGAAAAGTCTTATTAGGCACTGAGAGGCTAAATAAATAAATCCCAACGTTAACTAAACCATTAAATCTTCCTTCCAGTTCCTGCTATCTCACTGCACTGTTCCCAGCCTAACATCAACAGGCTGGATCATTTAGTGACAGAAAAACTTCTACAAAGAAAAATGCAAAACTCTTTACACAAGACAACACTCACACTAACTACAGCTGTAGGCTTATTTACACTGTCCTATTTACACTCCAAGCAGACCTGGCTGATGAGGTTTGTGCTCATGTTGATCTCAGGCAGATCATGTCAACAGCAAGACGTGGCCACCACATCTCATTTCCAGAAGTGGTGGTAGCACAGGGGAGAGGAAGGGCATCAAATATCACTGGTCAGGTTCAAGATCATACAGTGTGCCAGGGAGACGGGATGGGGTAGAGGGCAGAAATGCAGAATTTTGCTTGTTAAAGCATCCAGGCCACTACGGTCTATTGATTACATTGAACATCCATGAATGCCACTTCTAACATCCACTTTCACATTTACAAAACGAGCTTACTACCAGTTGAGTAATTAGGTAAGGCATTCAAGTTCCTTAGCTGAACAAAAGAAGGCAACTGATATCTAGCAAGCCACAGGACACACTTTACAGGGATGCTCTTCAGAACAGTCCCAATATACCCTCTTTAGAATCCCTTACATGGTCAATACAAAGAAAGACATTTTGAATCCTGTTGATAGTCTAAACCATGATCCCCAAAAGCTGTATGAGAAGCAGGTGCATCAGAGCACCCAAATCTGGCCAAGGAATGGGGGCAAGAGTTTCATGTGCTAGTCTCTTTCCACGGTCTCTTGCGTGCTAGCAGAGTGAACAAGGAAGCCTCGTCCGTTGCCATGGCACTCACTGCCACAGGAGTCTGTCACACTTCGGCTGGCTGCTTTGCAGTCCACCAGCCACACCGCAGCTACAGCCGCACAGTGAGCCTCCACTCAAAGCACTCAAGGACAGGAACAGCCTAGCCAACACTGTCTTCTCCAGGGTTTCCACATGACACGGACTCTTGGATTTTAAGGAGGAAAGCAAAGAATCAGGAGGCTCCCATCTTTCTCATCCTATGACAATGTTCCAAACATGAATGAAACTTCCACTAAGCCAGTTTTTCTGCAGGTTTTCTTTAACATGGTAAAGAGCTTGTCATTATTTGTTTCCATTCACGGAAGTCGGCAGAATTGTAATGATCTTACAGCAATGTGACTCATAAAAACAAACATGAACATTACAGCACTGGGGAGGTAGAAACCGAATCCAGGTCTAACACTGTTAAGAGACACGTTTTTAAGAGTCTATGTATGTGGCTAGAATTTACCATCTCAAATGGCCTGTTTCTACTTTATTAGGTTTGACCACCTTGAGACAATCAGAGTATTCTACAGCACTTGGCTAAGAACATTGTTAAGTCATGTGGAACACCACCAGACAATCTCAGACTAGATCTGTAGTGCATACTTTAAATATGCAGACCCATGGAGCCAACTTTGTACATAAGCACTTATGTGACCAAAGTGCAAAGCCTGTCTGACTAGTCTAAGGAAAGTTACCCCTGACTGCTCAAGCCCACAGAGCAGTCTTCAAAGATTAAAGCCTTGTCTACCTCAAAGACCTAACTTCCTTTCATGAAATAGTTGCCTCCCTCCTACACCTACACAAATAAAAACTAGACTGACAAAACCAAGAGAAATCAAAACAAGCCCTCCTACCACAACTACTGTCTAATTCCCATCTCCTTACTTGTTAGACTGTAAGTACTCAAGCTCCATGACCTAGCTAAATGCTTCTGATTGATTCTGTAACTGCTTCAACAACACGACTCTGGAATTCCATAGATGATTCATCATTGCTGAATGATAGACACAAAACCAACTTCAGGAATGAATGTGACTAGAAAGTGTCTAAATGACATTCCTTGCTTCCAAGTATGATGAACTCTGTATGTCTGTTTCAAATACTAACAATACCAGCTATTATTTAATGAACAAAAACAGAGTATCTCAAGTAAAACAAAACTTTTGGTTAGAAACAATTTGATAGGTAAATTCTAAAAAGTGGGACTATTACCTTAAATGACCATGTCTAGTATTTGAAAACATGACTTAATAACAGATTTTAACATTAAATTGTTATATTCCAGGCTTATACAGTAAATCTATTTTATATTGTCAGGCTATGTAAAGAGACAATTTAATTCTAAGTAGTACTCCCCAAAAAGAAATGATTTCCAATTTCCAATTCAAGAGTTTACCCCAGGAGACAGTAAACTGCCCTGCTCCCTCCCTCCTCCACGGGCCCTTGTTTAGAATACCCTAAGTTACTACTGAGGCAGTGACTGCCAAGACTGAGAGTAAATGATTCATTTCACAAAGGTTACAATGAACAACAAGAATGTTTTTCTGAAATTAAATCTTATCAACAAAACCTTTTAAAGATTTCCACAATAGTCTCATTGCAATACACTGAACCAACAAATGAAAGATCAACGTAGTCAGTCATGTCAAAACTGTAATAAATAATTCACATGTAACATGGCTGTACTGCCACAGGCTAAAGCCCGACTCTACTCTCTCTGCTGATGGTCAAATCTTTAGCCCGCCACATACTGACAGCAGTAAGCATAGTCTTAACATCATTCTATTTAAAAATAGGTTGGTTGTTTAGAGGCATAATTTTTAAAGCAAGATAACCAAATTAAATGAGTTTTAACAAATATTGGCTTTTGGAATTTCTCAGAAACATCCACAAGCATCACTCAGCTCCTGGAGAACAGCAAGGCCTCTTCTTTACTCCGGCATTTTTAGTGCTGTGACCTCGGGCTTCATTTTAAAGTACTGGTTAAAGCGGACAATCGCATACCTAGTAGGGAAAGAACAAGGCAGAGTCAGAGCTGACCTCAGTCCTGCAGCTGCTTCCTTGACTTCCCTGAGCTGACTGCTAAAAAGCTTAGATGCCAAAGCGCATGCTTCACCTGCTGCCCCACTGGCCACTCCCCATGCTGAGCAGGCGTGTGAGTGGACACAGCCTCACAACGCTGCAATGAGGGATGCCCTGTCCTGTCTAACTAGTGCAACCTCGTGGAGATAGTACCTCAGTTAACGGCATCTTACCCAAGGAAGTCGAACTCGATTGTGGAGTACTTAGCTTGTATCAAAGCCCAGAGTCCCCAAAAGAAATGAGAAGCCTTAAAGAGAAGAAAAATCAACAATTTACAGAAACGTATTTTTGTACACAATACAAAATTGTTAATTCTATACATACATGGTACGTCCGTTTTTCTCTACTTTCTTGGTAAACACAGCATCTGGATCTACTGAGCTACACTCTCTCTTCTCTTCTGTTTATTTTTACACATGGCCATACTAAAGCATACGAGTAATTACAGGGTCAGCACCATGACTCTGTCTCTACTGACAAGTAACAAAGTCAAAATGACTTGGAAACTGAAGTCTAGTAGTTTCTGTAACCTTTGTCAAAAGCAGAATTTAGCATTCCACATAACACACAGACACAAGAACTGGTTCACACTCTCCATCTGTTTTAATGGCTCCATTATACACACTAATTACAACAGTGATGAACAAGTGTAGCAGTGAAAACTGCATCCTAGAACTTAAAATTAATGTGATTTATTTTACATGTTTGAGTGCCGCCATGTGTCTATGTGCACCACATGCATGCCAGTGCGCAGAGTCCAGAAGAGTGTTTTATATCACCCGGGGACAGGAGTTGTAGATTGCTGTGTGCCACCATGTACAATGTTGGGACCTAATTCCAGGTCCCTCTCAGAAAGCTCTTAAACAATGAGCCATCTCTCTAGACACTATTTTCTTTTTGAATTACATTTATTTGTTTATTTATTTATTCATTCATTCATTCATCCATTTACCTATTAATTTAGAGAGAGACAGAGAGTGTGTGTGTTTCTGTCTGTAAGCATATGTGAAAGAAAGAGGACTTCTTTTCTCCTTCCACCATATAAACGTCCAGCATTTTTCTCTGGCTATTTCATTGGCTATTTCACTGGTACATAATTAATTTTCACTTAGACATGTTATTTTAAAATTCAGCTAACACAAGTCAACAGCAAGATAGTTCAACAAGGAAAAGAGCTCTGGGTTTGACTTCAGGAACTGGAAGGAAGAACCTACTCTCAAAAGCTGTGCTCATTTCTGATACGCATATGCATGTTATGTGTACACAACATACTAATGATAAATCAAAGTTTTAAAGTACTTTTTAAAAAAATTCTGGTAGCATGGGGGCTGTTCTTCCAGAGGACTCAGATTCCCAGTACCTACGTGGCGCCACACGGCAGCACATGGCAGCTTACAGCCATCCGTAACTCCAGTCCCTGGGGCTCTGATGACTTCCTCCTGCCTCTGTGGGTGCCAGGCATACAAGTGGTATGCAAACATACATTCAGGCAAAACATTCATATCCATGATTTTTTTTAATGCTGGTAACAAAACTAGAATCGCACTTCCCCAGAAATACTCTACTTGTACAAGAGATGCTCTAAAAACATTAATGTTAAGAACAAGGGTTTTTTTTTTTTTTTTCTGGTATATCCTTTAAGGCAAAAGCAACAAAAGTGCCAGTAAGATTGCTCCGAGGGTAAATGAAGTGGCTTCCACCAATCAAGTCTGACAATCTTCCAACCTACAGAACCCAAATGGCAGAAGAGAAATAAATAATTCTAATAGGTCATCCTCTGGCTCCACACCACACAAAGTAAATAAATGCATGTAACAACTGTTTTAGTGTGTTGTGTTTAGCAAGGCATGGTGTAATGTCAGTGGAGGTCTCTCCTCATATTTCAGTGCCTGTCAAGATCAACAGCCATAGAGAAATGCAAATAAACACAATAGATATTCTCACCAGTATCAGAATGCAATTATCAAAAAACAAATGTCAGTAAATGCTGAGAGCATGCAGACGGATTAAATCCCTTCTGCATTGCTAACTGGACTGCAAATAACCCAGCCAGTATGGAAATCAACATGGAGACTCCTTGCAAAGTTATAAACAGATCCACTATATGACCCAGCTACACATACTACTTCAGTACTTGCCATAATACGCCATGTTCTGTACAAGGACGTTCACTGATTATTGCTGCACTACTCACAGCAGTCAAATCATGAACCAACCTAGCTGTCCAACAAGAGGAATGGACAAATAAGGTGTCAATGGAATTTCTGCAGTCCACTATAGGACTGATTCAGTAAAGATCATCGTGCTAACTGCATTAAGCCAATCTCACAAAGAAAAATACTGTGTTTCTCTCATTTGTCTAGTCCCAGATTTCTAGGTATGTAAGGATAAAGAGCAACACAACAAAGGGACTGATGGGAGGATGGTGGAGGGAGGGGATGCCATGGAGTGGAACATGCTCCAGGGACACTGGATGGCCTTATGGAACCCTACACAATAATAACATTTTCTTAATTGGGGCTGGAAAAATGGTTTAGTGTTAAGAAAATGTGTTATGGCCGGGTAGATCTCTGTGAGTTCAAGGCCAGCCTGGTCTACAGAGCAAGTCCTAGGACAGCCAGAGCTACAGAGAAACTCTGCCTAGAGAAACAAAACAAAAAACAAATTAAAACAAAACAAAAGTGTTAATTGTTCTTGCAAAGGACAAGGTCCGTTCCAAGCACCCACATGGTGGTTTACAATCTACATCTCTATCTATATAGTTCCAAGTGGTCTGACGTCCTCTTCTGGTAAGCATGGTACACGTGAGAAAAATCGGGGAGGTACTCATCCACTCAAACACCTCAGTGCTCCACAATAGGAAATCAGAGCTGCTGTAAGCAGAGCAAACTGGTTAAACAGCAGCTAGCAGAGAGGCTTCAAGGGAGGTGGAGCACGCACCTGCACAGGCCTGTGCACACCTGTGTAAAAATCCTACACTCTTTGTATTCTGCAGACAGAAAGCAAGCTCCAATGCAAAAAGACATTTCCAGAAATTAAATGGACAGAAGTCACATAAGAAGTCTTGTGATAAGACAAGAGAAATTCAACACCTAACTAGTTTTATTTATGAACAACTAGAAGTTGGTATCAGACATCAAGATATAGTAAACATACCATATACTGGAAAATCACACAGACTTATAAAAATGCTAAAAGAGTGATATTAATAGAACATTTCTTCAGCCAGCGAGATGGCTCAGTGAAGAAAGGTTTTGCCATGAAGCCTTAGGACAGGCTCAATGCCTGATCCCCACGTGGTGGTGAGAACACTCACACCTGCAAGTTGTTCTCTGAATGCCACACATGCACCATGTGGTGTATGTACATACGTGCGTACACACACACACAGAGTGCATAAATGATGTGGGGCAGTACACACCTGTGTACACATGGCAACACTATCCCTTTCTACCTTCCACAGTAAGGCAAGGTGTCTCTAGCTAGTCAGACTGCTGCCATACCTACCCAGCTCCTTACACTGGGGCTGTGGATCCAAATTCTGGGCCTAATGTTTACACAGCTAGCATACATGCTGAGCCACTTCTTGAGACAGGAGTTAATCAATTGAATTGTCTGGCTGGTCAGAAGGCCACAAAAATTCATCTGTCCACCCATCTCCCTAGCACTGGAACTACAGGTGTGTGTCACATCCACTTTTACATGGACTCTGGGGGTCGAAACACAGGTCATCATGCTTGCTGAGCCATCTCTGCTGTTCTTGTAAAAGTGCCATTTGTGACTGTCTGCTAGAGCCAGCATGGCCAACTACACCTGTAACCGCTCTTCAGAGTCCTGGACACGGCTAGATGGCACATGGGTCCATGTAAATACATTTAAGGTACACTACGCTTGTTTGTAATGTGAGCTTGATTTAGCTATTTTGAAACAAGGTCTCCTATAGTCCGGCCAGGCTGGTCTCCCTGCTGTGCGCCAGGCTGGCGCTAAGCTCTAGCCCCGGCTGCGGCTGCTTCCCAAGAGCTGGTGCTGTAGGCCTGCACCACCATGATGATTTCCCCTTAAATCACATGTACGGTTATTCCTAATTATACATGGTTAAAAATTGCAAAGATGGGTATTTAAGCTTTACATAAACAAACAACAAACCTGCATCCCATCATTCTAAATTGTAAGCAGTTTGAAGAACCTTACTTCCACTATTCCCAACTAGAGTAGCAGTAAGTACTTAGCATCTGATTAATGAACTGTGTTCAAATATAATCCTAGGATCTGATGCATATGAGCACTGCACGAAGTCTGTGAGGTCCACTGCTCTTTCTGGAAGTTGTTGTGCCCAGCAGCTCAACATATGACATCAGACAGCAGCTGTCACCCTACACAGCCACTCACTTGCGCTATGCTGCCAGGGTCTCTGGAGAATCAGTGCCTGCACCTAAAAGCATCGACAGTCTAGCTGTGGGTCATTACTGCAGTGTACTTGAAAAGACAAGATGGCCAATGCTCCCAAAGTCAATTTCATAAAATCATATTTAAAATGTATAAAGTAGCTGAAAGAACTGGCCTGATATCCAGTCATGTCTTAACTCATCAGCTGCAAGATGTGTAATCAACTACAATATTCTCGGAAGACAACTATTTTCAAGCTAAACTCAGGTAAAGATATATAAGTGGGTAAAGCAACAACAAAGTAAGTAATGAAGTAAACTGTAAGCAACCACATTTTTCATTATTTTAAACAAAATTCACAAAGCTAAAACTTGGTTTATCTGATGAACATTTAGTTAGCTCCACTCAGACTGTTTCACTGATTCTAGTTAAACTTACCAACGCAAACTGATTGACTTGAATGAAGAGTGTCTCTACTTCCTTTTCAGTGACGTCACTGCCAAAGCCCTTGTACTCCTTGTAGGCTTCAAGGTAAGAGCGCAGCCACTGGCCTTGGAGCTCTCTATCTGGATAGAGACTATAGTCTACCTCGCTGACACCTGAGGAGAAACAGACGACTGAGACACACCCTTCACCATGCCTATGTACTGTAACCCAGCTGCTGCCTGAAAAGTAATGCAGCCTCTCACTTCTGCTGGCGAGACCTTCTAGTACACAACGGACCGGCATTGTGATTCCTAGGGCAACTCTTGTAAGGCACAGAGCTGCTGCTCATCCTAGGAAGCTGGTGATGCCACTGCCTCCACTGAGCACTCCTCAGCAGAAGCCCCAGTCTACATCACAGTAAGGGCCCCTGAGTACTGTGAAGCAGCAAAGGCAGAGCAGAGCCTCAAGCCCCACTTCCTAACAGCTTTGATATACTCTGGGTAAGCATTTTTTCTTGACATATTTTTATTGATTATTTGGCAATCACTGTGTGATTCACACAGTGTACCCCATCACTCTCGATTCCCAGTTCTCCGAGGCCCATCCCAACCCCACAGAGGAAAACAAACACCAAGTCCAATTGGTATTGTCCATATACTCTAACTCTGCTATTTTCTACGTCTATCTTTTCCAAGGTAAGTAAAGGGACGAAGAAGAAGAAGATAGAAGAAAGGTGGGTCATGGCCACAGCCTGTTGACCAACCCTAAATGTTTTTGCTACTCCTGTCTGGCACTTGGGGTTCTTCATAAATACTTTAAACCTGGCTCTCATGTTATCCTCCCTTCTATTCCAACATTCAAGAGTTTGTTCAGCTTTTCCCACAGAAGGTCTAAGACCATGTGGCATGTCACGGAAGGGTAAATTCTTCCTCTACCCAGACCCACTCCTGCCTATGGGAGACCATATAAGAACATGCACAACACACACATGGGGCTGGGGTGGGTGTGTGTGTGTGTAGCACAGACATGGGGCTGTGGGGTGTGTGTGTGTATATGTACAGCACACGTATGGGGCTGTGGTGTGTGTGTGTGTGTGTGTGTGTGTCTATGTATGTATATATATATGTATGTATATGTATGTATGTATGTATATGTATGTATGTATATATATGAAGTATAGTAAATTTGGTAGAACTAAGTAAACAGAAACAAAACTTTCACCAACTTCATTTATTAGCCTAGAACCAAGTTATATAAATATAAAGACAGGAGTCTGCTCTGAGTCTAAGATCAGTGATGCAATATCCTCATTAGGAATAAAACACCCAAAGTATTTTTTATTTTTACTTTTAGGAAAATCCCAAGTCCAATGTTAATTATATATTCCACTTACACAAAAAAAATGGAAGTTTTAGAAGTAATGGTAAAATGAAATTCAAGAGGGAAAAAAATGCTCAACCTTTTAATAGCAATCAAATTTAAACTGGTGTTAACTCACAGGCAGCAATGAGTCTATAGGATAAGAGTTCCTTCACCCTCCATGCCACGCATACGCATACTGTTCTGCTAGGAGGAAGAAGCTGCAATGGTCTTTGAACTTTTCTAAGGAAAAGGCTGAATTAACATGTGAATGTTAGGTGGTAGTTGGATGTGCAAATGGAACAGAAGGGAGGGATACAGCATTAAGACCAGATCTGTAGCAATCAAAACAAAACCATAAAAAATGTGAGAGTCTTACTAAAAAGCATTTCAAGTACCATGCCGTTTTGTTGTGCTGCAGATGAAGCCAAGATACTGCTCACGAGACGGGCATGTGGAGCAAAGGCCCACACATGATCAAAACCCAGTCTCGCTGCGATCCTCTCCCTCTATGCAGTCGTTTCTGATGGCAATAAGGGAAAAGCTCTCTTCTCCAGGAAGGGTCACGTGGGGGCAGCACATGCTGCCCCTGCCCAGGGACTCGTCCTGGAACAACTCTAGAAGGTCACTGCTGGTAGATGACCAACAGTGAAGCATGGCTCTTACCTGCAAATTCATTGAAATGATTTCCAATATCATAAGCCAGGTAGTTGTATCCAGAATACTCATAATCAATGAACTGTACGTCACCTATGTGAGACACAGAGACAAAGCAAATAAGAAATCATATACATGATCAGAAAACCCCTATGCTATCTGCAACTCAGTCTCTCTTATACTCTGTCTCAATGGGTGTGCTTGGTTACATGCACTTCTGAGACAACACAGGGTGAGGCTGTGAATTTTATGGCAATGAGCTTTACAAAATTCAAATTACATCCCTTGATCAACAGCATTTCAAAAACATCATTATTCACTTTTGTTAAAATGAAAATATAGTCATTTCCAAGTTCTAACAGAAATATGTTTTTTACCACATGGGGGCATCAGTAACTTAAAAATTCATGTTTAATTAAAAATAACTGTGGAAATTATTAATGGCCTATCTTAACAAAACATCACCTACGACAAACATCACCTATGACAAACTGTATATCTAACATATGAAGCAAACTCTAAAAACCCGAATTCTGTGGTTCTGACAGTATACATGGTGACCAATTTGATGTTATCACCAGTGTGAAGTGAGTTGCCATCAAATTCTTAAGTTTATATGGTATAACCTCACAGCTGAGTTGTCCATGTCATAAGGGCATTACATGAGTTAAATTAAAACTTCATTCAAATGTGTGTCTGTGTCTCTGTGTGTGTGTGTGTGTGTGTGTGTCTGTCTGTCTGTCTGTGTGTATATGTGAAGACAATCCTGTCCACCTTTCACAAGTGATTACTATTACACAGAAAGTTTTAATTTTCAAGTGCTCATTACAGTGGGATTACATGTAAATATACAAGGTGAATATATTCTATGACAAAACAGAAGTGACACTAATTTTAAAGAACTAGTGTACATCACTGTCCACACCACAGATGTGTGTCCCCCAGAGCCACAGCTGCAGTGGACACAGGAGCAGCCATGGCTGTGAGAGGCCTTTCCAGGATGCAGAGGTTGAGAAACTGTTCAACAACAATGTGGTCATCTGTCTTGTAACAAGTGTGCTGCAGTGACAAAGCAGACACAGGGGCATTTCTCAAAGAGAGCAGAGTCTTAATTTTAATGTCTTAATAGAGATTTGGATACTTAATCTAGAAGTATAGTGAGCACAGTTATAGTTAATCCACCAAGGAAAAAAAAAACTTCTGACCAAGAGCTGTCACGGTAACTGTACAGCTCTTCAGTAAGCAGTTTAAAAATGGCCAGGGCTGGGGAGCAGCCTGGTGGCAGCTGCTTGCCCAGCAGGCTCTGGCCTGGGGTTGATCCAAAGCACTACATTGGGAAAAGTGGCAATGATCAAAGTATATTCCAGTGTGCAAAACTGGACACATCTTGTTACAATCAATGTTAAGGTTCCTTAAATGTTACTGAGAATAAATATTGCAATTCGGCTGCGAGTGTGGCCTGCTGCAAGCCCAGTGCTACTTGACAAGCACCACTCCCACATTCAAGGACTTCACCGAGCAACAGAAGGGCACCCGGACAAGGTTGGCAGTGAGAAGCTGCAGACAAAGTATCATGGCAAGTCCTTGACTGAGACAAAGCACTCGACAGCTTTCAAAATCAGGAGTCTAAAATATAAAGTTACAAAAATGAATATTGAGTCAGCTAATAAACTGTGATGTAATTTATTAAAATATGTCTAAGAAAACAGAGCATACTGAATACAGGACAAAGATGAGTTGAAATTAACCAAAACAAAGTGTTCAGCTCCTTTACTATAGTGGCAGACCACTGGCTTTCCCTTTAACTTCTCTTTTCTTTTTTAACTTCTTTACAATGAGCAATTCTGAAGAAAAAAAGTTATTCTTAAAAAAGAATACTATGGATATTCTACAGGAAACTGTCAACAAGTAAAACTAAATAGAATGATCCAGAACATACCTATCCCTCCATGAGCCTTCAAAGAAACAAAATACAACATTTACCACGGTCCATAACTGAACCAACCAAATGCCTAACAGGTGACTCTATGTGCAGCTGTTGATGACTTTGGCTCTTTAAGCACAACTTCTTGTAGAGCTCATTTTAATAGTTAAGTGCCAATAAAAATACACAGCCCAGTCCTGAAGCTTACTTTTGCCACATAAATAAAAGCTTCAATTTTCAAAATTATATTTAGAATTTGGCAAATACAGTTAAAATGGCAGGTAAAAACAGACCCGCTTTTACACATAATTTAATTAAAACATAAATCATTTTAAGAAAAGTTAAAATCTGTTTCATCATGAAAAGTTTTAGCAGTGACTTTTGTAGTAGCACTAACTCATTAACACTGGCCTTATGTTTAAATGCTATGTTGAGTTTATAATGGAATCTAAAGATAAGGAAATGAAGCTAACGAAATACAGATGGGGCTGTTACCAGGGTCCGTGCATGTGAACAAGTGAGGCGACAAAGCTCCAGTCAGTGCGTTTAAGAAGCACGGGGCGCCGCCACATGGCAGCAGCAATGGCATACCTAATCTGTAGCAGATGAAGAAAATTTGGCAAACTCACATTGTACAAGACACAAAGCTTTAAAGGAAAGAAACTGTTCAAAATCTGCATTAACTAGTCTTTTTCAAGTTATTACAAAGTGGAACTCAACCTTAAATTTAAGATTCTGCAACAATGTAAAATTAAAGAGTCCTTATTATCTTTAGGGTGCCAGAAAAATCAAATTACAGCACTGGAAAACATTCTCCTAACAACAGAAATATGTTATTTGTTTTTCCAGTGAGTTTAATTTTTTGTTTCTAATATTTCCCAATATTAACAATGTTCATTACTATTAATAACTAATTCCTTAAGACAAGAATTTCTCCTTGAGGTCTCAAAGGTAAACAGATAATGAAAATACACCCTACAATCTTATGTGCACACTCACTTCCCAAGGAGGGGCTTCTAGATCATCCAGATTCTCAGGGCATCCTTAACCTTTAAAAAAAACGATTAGCTTAAGGGCTAGCATTGATTTTTATTATCTTTAAATAATTGCACCAGTGACACACAACACAACGCAAATAATGGATGAATTTGAATTCTCAAAAATATTTTTGATTTTTACTACTGTTTGAAGCCCGTCACCACTGTAGGAAAATTCTAGTTAAATTGTTCAAATCTCAATACAAGAAAACTAGTCTTCCACTTATTAAAACACTTTAAACCCAAAAACGAATTAAACAAGGCTATATAATTATAACAAGATACATGTCATGACTTTATCTTATTAAAAATGGAAAGTAAAGTCACCTATATGAGAGCCTGACCCTTTCCCGCCCCTTGATCTGATCAGCCATTAGATATAGAGAAACAGCAATGAGGAAAACTCACAGAAATTCTGCAAAAAAAAACGCTGCCTGTCTTACAGAGCGTGATATGAGGAGGATATGAGCGAGGAATAAATACCCAGTCAGTCCTGCTTTGTATCACCTCCAGCACAACACAAATCACTCTCAATGTAAGAGCCAGGAACTAGCAATGGCTGTGTGACACATGAGCCTGGGGGGAGGGACAGAAGAGCCCTCTTGGCACATGGAAAGTAGTCAAATACTAGGAGAGAATGGAGGATCTACTACACAGAATACAGGCACAGTAACATGTGAGGCAAGGTTGCAAAAGAGCATTTTTTAAAAAAGGAAAAACATGGTACTTCTAACATTCTCATCCAAGTATGACTGAAATACAGTGGGCCTAATGCATGGGTTTGAAAGGCTCATGCAAACCACTCTAATGAAATCCAGTGGGCCACACACAGGAACACACAGAAAGGGGAGGGAGGGATGCTGGGAAGAAACGGCTCAGCAGGAATGGGGAACGAGAGAATAATGGAGAGGGAAGGACCAACATACATCAGAAACTGTAAAACTGTAGACAGTAAAAATAAACACTGAAAACAAACATCCAAAATATCTGTCAGTGCTCCGTAATAACTAAGGAATGGAGGGGACTGTTGGTTGGGTCTTGTTCTGCGGCCCTGGCTGCCCTGTCACTAGGCCCTGTCACTCACTATGTAGACAACACAGGTCTCTAACTCACAGTCTTCATGCCTCAGTCTCCTGCGAGCTAGGACTACAGACATGCACCATTGTGTCTGGCTAGAGTTCTGCTTTACACTGTCTGTCTTCGGGACACTTTACACAGTAATCTAGAATGAATCAATTCAGGATTAGTATCACTCTTCACGAGAACATGAGGCTCTCTCCAGGATGGCAGAAATGGTCTGTACTTAAGGGCATTCAGGCTCTAGGGGAGCAGGTTCTAGGGGCACAGGCACCTGTCAAATTCACCAAGTAGCATGCTTAAAACTTTTTTTAAAGGGAGGTTCCCACTATGCTGCCTAGGTTACCTTGAACTTCTCAGGCCACAGAAAATATCCTACACTTCAGCTTCCCAATGGCTGCAATTCCACATCACCCCTCCCCGCTTGCTATGCAAAGACTGGCACAGTACACTTCAGTGAATGCTGAGCTCTTAACACACTATACTGTCAAAGAGCTTGGGGATGGAAGCCACTCAAGTCTGCAACTCAATGAAGAGAAAGTAAGGAAGAAAGACTAAGACGAACTGATGAATGAGCAGGTGAGGTGGGTAATAAAGCACAAACCCGTCAGTCTTAGATTATATAGGTACCAGGTACATGGCTACAAAGAGTTAGGTCTGCATTTGTGTTTGTAGATATTTACACTCAATATTCTATATATATGGCTTTTATTTTAAAGGTACGGTGGTACTCCAAGCAGGTAAGCAAAAGGTATATATGTATATGAATACATTGGTTTTTATAAGCAAACTGTTTATATGATTATATTTCTACTTGTTTCATCTATGTTTACGTTTAATCTGTATATGAGATTATCTTTCAAAGACAAGATTTTGTTTGTTTCTGTTATTTCTTTAATAGGGACTAGGGGAGGGGGGAGCCTAAAACCTTTCCAAGGATGATCTTGAATTTTCTGTCCTCTTTGCTTCTACCTTCCAAATACTGGGATCACAGTCCAGGCACACCCATCACCCAGTGCTGAGGATGCCACAGAGGCTTCGCATTTACTAGGCCAGCAGTGTACCAACTGAGCCACATCTGCAGTACCCCAAGGACAGCTTTACTGAGGCCAGATCTGTCTCAGTCAAGCACAAAGGGACTAAGAAATCTCTATAAACCTAACAAGTCTGATTTGAATTAAATTTTAAAATAAAATCAATGAAAAACTATCTTCTATGTCATTAAAACAGTAAGCTTTGCATTAGTACGAGTAGAATGGATCTTGTTTAGAGCCAATCAGAGGACTCAGAGTAGTGCTGACTTTCCTACCCACAGTGTACAAAAACTAAAACCATCCCAATAAAAGGACTTCATCTCCTTCTACTCTTTTGTTTTGCCTAAATGCCAGCCAGCCACCTTCTTGTATTTTACTGAACAATGGTGGACAATGATTAACATCCCTTACATCTAAAGCTATAGTAAGACTTGTATGTGGGCTCTTATGAAGAAATTGGGGTAAGGGTAAGAAACTAATTAAAGTCATTATCAAAGCAAAGAACCTTCTAACAAAAGTAAAGACAAACGCACAATCTCAAAAGTTTCATGGATGGCTTCTGATATGTCAGCAACTGAAGAATTAGCTACAATTGGAATACTACACTGGAAGTCATCCCAAGTTCCCCACTCCAAGCTTTGTGAAATTAACAAATGACTGACAGACAACTACATAATGCTGTCTTACTGAAGGAAGAATAGCTGCTTCCCATTTTATTTACTACAAATTCTATGTCATGACTGGGCACTGACAGCGCTATGAGGACAGCCATCCCTTCATCACAGCTGGGAAGGAGCCATTGGCTAACAAACACTACATCCTTATGATAATGCTTTTGTTGTTGTTTTGGGGGGTTTTGCTTCTTTTCTGTTTTGTTTGTTTGTTCCTCCAAGTATCTCTGGCTGTCCTGGAACTCACTGAGATCCATCTGCCTCTGCCTCCCAAGTACTGGAATTAAAGGCATGAATCACCACTCCCCAGATATACCAGCTTTTCAAATCCTGATAGCTTTTTATAAAATGTATTACTATAAACAACATAATAATGGCTGGCAAATTATATACGTATATGAATGCCAAAGCTAGTTCATCACATTATTTTAAAATATATGCAGTAACTGCAAGATGATACTGCACAAATGTAGTAAGTGAGCTTCAAATTTACACTTCTGAGAAATTAAAAGAACAAAGAGAGCTTGATGATATGGGGCCAGCCCACTCACTCCATCCATTAGTTTTATCTACTTGTATCCCCTAAGATAAGCAGAAAATAGGGAGGTACTGTACTCGAGCCACATGGATGACTTTAAGACTACAGATCAAATACGTATGTGAATAAAATACAAAATTTAATCCATTATTCTAAGTGCAAATTACTCTCCCTTCCAGAAGCTCAGCTTTCATATGCTACAGTAAAGGAAACAGCCAGCTAAAACAGGTAGAGTCCATCTACCTTTGTGGTGGTGGTGGTGGTGGTGGTGGTGGTGCTGGTTGTGGTTAAGAGCCTAGCCTTTAATGGCTGGGTCATCATCTCTCTAGTCCCCTTTTGTGGTTTCCTCACCCCCTCAAGATGGGGTCTCAGCTCTAGCTGTCCTGGAACTAAGTAGACCAGATCTGACTGCCTCTGCTCCTACATGCTGGGATACAAGATGTATCTACACACACCTGGCTCCCATATTGCCTTTTCTAAGGTCATCTCTGAGTGTCAAAGGAATGTTCTCAGACCAACATGCATTAAGCTTACCAATTGGTTGGCCTAAAACGTGGTTATCTTCTACTTGTAACTATAGATTCAAATAGGTCATATGCTTTCACTACTTTCATTACCTCAAAGCTACTAGCTCCTCACCTGAAATCACAGCAAAGGATGATGACAGTACAGCTCTGGTCAGGTGCTCTTGAATTTTATGTCTCACTCAACACTAGTGTCTTAGAGCTTATGTATCAACTACTAACACAGAGCTCTTGTTGCCAGGGGATGCCACAAGACCCAATTAGCCTTTCCAGGAAACATGAAACTACTAATTGATAAAGAGAAAACATACACACAGCCTTTCCTTACTAACACTCAAAATGTCCACACAGACAAGGAGCAAGCAATACAACATGAACTCTTACTGGAAAGAAAGGGACAGAGAGACATGGAGAGAGACTTTGACCTCTAACACCAAATTAAAACCTAATTGTTCTCTTTGATATACAAGCACTTTATATGTAAATTATCAAGAGCTGAGACTCACAAATGTTTAATAAAAAGTAAAGTACCTATGACAAAGTAATCTGATTTTTTTGGTCCCTTATTTTTAGTTTTATAAACAAGTTTTGTTCTATGAAATGAATATGCAAAAAATAAAAATATAAATGACAATTAAACTTATATTCCAAAGGAAATAACAAATTCCCTTTAACTTGCAGTTAAAAATAAAGCTGAGTGTCCACTTCAAATGTAAGATGAAGTCCCTTACGTGAAACTCCATTACACAAATGTGCTATTAGGTCTTGCACTGAACTTCACGCTAGCACACCCATTAGGCACAGCTAATGCTCCTGCCTCATGTGGCATTGAGATTTGGTCACCACTCATTTACTGTAACAACCATATATATCAATGGACAGTAACCCTCAAGTTTAAAATGAAGTGATTCCTCACAAGAATCAACACGATTCAAAACAGAGCCTTTAGTGCAGTGTTTTCTTTTCTTAAACAATCTCTCATCCACATTAAAATATCAAATATAAAAAATGAATGCCTTTGAAAATATAGCTTAAGGCCACCATCCATGACAGTGTCTCTTTAGTTGGGTTTCAGGTTAAAGTTAGCCATAATTACTAACAATTATCTTATTAGAATAGTCCCAACTTTGGATATAAGGTCACTACTAGCAAATTTAATACATTTATGACTACAACAATTTTAATTTTTTGGTTTTAGTATATATATAAAAACACTTTTTTTTTTAATTTAAAATATGGTCTTTGCAAAATAACTACTTTCAAAAATAGGCCTTCTCTAAAAGCAGTGGCTCCAGTTTCAAACACTTCTCAATTATTAATTAAACACAAATGGTAGTTTTAAATTTCAATTTAGTATTTGAAGGTATTTATTGTTTAGCAACCAAACCTCAAAGCACTTTACCCAGTGACCTAATAATGCAACCTTAGATATGAACACAAAGCATCAAGATATGAACAGTCACAAAAAGTTACACCAAAGTATCAACTTTTACCTCAGAATACTTTAAGTCTATTTAACACAGCTACTTTATCACTACTTCATTTGCTATAAATACCAACAAAGACAGTAGTCTCCATCTGAGCCTCTCCCTAGAGTATCAGCATATACTCAGGAACTACAAAGCCTGGCCATAGTAAACGCTGCTAAGCCCACAGCACTGACAGGTTCCCACAGATCCAGTAGTGCAGTAGCAATCTGTTGACTTCCCACACTCCCCATTACAGCAGACATGCTTTTAAAATCACAAATAGCCAAAAAGCTTTTAGAAATATATATTTATATATGTATATTTATAAATATATATGTGTATACATATATATACATACATACACAATTATCATTGTATACTTAAAAAGGCAACAAGAACCAACTACTTGTAATAATACAATTTAAAAACATTTTATCCATATATGTATGTGTGTGTGTATATATATATATATTCCTAATAGCAATTACCATGATTTGTATAACCTCAAGCGAAAATCTTTGTGCATGTTTTACTTCTTGTTTACTGATACAAAGACAAGGGACCATTAAGAAGAGCATATGAGCAATCAATCAAATTCCTTACTGCTACGGTCAAATACCTACCTTGTTTCTCGTTGTAGATTATATTCTTACACAACAGGTCATTATGGCAAAGTACCACAGGTGATCCCAGGCTAGAGAGAATCTCCTTCATCCAAGTCATCTCCTCCTGAAGAAGCTGAGGGCTTGGGATCTCACTCAGGAACCTGTCCATTTTAAAAGAAGAGTTAGATCTTATTTATCTGACCGACTCTTTCAAATTTAAAGTTAACATTCTACCTCAAATACTTTCTATTGAATAATCACATATTCCTGAATTCAACAATAAATCAATGTGTTCCAAAACCTGAATAAAGAAAACCTTTATAATCAACTTAAACATAAGACAGTTGAACTGTAGAGCAGAAACTAAAAACTGATACTTCAAAACTAAGAGGAACGGACAGTATAAGCAGTGACCAGCTGTGGGCTACCACTCTCAACACCTGATGCTTACTGCCACTTTATACAGGCAAGGGAACTAAGACACACTAAATTCATTACCAGAGTAAAGTAGATTATTTAAAGTTACAGACTGACAATATTTATTTTAAGCAAGGAAAGATGAAAATGAGTTGTTTTCAGAAAGCCCTAGCTGGAGATGACATACATTATACCTCCTTCATCTCAACAACAAAGCCAGGGCTGGCCTCAGCGCAACTGAGCAGACCGTTTCTTAAAAACATGATTAACACAGATTTTAAGCACAAGGGTCAATGGAAGGATGCCTGGGAAAAAGGAGGAACCCAGAAGTATGGATGTAGGTTATCCATTTGCATAAAATGTAGTAGAAAATAAATGATACAGAATGGGCAACCTCCTCCAGCTTGCCATGTGAACACCAGGCACAAACTGCTATTCACAGACTCCTTCCAAAGAGCTGTCTGGCCTCTTGATTGTTCATTCAAAATCTATCAAAGTATTCCTATACTCCACACAAATTATCTACATGGGGAGACCACCACCAAACCCGGCTAATCACCTACAGTAGTCCCTTTACACAGGTGACAAAAATGGAGTTGAGCACTTGCCAAGTGGACATGACAGGGACATGAACTGGTAAGCCGGACAGGCTGGACCCACAGTGTGCTGCTTCCCAGTCCATTTACATTATTCTCCATGTGTGTGCACAACTCCTGACTTCTTGGGCTATTAAAAATAGAATAATCCCCCAAGACTGGAAAGACATGTCAAGAGCAATACTAGAACCTGCTGCAAATTAACAATAGGTTGCATGGTGGAGAGATGAGGCCAGAGAGATAGCACGACAAAATAGAGCCAGGGGAAGAGAGATTTCCATGGACCAACTGCTTGGTGAAGGTGGCTTTGCTGAGGTAGAAGTGCAGGCTGTATATGATGAAGAAACTCTGGCAGGTTTTTTTTTTTTTTTGGGGGGGGGGTACACACACTGTCAACACTTCTAAATGTTTGCTTCTGTTGTTCTGGAAATAGAATTCCTACACAAAGTTATATCCTCAACACAACTTAGGTATAAACCTAATAAAATTTTTCATGCTTATACTAGTAATACTAGCAATATCCAAGATTTAGATTCTGAAGACTGATCTGTTAAAAAAAATCCCATATAAAAAATGAACAATCACAAGCAGTTTGAACTTGGTAGCCAATTCGAAGACTTAAGATCCCAGAAGGTAAATTTTCACCCTAATAATCTGTCATTTAAATAAACACAGTAAATTAAGAGGACCTAAATTCTTACAGTCCCATCCATACCCACACATATACATCTCTAGATGTATACCATAATTGATAACATTGTACCCTTTCCTGGTATTCTTTATAATTACATCTAAATAAATACTTGGTATTTGTAGCAACTCCATCCTCCCTTTGCTGTTGTAGGGACTTTTCTTCAGGGTTGGAAGTGGGAAGGGGAGGGGCTTCAAAAGGATAAGGAAACTCTGTAGTGTCATCTGAGAGCCACAGTCAATAATTCTGTTCACTTTAAATGCAGACAGAATGCAAACCAGATTTTATACAAGTGTTATCTTTCAGTACATACTAAGGGCAAAGCAATGCAAATACCAAAGTAATTTACCTTTTATGAATGTCTTCATCAGCAAATCCTGTGGGAATGAGAGAGAAGTATTTCCCCATCTTTAGCCATAGGTTAGACTTGGGGATCCAGCCATTGTGGGCATGAATAGCATGGATTTTAGCAAGCTGACGAGCTATTAGCCTGTTTAAAAACAAAACAGTGCAAAATTTTAAATTAAGAATAGTTAAGTAGTTTATTTTGAAAAGATTTTCACTCCATCACCAGTAGCCAGGTTCCTCAGCTGTCTTCCACGCACTCCTGGGGTATTTCCTTCTAAGCTCCATTTTCACAGCCTCTCTGCCAGGTCAAGTCAGGCTGCCTTCCTGCATGCCTTTCCGGATTCCGACACAGTTGCTCGCTATGGCCACAACATCCTTGACTCCTGAGGCAACCTCACAGGAAGTTTTGATCCATTAACATCACATCCTGGCAACTGTTTATCACTACTGTAACTATGTTCACCAGAAGAAAAAGCTAACCCCATCAGTGGAATTGCTAAAAATAAAAAAAATAAAAAAATTCTACTATCCCCCCAAATTCTGATTTAATGGGCTTGGTTAGGGTCTAGCTAATGAATGAGAATATTTAAAAGCTTCCCTGATGATCCTAACACACAAAAATACTTGAGAACTCAAACTAAGACACAGAGAATCAAGTGTCATAATGTTGTGATTAAATAAACACTTTTAAGTTTCTACTACAATTAGTCTTGTCTGATTTTTTCTGGGATCAAGTGTCATATACCCTAAAGCTAGCCTTGGACTATGTAGCAGAGGATGGCCTTGAACTTCTGATCATCTCGTGTCACCTATTCAGATTACAGACAGGTATTCCACCATTCCCTATTTAAGAAAGCTACGAAGACTTCACTCATATTAAGCAAGTACTTTACCATCTGAGCTACATCCCTAGGCCTCTGTCATGAATATTCTGGAGTCTTACTCATGTTTTTAGCTGCCTGACATGACTGCTAGGAACAAAACTCAGGTTCCTCTGTAAAAGGAAAAAGCTCATATCCAACTGAGTCATTATCCAAACCCAGCGTTAAAAAGATAAAAATAAAATTATTTTGTGCTGTTGATGTCCCTATGTGTGCCATATGTGTGCATGTATGCATTTGAGGTAGGAGAGGTACAAACAAGCCTGGAACTTCCTATGTAACTGAGGGGGACCTTGAACTCATGATCTCCTAGCTCTGCCTCTGAAGCACAGATGAACTCCAAGCCAGCAAGGGCTTGTTTCTATCCTACTCTTCTCTTGTTGGGTGACGAGGTAAGATCACCTCACTTCCTGCTATCTGTTCTGTTCCACTGGGTATGAGGATTTATCTTGTCCTTCATTTCTTTTAAGATCCAGTAAAGATAAGCAGAGCTTCCTACCCAGAATCTTTTCATAATAATTTATGATTAGGACATATTGCCTTCCTGTTTCCTGCACTTTCTGTTTTCTAGTGGTTAACAGAACCTGGTTAAGTGTTTTAAAATGGCATAAAAAGAGTTACAACATGACCTCAAATAAACTGAATAGTAAAACAAACAGCAAATATACTCCTTAAAACACCAACTAACTTGATTCCTATCAGTTTCTTGTTTTGGTTTTTTTAGCCACCTTTTCAAAAAAACAGTAAATCAATTTATCACAATGCAAACCATATTGTCACACAATATACTTGAAAGAGTTGATGCCTGGTTTCTAACAGTAAATATTGTATCTACATAGTGAATATATGACATTAGTATTTTCATATGTATTCTAAATGAGTAGATTTAACTGAAAATACAAGTAACACCATTTTAATCAAATGTGATTATAAATGCTAAAATCAGCTTTAGCAAACCTTAACAGACTAAATCTGCAGTCAACCCTACGTGTCTCTGGGCCACATATCCATGGATCCAACTAAAAGATTCAGGAAAAAAATATAGTTCACAAAGTTACACCTTGTTACACTGAGTACTACATAATTTCTAAACAAATAATACTATATGAATCACAGAGAAGTAAGTAGCCTAGCCTTCCAAATCCTCCCTTCCTCCCTCCACCACTACCTCTGCCCCGGCCCCAGCACTACCTGCCTAGTGTCATTGTCATATACTATGTGCTAGAACCTATCCGCAATTGCTCATCCGTACTGAACAGTAAATCCTAACAGCCTGGAGAGCATCTGCACTGCATGTGGGACTAAGTACCGCAGAGACAACCAGTGATGGGAGGCACACATGCTCCAGACAAGTATCATGTCACACGAGGGACTTAACTGAGCACCCACAGATGTGATACCAGTGGAGAGAAGGAATCTTAGAATCAGCCAGCCACTCACGTACACTAAGGAACATCTATGTGATGTTCTACTCTGCCCACCTGAGGTTACTCAGAAACATTATAGTTCCCTTAATAAAAATAAACTCTATAGCAGGCCAAGTATTATGTAGTTATAAATGCTAAAAGAACAGAATGTTCTACGTTTACCTTCTCTGTTCACCTTTAAGTCCAGCAAAATCATGTTTTCTAAGTAGCACAACAAAGCCCTATCTTCTTCCCTATTCTAATACATGAGAACTTAGTCACCTATCAGTGGTATTCTTTCAGCATCTATTTGTGTTAGCCATGTGGATCAAAGGTTAATGACTGAAATGTCTTTATGTCTTTAGTAAATGAGAATTTACTTAAGTGGGCTTATTAATATCTATCCCCTAGAGTTATTCTGAATCAATTTTATTAAATTAGATTTAGATACTACAAAGTTCCTGTTAAGTGCTCCATCAGAATTAGCTATCACAATCATTTGATCATGTCCTCAACTTCAGTAAGTGAATTCTGACATTTTTAGAATTGTAATATGCCTATTACAGATTTTTATACTATAATTAAAATTTAAATAAAGCATGCACTGGTAACATCATTTTGAGCTCACATGTCCCCAAAGGCCTGGCTCTGGTTGAATGTGCCACCTGGAGGTGCTGGAACCTTTTGAAGGTAGAGCGTAGGACCGAGCTCTTCGTGTGCCTCTCTGCTTCTTACCACTAGGAAGGGAGCAACTGTGGTCCGATCCACCATGTGATCCCAGTTGCTGCTGCCCTTCTCACCATAGCACCCCACCCCTCCCAAAATAACAGAACCAAATGACTCTTCAAACCATAAGTGAAACTAAACCTCTCCTATTTTAAGACAGGTTTGTCAGGAACTTCATTAAAGCAATGAAAACCTGGCTCAGTCAGGAAGCATTACGACGTATCTATCAGACAGGACCAAGAGCAGAGTTCCCCTCGTTCTGACAGCACTGACTGTCCTACACCAGAGGGTTTGCCTGGCCACAGTCATGTGCGGCTTCCACACTGTCCAATAGGCCTGCATCATCGTTCCTAAAAGCCACGTCCTGAGGTGGGACCTTGTTATTTTTGAGCCCCCAAGCCTCAAATTCTAGTCTAAAGTAATGCTCCTCCCTCAGCCTTCTGAGTGGCTGGGGTCACAAGACATGGCACTACACTAGTTTGTGTGAATTCTAACTGTGTGTAAATTGGGAGAGAGGTCATGTGTATGGGCCATGTGCCTGCCACGAATGTGGAGGCCAGAAGGTAACACAGGAATATCTTCTTTGATGGCTTTTGTTTTGTTCTGTTTTTGAGATAGTCTTCTACTAATAAGTTCCCTACTTCTGCTCAATTGGCCAAGGAGCCCCAAGGATCTAACTGTCTCAACCTCTCATCCCCCAGGAGTGGGGTTACCGGTGTGTAACATCTGACGTGCAGCATCCTGGACTCTAGTGGTTCTGGGAATGTGGACTCCAGTCCTCAGGCTGTGTAGCAGCACTTTACCCGTCCTCCCGTTACGTAACGCCCTGCTATGTTACAGGGAACAGAAACCCTCACACAGCCAAGGTTAGCCTCCTGTCTTCCACTTCCCAAGTAGAACTATACATAACCACACTCAGCTAAAAACTTAGAAGAGCATGCTTCCAAAAGGATAACAGAGGCAACAGCTTGGCATTATCTATGACAATTTGCCAAAACAGCTTCTTAGTATCCATGTTGTTAGAACTGCAAAGTTTGGCTAACATATAAGAAAACATAAGAAATGTATTACAGAAGTTAACACACATTACTTAACACTGTTCTAAACTTCCCACACATACAAGTTGAGCATCCTTAGAAAAAGGACACAGAGTAATCTAATCCCACAGCTGACTGACAGGTCAGTCAGCTCAGACGCCCTGAAAGCCCTGACACAACTGCACTCAGGCTCGGCTGTGGGTACACAGCAATACATACAGGGATTCTATATTTCAACTTGGCCTTAAACCAAAGACTACACATTATGAATGTGTAAATACTCCTCGGCCAAAAATACCTAGAGCAGCATTTCCAGCCTGAAGATGTCAGAAATTCAGCCTATGTTTCTGTACTGATAAACTTAGCCTTTATGCTAACATGGAGTTAGGTAATATTATTCCTATTTTTTAGATGAGGAAAACGAGGCAGCAAATTCCCATCCCTCAGTGAAGGGGAGGTGACCTGGCTCTTTGCCCAAATGTCCACAGCTCAAAAAGGTGGCAAGATGGCTCTAATAGTATACTCTGAAGGAAAGCCACAAGACATCTAATTATTATTTCAACATGGCCCCTCCCTCCTTCCACAATATCCTGCCAGTATCAGCAAAGTAGAAAACATAAACTCCCTGTGTCCAGTTTCAACTATTCTGTCCAGAGAGTAAAGTCTCCTGAATGTAAACTCCTGACTGACGTGTGTCACCGAGTTCCGGTGTGAGGGACTGAAGACAACTGAACAGTCCTGGTGCAGAATAAAGGAGGCGTGGGATCGTGGGATCTGCATCTGGGCGAGGGTTAAGGAGTAAGGCAGGAGCTGTGTGCACAGCAGGAGATGCACTCACGGGCACTTAAACTACCGTGGTCTACTTAGCCAGGTCCATGCCAGCCAGGGCTGTGTTATGAGGCCCTGTCTCAAAAACAAACAAAGGAGCGTGGTACGCGCACACCTACCGCCCAGCACCCAGAGATAAAGGCAGGAGATGGAAAGCTCCAGGGCATCCTCAGTTACAGTAAGTCTGAGGTCAGCCTGCGCCCCACGGGATCCTTCCTCATTAGAAAAACAAAATTTGTATATAGTGCTTAACAGAATTTCAGCACAGGCAAATAATATGGCACATTTCATTTCTAATTAGTTTTCACTCAAAAAATGTTGGAGTACAATCCAGGACTCCTCTCAGGAAGTTCCATGGTAAGGCTCTTCCATGAGACCTTATTTCCCATGCCCACTCTCCTTCTCTCAAGAGAACACCAACCATTAAAACAAGATGTCCACTTGACAGTCTTTATATTCTAAAATGTTTCAACTTCTAACATAGAAGATATTGGTACTAAAAAGTCGGCTGGTGATCAAAGACTTTCCTTCTTGGGAGGGACACAGGGCCTCTTGTAGCCCAGGCTGGCATCCAACTCTCTAGGTAGCTGAAGATGGCCTTCAACAGATCCTGCTGAGATTGCAGGTGTGAACTACCCTACTCAGTTGTTAAAAAATGTCTAAGAAGCCAGCTAAACATTTCAGCAGGTAAGCGTACACCACACATACCCCCCCCAACACACACACATACCTCTATCTGGCCCCCTCTCCATCTACTCCCTCCAACATACACAGAAACTAAATGTAATTTTTTAATATTTCTTTAGTACACATAACATTCTTTTTCAAAAGAAAAAACTGACAAATTTACCTGAAAATGGCTGGGTTGCAGACATGCTTCGGGTCCAAAGCTTCCCCCTGGATAAACTCGTAGCACAGCCCGTTATTAAACGTACAATAGAGCTGGGGTGCACAGCCATGCGCCTGCAGCACACGGAAGCTTTTCACTTCTTCATCCCGGTCAACTAACAGTTCAGTCTTGTTGCCGTAGATCCTCACCAGAACTACGTCGTCCATGGCGTCGCCCACGTAGCAGGCGATGAGCTTGTTTGTGATTCCATCTGTGAACAGCTGCCGGAGGAACAGAAGAGAAAGAGAAATGCTAATGGACTTTTCTAAGGCCGGGATTAAAGATAACATGAGTAAAATGGTAACTGGAAACACTGCAAGTGTGGGCATAGCTTAGTGTACTTGGGTAGCATACACCAGACCCTGGCCTCACTCTCCAAAACTCAGGAAAAACACCTACTTTTGACCGTCAATGACCCTTTTGGAGACCCCTCAGTAGTGTGCTTCCTTAGTAGGCAAGTCCTTGTTTGATCCCCAGCACTGGGGAAGGCATCTGAGGAGCAGGAGAGCCCAGTGAGGGAAGATAGATAAGCCTGGCATGAACGCATGGCATAAGACAAAGGAGGGGGAAGAGGACAGTGAGTAGCAGCTTTTTAAAAAGACCGGCTCTATTCCTAGAGCCAGAACAGAGCGAAAGCAGTCGGCAGCACACCTGACACTGGACTCTAAGCCCAGGAGGAGGCAGCAGAGAAAGGAGAGCATCCACTGACCTCTGCTGACCTCTGCTGATGGCCACAAATACATACAAAGGAGATGGAACAGAGAGGTCTGAGAAACGCCAGACATCACGACTCACACTGTAACAACAGCAGTCAAGTGAAGCCTGAGTTCAAGGTTAGCCTGCACTACACTACATAGTGAGCTCCAAGACAGAGTAAAACTGTCTCAAGCTCTACATACCACCTACCCTACAACACCCGGCAAAACAAAACAGTTTGAGAGGGAAAACAATCTATGTAATTAGATTAAATGAAGAAGAATACAATAATCCAATTCAAACTCTGAGTATGAGGGAAACTAGTATTTGCTATGTCAACAGAAGGCTGGTGGCACCACCTAGAAAGGGAGCACAGCCAAATAAAACATTACTGAGACTGGTCATAATGATCCCAGCCCAAGATTTAGCATGTAACTCTATAGATCCCAATACCTTTAAATACATATGCAGCACAGCCAGAAAGAATAAATACCCTCGTCATTGTTGAGAATGAACATACCACTCATGTCCTCATTGTCAAAAAGTAGAGACAAATGATTACATGTAGGCAATCAACAACACTCACAGATCATACACCATGGCCAACTGACCACTCCCCTTCCTCTCCAAAGCTCAAGAGCTTACCGACTGACTGGTTTGAGTATAAAGGTCTCAGTAATACCACAAGCTTAACACTCAAGAGCACTTTCTCAAACAGTTGGAACTAAGCCACACAACAAAATACTTACATACACCTCAAGTCCTGTGACTTACAGTGAAAAGTGCATTGTTATTTTTATTACATAATGTTTAACTGCTTTAGAAATGACAGAATCAATTAGAAATGAACCAAATACACATCTAAATTGTCTAGGAGAGGTAGACATAAGCTGAATGGAAATTTAAAAGTGTATCAGGTCAGCCGAGGTGGTAGCTGCCTTTAATCTCATCAGCCTGTTTGAGGCCAGCCTACACTACAAACCCTGTCTTGGAAAAGAAAGAAAGGGGGCAGAGGGGTAGGAGGTGAGTGCCAGACTGAGTAGCACTAACAGGCCGTGGATCAAGTGGCATGTGTCCACACTTGTCAGGAGTAGAGGTGTGACAGTTAGTTCTCTATAAACTGGTATTAGTATCACCACAACAAGCACAATGGGCAATCAGACACTGAGTGGAATAATACTTAGTTCAGAGAACAGACAGAGCAACTGGAGCTTCCACAGTGGCTGTCAGCCCTCACGCTGAGCACCAGACACAGACAGTGGAGTTGCTCATCAGAAAGACCTGTCACCTCCCAACAGAAGTTTAGTAGATTGTTGTATCTGTCCCCCTAGAAATTGGAAGGGGATTTATAACATACATGCTTAAACAAAACAAAGGAGCAAAGACTGACTCTGAGATGGCATGACTACCACATATAGACTGACCCTGAAATGGCATGACTGCCACATATAGCAAGTTCAGCACGGGCTGTGTGACCTCTGTGAGTATGTCAGGTCCACGGCCAATTCTTGTGAGAAAGGGCAAGAAGGCTACACAAGAGATTGCCTTTCCCAGGGCCCGGTAAAGGATATGTAAGAGAAATTAAGTTGCATTCATTAGAAAAGGACAGGTAACTACAGGTGAGGCATGTAAGTTAGTGGTACACTCTAAGTCTAACATGCAGATAGAGCCTAGATTCAACACTTCACACACACACACATACACATACACACACACATACACACATACACACATACACACACACACACACACAGAGAGAGAGTGATTTTAGCCTTCCAACTCAATAAGCTAGGAAAGTAAGCTAAACATGGCAGCTGTGGTGGGTACCTATAAACTTAAGCACACCAGGGCTAAAGCAGGAGGAATCCCAAGCTCAAGAATAGTCCAGGCTATATGGTGAATGAAAAGAAAAAGGCCGGGCGTTGGTGGCGCATGCCTTTAATCCCAGCACTTGGGAGGCAGAGGCAGGCGGATTTCTGAGTTCGAGGCCAGTCTGATCTACAGAGTGAGTTCCAGGACAGCTAGGACTACACAGAGAAACCCTATCTCAAAAAACAAAACAAAACAAAAAAAAGACAGAAAAGAAAAAGGACAGACAGAAACAGAGAGAGAAACCAGAAGGTAAGAAAAAGAAAGAAGTGAAAAACAGCAAGCGAGAACAGTGACTTACACAGTCCCATACTTCCAAAGAGAGAAAGAGACAGAGACAGAGGGAAAACAGGACGAGGTCTCTCTCTTACGAACATGGTCATAAAGATGGCTGAGATAGTCCAGACTAATCCTCAGTCAGAATGCTGACACAAAAGGATTCAAAAATGAGCTGGAGACCAACCTGTGCTGACCTTGTCTCATACAAAACACAAAAGTAAAAATCTTAAGTTATGAATACAATGCAGAAATATAACAAAATATGGTATCTCAACTAAATTTTATGTTCTCCAGAAATGCAAAGGTGATTTAGTGTTTAGTTTTCAAATTCAATGCATATACCTCAATAACAGAACATGAATACACTGAATATCCTAAGTTTGCCCCTTAAGAAGGTCTAATGTAGCCCAAGCTGGCCTTGCACGATGAGGCTGACGATGACCTTGAACTCATCATGCCACCTGCTCTTCCTCAGCACCGAGATACAGACATGCCATCATGCCCAGCTCACTCTGCTTTCTTGTCAGCTCTTTCATATGAGTGTTCTGTCTACATGTCTGTGCACCATGGATGTGCCTAGTGCCTGCAGAGGACACCAGGTGTCCTGGAACTGTACTTACAGAGGTTGTGAGCTGCCACGTAGGTACTGGGAACGGAACCCAGATTCTCTAGAAGAGCAGCCAGAGCTCTTAATCACTGAACCATCTCTCCAGGTACACCTTACTATTTTAAAGAAGGAAAATACATGTATACACAAACATATGTATTTGTATATAATTTATACAGAAAGAGCCATCTGCATCTATGGGTTACGAATCTGTGGCTTCAAACAGCCCTGGATCAAAAATATCTGAGGAAAAGCCGCCTGCAGAACATAGACTATCAGGCATCATTCCCTACAGGTGACGGCACAGCACTGCACTAACCATGGGTTACCTAAATGGTAGGAAAGGATGTCCACAGGCTAGTTACATGCAAGACCTTTAACCTACAAGGAACCTGAAACATCCCGACAGATGTCAGAGAGAACACAGCAAAAGAACAACGCTTCAGTCCTGAGCGGCAGAGATTTTTCACTATCTCAATAGTTTGTGGTTATGGACTCAACCATGGAAATTATCAATTTTTAGGAAGAGAAACCATGCTACTGGTAAAGCTGTCATATTTACCTAAAGCTACAGTAATAAAATCTACTTAACACCTGATGATTATGTCTCAAATTTTTATATCAGGAACAAAAGCCCAAGTCGCTCATTACTTGTCGAAAATAATGATACAGAAAGTGCTGACTCCCTGAGCGCTGAGGGCTGTCTGTCAGAATACTGCCAAATGCTAGCCTGCTATCAAGGTGAGCAGACTCCAGCAGTAACAGAAGAGTTGGTCACTGTATTTACAATAATGTGCACAACACTGAAGAAGTGCTTGACTCCCTAGCAGTGAGGCACAAGATAGTGGCCAAGCAGAAAGAAAGAACAGAGGCAGACTGAGCCTCCAATACAAACCAACCAGGCAAACTCCAGGCAAACAAAACCTGGGGCTGCTAATCTCAGAACCATCACAGAACAAAAACTGTACTTGGGTGACAGCTCCCTGCTTACCAAGACTACAACTCAGGGCAGGCAGGAAGTCAGCAAACCAGGGACCAAGCAAGCAAGGGAGAGGAGCTGCCTCTTTTCTAAATCAGCTAGGACAATGGAAGTGACAAGAGTCTGAGCTACATAGTGGGTTATAGGCTAGCTGGGACTACAAACTAAGACTACAGGTAAGATAATATCTGTGTGTGTACGTGTACATACGTATGTATGTATGTATGTATGTATGTATGTATGTATGGAGTAACTTATTTTGTGGGTTATTTTGAGGGCAAATTTAGGGCATTTTCATACAAGCCAGTCATGGCTGGGATACTGGAGAACACAGAACTCACTATGAAGAGCCCTTGATAGCTGTGACAAATGCCAGTATGCTGCAATCTCATTCCAAGGACTGGCAGCTAGTTGGTAAAATGAATAGAACTGGCTCCTATGCACTCAAAATGGAACACCCTAAGTGAGGTGGCTGAGCTGTGTACACAGGTATCAGCCTGACTTTATAAAGACCAAAAGCTCAAATGGTTTTTTTAAGTACCACTGTGAGAAACGCTATGCTCATGGGGAGAACACATACTAGTTGTCGTATTATTCTACATAACACAGGTGATCTCATCTAATTAGCTAAAGGGCCAAAAAACAAAAATAAACATTGCTGAAGAAATTCTGCTTCAAGACTGCACTATGAAGCCACAGCTGAGCTCCATGGTGCTATCTGAGGATTTACAGACCGACCAGCCGTCATATAAACGACTTCTCCAGAGAGCCCTGACACACAGTTATCATCTCTCTGTTCCAGTAAGAACTTATCCTATGGAAATACTCAGAAAACTCATCCAAAATCACACAAACATATATACAAACATAAATAGTCTGCTAGAATAGTTTTAACTATCAAAAACCTGAAACAGCTTCAGCAATGTTAATCACAAGTAAATCAATGAAAGGACAAACTATGGATCAAACACTTACAATCCGAGTACTTGGGAGATAGAGGCAAGGGGATCTTATGTTCAAGGGCAACCTGGGCTACATACAACCAGTCACAAGAAAACATAAAATTACATAGCTGCAGTAATTTGAGACAGGTTCCCTTTACATAGCCCTGGTTGTCCTGGAACTCACTATAGACCACGCTGTCCTCTCTACAATTCATTTTGTGAAAGGAGAGAGGCGCTACTACTGTGGCCACCACTAGAGGAGGGCAAGGTTAAGACCAGAAAGCAGAGAAAGTTAAGTGGCTGCAATTATTTCCTGCCCAGGGTCTGGGGCTACATAACTACAACCATTTCATGAATTTCTCTCCCACTTATTTTTGAGAAGGAATCTTGCTGTGTTGCCTTGGCCTCCTGAACTCAAGCAACCTCTCAACTTCCTAAGGAGCTAACCCTACAGGTAAGTACCACCATATGCTAAGCTTACTTTTAAAGACATGTAGAATCTAAAGTTCTCGATTTTTTTTTTTTTTTTTTTTGGCATGTGTGGCATGTACATGTGAGTATCCACATGTATTCAGGCACACACGGAGAGGCCCAAGATTAATAGGCCTCCTCAACCACTCCTCCTTCTTACCAAACATCTCAGCTGACCCAAGCTGGCTGGCTTGCTCCAGGAATTCATCTCTCTAACCTTCTGGGTGCTGGGATTACAAGCAGGCCTCCACATAAACTCAACATTTCTACAGGTACTGGGAGGTCAACCCCCAGCCTCCACACATACTCAGCAGCAAGCTTTATCTGAGAGTTTTATCTGCTGAGCCATCTCCCAGCCCTCATGTGTATGTATAGGTGTTTTACCTGTGTGTATGTCTGTGCACAGGTGTGCCTCTTGCCAGACAGCTGTGGGGTGTAATGTGGGTGCTGGGAAAACATAGAACCCCCAAAAACCAAATACTTCTAACAGGTGAGCCATCTATCTAACCCCTCCTATCCTATCTTATTCTAAGTCATCTTTTCAAAAATCATTTTTTAAATTGTGTGTGTGTGTGTGTGCACACAAGTGCATGTGAAGGTCATAGAGCAGTTTGCTGGAGCTGGTTCTCTCCTAGCACATAGGTTCTAGGACTCAAAGTCAGTGAACCAGGCTTGGCAGCAAGTGCCTTTTTTACCAGGTGAGTAAACTGGCAAGCCCGTCAGCAGTTAAGAGCTGCTCTTCCAGATAACAAGAGTTTGATTCCCAGAACCCACATCACTCCAGGACACCCAACACCTCTTCTGTCCTCCTTGGGTACGTGCACACATACATAAAACTAAACTTGTCTCAGCCCACGGGATCTACTTGATATTCTACTAGTGTGTGGTATTATAGGGCTCAAAATTAATCCAAAGTGATCATTTATTCCCCAATTCACATTTATCCTAAAAGCCCAGTGTGTGGGAGGCATGGAGGTCCTTGTGCTCACAGCTAAGCACTAGAGAACCCTGAATGTAGTTCCTGAATAGTTGTTCCTTCTAAGGCAGAGATGCATAACCTGTTATCCACCCAGAAGGCTGGGGCTGACATAGTTAACTGCCTGGTGACCCTGGCTCTATCTATATGGTCAGAGACGACACCAGATCCTCCCACACCCTTACAGTAACCTTGTTTTTCTCAGTCAGTCTAGATACTGTCTTTATGGAAGGTGTCACATGTAGACAATCTATAGAACCCATCTTTATGGAGGTGTCACCTGCACTTTAAAGTCTTGACAGGATCCCGTCTGATCTTTGCTTAGCTTACTATGTGATTCATTGTCCACACAGGATTGACTTAATTATCAGGAATTAAGGAATAATTCTTCCCCCATCCCCCCAAATTGTGCTGTACTTAAATATGCCTAAAATAAACTACTCAGGGTCTGACTCCAGGGTTTGACAACTCAGACACACTCCGTCCATGTCCATGCAGCAGGACTAGAGGGGTCCCAATGCTGTGAAGCCTCTAATGGTACATGTGATCTGCGTAGAGGCACCTACACCAAGATGGAGACACATGATGCCAGCTTCTCAAAGAGCTAAAAAGGAAAGTCTGCCAACACTCACACAGTGTTGGGCAGGGTAAGGTCCTAGTCTGATAAACACATCACGTGTGCACACAGAAGTGTGCATGTACTAGGGACACAGGTAACCCAGGGCACACCCCACTCTGGTACTTTACTTTGTTTTTTTCTACACAGGGCATCTCTGTGTAGCTCTTGCAGCCCTGAACTCACATTCTAGACCAGTTGGCCTTGAAATCAGAGATCTGCTTGCCTCTGCCACCCAAGTGCAGGATTAAAGGTTTGTGTCAGTACGCCCAGCTGGTTTTTTTTGGTTTTTTTCGAGACAGTGTTTCTCTGTGTAGCCCGGCCTGTCCTGGAACTCACTCTGTAGACCAGGCTGGCCTCGAACTCAGAAATCCACCTGCCTCTGCCTCCCAAGTGCTGGGATTAAAGGCATGCGTCATCACCGCCCGGCCCGGCTGGTATTTTTACCACCACAAAAATTTCTCTCCACCAATGTTCCTCTGTATTGACACTTCTCATAAGAAAAACATTTCACCTGCTTTAAACCATTCGCTGCTTTCCAGCTACATCTTTAATACACACTACACTAACTCCCGAGTGACGTAGATCCTAAATGCCCAAAGCTCCCTCTCCCACTACTCTGCCCAAACTCCGTAGGGCGTAGCTTAACTCTGTGACATGCTGCTTCCTTGCTTGGATCCGTTCCTTCCTTTAAAAGAGAAGAGTAGAGGGGCTGAGGTAGAGCCAGGCAGACATTATGACTCAGTCTCCAACACCTAACCACCTAGACCCCACAGACACAAACCCCACAAAGGCTACATCAGGTCCCCCGCCTCTATGAAACATCTTCTCAATTCTCCTGGGGCTGCCTTGTGCTCCAGTTCACAGCAAAGGTACCCAGCTGAAAATTAACAGGATCCCTAGTTTAAAAATACGTAAGCGGAGCCGGGCAGTGGTGGTGCACGCCTTTAATCCCAGCACTTGGGAGGCAGAGGCAGGCAGATTTCTGAGTTCGAGGCCAGCCTGGTCTACAGAGTGAGTTCCAGGTCAGTCAGGACTACACAGAGAAACCCTGTCTCGAAAAAACAAACAAAACGTAAGCGGGATATGGTGACACCTTTAATTCCAACACTAGGAGAAAAAGGCAGGTAGATCTCTGTGAGTTCGAGGCCAGCCCAGTCTTCAGATCCAGTTCAGGACAGTTAGGGCTACACAAAAAACTCTGTCTCAAAAAATCAAAAGAAAAAAAAGAAAGAAAGAAAGAAAAATAAGAAAAAGAAACCTTACCAGTAAGTTGCTGAGTTTTAGAAACTCAGGCCTTAAATCCTTTTGTGGCCCTGGAAACTGGCCCCTGGGCAACCCAGAGAAACCTTGTCTCAAAATAACAAAAACAAAAAACTTACCAATGATTTCAAAGCCATCCTCTTCCCACCACAACAGTGATAGCCCCAAGGGGAAAAAAAGGTTTGCTTAAGCAAAATCACAGGTGTTGGTATCTGAAAAGTCACTAGCAATTTAAGTCTCTGACCACAGTTAAATTACTACATCACAATAAAGTCCATGGACAGTT
This sequence comes from Mastomys natalensis, assembly GCA_021653895.1. Classification (NCBI taxonomy): domain Eukaryota; kingdom Metazoa; phylum Chordata; class Mammalia; order Rodentia; family Muridae; genus Mastomys; species Mastomys natalensis. The sequence goes on from JAJTUV010000025.1 coordinate 1,826,745, forward strand.
TTTTTAAAAAGTTTGAAAGCTATCAAACACTGTTCTTTTTGGCAGGAATCAATTATCACATGATCTCTCCCATCCTTGTGATTTTTTTTCTACAACATCTAAGACAGAACAGGAAGAGACAAGTAGATGTAAATGACAGCAGAGGGACAGACAAAGGTGAAAAACAGTGTGTAAGGGACGCCTGCAAGGAAGCCGGCTTTGTATGGTGGAATTATGAACCTAGTTTATGCTTACAAAACATGGAGATTTCAAAACCATTCAGAATGTGGACGAGCGAGCGAGGTGGGGAGGGCCTGGTATGGGAGCACTGCCTCACACCAGCACTGGGGAAATGCACTCGTCTGTCTTGCAGGAGTAGTAAGTACACTTGTAAAGTGCTTTCATTCCATCTCTTCGTGTGAAAAAAATCTGAACAGTCATTCAAAGAACATTCCATTTTCTGATCTGTCTCGGGTGGGAATTTCAAGAGCAGATGTTTTTGATTCAGGCCCTATACAGTCTGTGCTCAACAGTGTAACTGTCATGAGCTAGCATTTATTTCACCCTCACAAGCCTCAGGGGTAAGGAGCTGTGTATTGGATCCATTTGATAGTTGTGGATCACGAAGCTTAGAAAGGCTAAGAAATTTGACCAGAGCTGGCAGTGGTGACAAACATGCCTTTAATCCCAGCATATGGAAGGCAGAAGTAAATGGATCTCTGTAAGTTCAAGGCCAGCCTGGTCTACAGAGTTCATTCTAGGGCAGTCTAGGCTATACAAAGAAACCCTGTCTCAGGGAGGAAGGGAGGGAGAGAGAGAGGGAAGAAGGAAGGGAGGGAGGGAGGGAGGGAGGAGGGAGGGAGGGAGGGAGGGAGGGAGGGAGGGAAGGAGGGAAGAAAAAAGAAGCCGGGTGGTGGTTGCGCACGCCTTTAGTCCCAGCACTTGGGAGGCAGAGGCAGGCAGATTTCTGAGTTCGAGGCCAGCCTGGTCTACAGAGTGAGCTCCAGGACAGCCCGGGCTACACAGAGAAACCCTGTCTCGAAAAACCAAAAAAAAAAAGAAAGAAATTAATTAATTGAGCATGAGGCATGTTCTGTAGCTCATCCATGTCATACCAACATTTGGAAGGCTAAGGTAGAAGGACTGCCTGTAAGTTCCTAGCCTGGACTACAGTGAGTGACTGTCTCAAAAAGAAAGACAAAACCCGAGCAGTGACAAGCTAGTAAGTGCAGGGCACACACCCAACCCCATGTTCTCCACCATCATTAAGTCAGCTACTGGAAATACTGAGCAGACATAAGGTACCAATGCCCAAGCAAGCTTCCTGGGATCCTACAGCACAGACTCTGGGGAGTGGGGTTGGGTTTAATGGGAAGACGGGTGCACAGAATTACATTCTTATGTGTGAGGGCACATATATGTGCAGGCATAATGCAAGTGTGTATGGAAGCCCGGAGTCAACACCAGATGTCTACCTCAAGCTCCACCACATGGATTAAAGCAGGAACTGTCACTGAACTCTGATCTGGACGAGTCCACTTGCTCACGGAACTCTTGTTTTCTGCCTCTGAAGTGCTGGATGAGATGACAATTTTGTATCATCTGTAACAAAAAATATGGTCTTCCCGCCTGCCAAGCTTTGCCATTCTATCATTATCTACTGTGGCCCCCAGTGACATGCTAATGACAATCAATCTTGCTCAAACACCGATGCACAGAGGAAGCCCTAAAGTGACCCACTAAAATATTCAAGAACTGGAGCCAGCTTTTTCAAAGGGAAAGGATTTTGTCTAGGCACTGTACTGATAAACTTGTAATCCCATCGCTGGGGAGGCTGAGGCAGGAAGATCTAAGAAAATGACGACAGGAAGGGAAAACAAGTCTCTTTGTTCCTTTATAACTATCCCAAAAACTGTAGATGCATCAAAAACCCACATTCAGATGAAGGAAGTGCTGCATAACAAATAGTCTGTCATTTTCTAAAACTGTAGCACTCGTGGAAGGAAATGCAAATGTGTTCAAGTGCACTCAAAGCTGTCTTTTTCTGAGCCACACCAGTTTGTTTAAGAAATTAGCCTTGTACAGGCATGGCCTCCCAGCCTCAATCATAACACATACACACAGCCTTTCTAGGTCAAAGACCAGTAATCCTAAGGTAGTCCTCCCAGAGCTGTCACTTACACACAGGCTCAGTTTTACCAACTGCAATACCCATTTGCAGTTCTTGCCTGTCTCCCTCATAGGACAGTTGGAGAATATGGGGTGGAAGGGATTTAAAAACAAAGCAGCATGAAACAGAAAACATTTAGCTAGTCCTGTCTCAGAACTGCTGTACCTACTCAGAAATCTAACCTCCGAAACCCCTCCTTATAGTTTTTTTACTTGATAGGCCAGCTCTATCCAAAATGAGACGCAATTTCACATGCTAGTAAGTGCTAAGAACAGACTATCTCTTAGGGAGCCATCAAGTCTCGTCGTTTGGGGCCTGTTTCTATTTTTTTCACATTCCACATGCTGGTATTACAGGAGTGACTACCAGGAAAGATAAGGGTTGTCACAAAAGCTTCTAAAATATATTATATAAAAATATAAAAATATTTTTTAAATATATTTTTCTTTTGGGGACTAGAGGGCAAAGACAGGGTTCTCAAGTAGCTCGTGCTGGCTTGGAACTCGTTATGTAAAGCCAGGAACAACCTTGTACTCCTGATCTTCCTGCCTCCACTACATACAGCCAAGAAAAATGTTAGTTTTGGGGAGAAAGAACAGTGAGAGTTTGCGGTAGAAAGCTTGTGTGGCATGCCCTAGGCTCAAGCCTCCAGTCCTCACACGAAGAGGGAGGGGAGAGAATGCCAGAAAAAGGCTAGTATTGATACCCAGCTAACCTGAAATTACGTTTCTCTCTTGGCTATAGGATACATTCCCTTTCAGGAACAAGGTAGGAGTATTATCTTTTACAGCTCAAGAGATAAAATTTGAAAAGAAACTATAACCATTAAGAAATATTAAACAGGGCTGGAGAGATGGTTCAGTGGTTAAGAGCATTGATGACTCTTCCAGAGGTTCTGAGTTCAACTCCCAGCAACCACATGGTGGCTCACAACCATCTGTAATGGGAACCAATACCCTCTTCTGGTGTCTGAAGACAGTGATGGTGTACTCACATATATAACACACACATACACACACACACAGAGAGAGAGAGAGAGAGAGAGAGAGAGAGAGAGAGAGCGCGCGAGAGCAAACAAGCAGACCACAGTGACAAAAGTCTTTAAGCCCAAGGCTCAAGAGGCAAGTTCCAGGGCCAGACTGGTCTACAGAACCAGCTCTAAACCAGATGGAGCTAACAGTGAGACCTTGTCTCAAAAAAATATCAACAAAAGCAGAATTACTAAACAAGGCCCCAAGGCATCACTAGTTTGCAATGCCCTGGTATGTGTGAGTCCCTCTCTGAGCTGATAATAAATAACCCTAGCCTTGGCTTACTGATGGCTCAGCTTCTGATCCAAGAGTTCTGCTTGCATAAGGAGGGGATGAATTTCTAATTATCAACTCTACAAATGAGTGATATCTCGGTCAAATACACATATTATACATTCAGATTATGAACCTGAAGGTTAAAGTTCAGTCACAACATAGGACAGGAACAGTGGCAAAAACCTACAACCCCACTAAAATAGGATTGCTAGTTGAGTGACCAGTCTAGCCACCTTGCCTCAAAAAAAAAAAAAAAGAAAGAAAGAAAGAAAAAAGAAGAAAAAGAAAAAAATATATAAATCATAATTTAACCTGATCTACTACAAAACAACCAAAATAGTTTTAAGTCTGGCTTTCCTCATTAAATTTCACATGAGGTAAGAGAGCACCTACCTAATACTTCCTAGGCAATAACTTTAAAAAGAGCTCAATCCAGTCCAGCACACAGCACTTATTAATCCAGCAATAGCTATCACCACTTTAAACACAAATAAATGAATGGAAATTCCAAGCTTCAAACTTTAAAAGTCACCACTAAAAAAAAAAAAATATGGGTTGCCAGCACTGCAATTCACCAGGAAGTAGTACTGCCTCTAATTAGTAAGATATTTTCCAGAAATAGAGTTTATTAAATTTTAAAACTCTCTCAAACAAGCAAGTGAATATATACTATATAGTAACAGTCTAACATGAGGACTACATAACAGGGGTAGACCACTAGCCTAGTCTTCAGAACTGCATTTCCCAGCACTGCAAAAACACACAAATAGACATGCCTCCATTTGAAAAACACTTCCTTAAAGGAAATGCAATTTTTCAAGTTATACATAAAAATAATTTTGAATCGACTATTTCCTATATACTTAGCCAACAGGCACGCCTTAAATTTCAAAGCCTTTTGTCTAAGAAGTTTCTTCCCCAAAACATATGGGTCCCTTTCAGCTGCTCAGAACCCTTCAAGCAAGAACCGAAACTAAAACTCATAAAAGCCCCCAAGTGTCAGGAACTGCTCTGGGGCCTAACACTACTCATGTTTTAATTATACTAAAAACATAATTTAGCCAAAAACTTAAATCCTGTATAAACCCCATAATGTACTGGAGTCATCAAAATGAGGCAGATGGCTTGAATAATCCAGATTACTGCTGAAATCTAAAACAAACCCAAACCGTTAGAAATTTACTAATTTGGCTTGTTTGTTTGCAAGGAAATAGGAAATTCATCTTAGTAATCCCTAAAGCTGTGCACTGAAAAAAACTAAAACCAATCACACCAGATAAATTGTGGGTATGGGGGATCATAACTTGCAAGTGCCTTTAAAAAAAAAAAAAAAATCCTAGATTTTCGGGGATTTTTTTTTCTCCTTCTGAGAATTTCTGTCTTTAAAACCACTGACTCACGAAAATATTCCCAGGCCAATGCTCACTCCAACCCAGAGCATTAATTCTTCTAAGACTTTACGAATTTAGAAACACCAACTCGAGCCTTCCAATAGCACACGGAATAGCGTTCCCTAGTATCCTGGCGTGGGCAGCAGCAGGTCCCCCGGTCATTCCGCTTTGGAATGGAGTTCTCCCGCGGCTCTCCGGAGGATGTGGGGAGATCCCGGGCTGGATAAGGCAGGGATGGGAGGGAAGCGCAGGGGAGGGAGGGCAGCCGAGAGGACCGCGGGAGGCGGATGGGCTGCGGGGTCTGGGAGGAGAGGAAGGAGCCCTCGAGCATGACGAGGGCCGCGGCAGCCATCCCCGGGAGCCTCTCCGGGGGCCGGGCAGGCGTCGCTGACGCGGCGGCTTCGGAAAGGAAACCCGGTGCCGGCCCGGCCTCACCTGCAGGGTCACCTCCCGGGGGTCCCAGTGCGGCCGCAGGTGCCGCAGCAGGCTCAGGGCGCCGTCGCGGCAGCGCTGCTCTTCCTGGTCCTGCACCGTCACGTCGAGCTTCGGCACCTCGGGCGAGCCGGGCGGGACGTGGATGTAATTGGCCATGGCCCAGGCGACGGCGGACACGACCACGACGACCACGGCGACGGCGACCACGAGCGCGGCGGGCGCCGGCAGGCTGCTGGACCCTTCCGTCCCGGGGCGCCCTCGGCGGAGGGCTTCGGCCGCTCGGACGCACGGGCGGGCGGCGGGGGCGACGAGGCGGCCGGACCGGGTGCGCAGTGCAGAGACGCGGAGGCACGGCCGCTCTCGGGAAGATGCCTCAGTGCGCTAGACCGCGGGCAGCCGCGAAGCATGCCGGACTGGCCTGACGCTAGCGTCACGCCGGGGGCGGAGCCTCGGCTGCGTCAGGCGGCCGGCGGGGTGGCGAGCCCCGCGGCACAATGGGCGGGCCTCGGGGCTCTTGGGATTGGGGTCTTGGGGAGCGCGCACCGCCAGGCACTCCGCTACTGTGGGGTTGGCTGGGCTCCTGCACCCGAAGGAGTCCGAGTGCTGCCGAGCCTTGCCGAACGCTGCCGAGCACTGTCGAGCTTGGCCGAGCCCTACCGGGCCCTAACGAGCCTCGGCCGAGCCCTTCGCGGAGTCCTGCCGAATTCTGCCGAGCCTTGCCGGAGCCCTGTCGAGCTTGGCCGAGCCCTTTCGAACTCTACCGACGAGCTGTGGCGTGCTAACCCAGCCCTGTCACTGGCGTTAATGAAGCGTCACCTTTCTAGATCACTAGGGTCGTGGGCTCTGCTTACTTAGGGCTGACGTTCTTACGGGACGCACAAGGCACGTCCTGAAATAACCCTAAATGTTAAGCTGTGAGCTTGGCCACAATCCGACCAAGCTGGATTAATTTGGTCGTCTTGTTCCTGAAGCCTTGTGCACGGAACCACATGCTTGCTTGGTTTAGCAACCAAATTCCCTTTGGCGGTACATAGAAATCACAGTATTTGGGACAAACTTTAGGTAAAGTGAGAGTAAACCGGTGACTGTAGTGTAGTGACATACACCTGTTCTCCTAGTTCTCAGATGCCTAGGGCAGGATTACCCTGAGTTCGAAACCAGCCTGGGCTGCATAGTGAGGTCCAGGTTTGCCAGGGCTACTTAGTCACCAGCCGATCGATAATAGGGTAAGACGATTGCAACACTCATTTTAAGGATCAGATAGATACTTGACCTTGCTGACAACTATTCAAAGCTGGTAAAACAAGGTAGACACTAAAAGTGAGATGGAAAGAAAAATAGATCGCTGTCGGGCTAAGTCACAGTGCGTCCTGGGACTCGCAGGGCTACATGAAACTTCCATTATCAGTTAGAAAGGCTCTGCTCTGTCTGTTAGAGGAATACTGGAAACCAAATCATGTCCAAGTATTTGGTTTGCCCTTACACTTTCCTTTTATGACGGAGACAATGGAGGTGACTTTCACCTTGGCGGCTGGCTTCCCAAGGGCTGAAGACAAAGTGAACAATTTGTGAATGGTCAAATGCTTTATTACCTATTAGCGCACATTTATGTTCTCATTGTTCTGAATGAGCCTACATACCTTTTTAAGTCACAAAACAAATAGGTCTGGGAGAATGGTAAACTTCCTAGACTTAAAAGGGGGAAACCCACTCCTGCATTTTTGCAACATTGTAAATTTACTGAACATTTTCCAGACTTGGGAATGTGTTTTTAAAAATCACTGTGGAAGGCCCTACTTTCAGCACCCTGCATAAGCATACATACATACACACACACACACACACACACACACACACACACACACGCAGAGAGAGAGCAGGGAGTATTACAGGAAACACTAGATTATATATTCTATCTGAGACTAAAATAGCAGAACACACAAATACTTCCACGTTTAAGTAGTATCTCCTTATTAAATCATTACATTTTAAGAATTATATGGAATATTTTATAATTAAAACAACTAACACCAAATTAAATTTAAATTAAAATAAAACTTTAAGAAAACATGCAAAAAGTCAGGCACAGTGGCAGGGACCTGTAAATCCTGCACTTGGGCAGGAGGCACTGCAGATGGATCAGGAAGTAAAAATGAGAGCCTATTTCAAAACAAACAAAAATACCAATTCTTTTTCCTTTTTTCAAAAATAAGGGCATGCAGTGGTGGCGCATGCCTTTAATCCTACCACTTAGGAGGCAGAGGCAGGCGGATTTCTGAGTTCGAGGCCAGCCTGGTCTACAGAGTGAGTTCCAGGACAGCCAGGGCTATACAGAGAAACCCTGTCTCAAAAAAACTAAAATAAAAGATCTTTTTAGGCATCCCATGGCCAACCTGAAACTTGGCTTGAACTCAGAGATCCGCCTGCCTCTGCCTCCCTAGTACAGAGATTAAAACAAACCCACCGCCTACCTCTCTCTCCCCCACTCTCTCCCTCCCTCTCAGTTTGAAAAAGCCTAGAATTCATTAGGTAGACCAAGCTAATATGGAACTTACAAACACCCACCTACCTCTGCACTCCTAAATGCTGAGGTTAAAACCATGTGATACCACGCCAGGAAAAACTCATTCTTAGAATATTCAGAGGAGCATAGCACTTACCAAGAAGATAGACAGACAGACAGCAACCGTCTATTGAGAACATATGCAACATCCTAAGTCACTAAGTAACTTTAAACAATAATGAGATTCGGCTAAAATTGAAAAGACCGGCTGGGCAGTGGTGGCCCACGCCTTTAACCCCAGCACTTGGGAGGCAGAGACAGGTGGATTTTTGAGTTCGAGGCCAACCTGGTCTACAGAGTGAGTTCCAGGTCAGCCAAGGCTATACAGAGAAACCCTGTCTCCAAAAAACAAAAAAACAAACAAACAAACAAACAAAAAAATTGTGAAAAAAAAAAAAAAAAAAAGAAAAGAAAAGACAGAAACGGCCGAATGCTGGTAGGAGCGTGTGTCCATCAGCAGTGGAACACCTTCAGTTACGTCGTTTGATACGTCCGGAAATGAGTCAGAAAGTTACATGTATCTAACCTGATGATGAATGTTTACAGAACCTATATGCATAACTTGGAGAGCAACCAAGATGTCTTTCCATAAGTTAATTTTAAAAATTGTGCTACAGTCATGAAATTAAACTGCCAGTTGGCAAACCGTTCATGTCTCTGCTTTTATTTCCAGTCAGCTTGCTTTGGGTTTTGGTTTTTCGCTCATGGTCCTGCCTACTGGTTTCTTGGTTGTGCCTTCTCAGCTCATCGGAAAGTTTCACGCAAAACTTGTTCCCAGAGGCTGTTCCCGTTGCTTCCATATTACAGAAACATGGGGTTGGTTTATCCTGTTTGTTTGAGACAGTCTCAGTAGGTAACCCTAGCTGATGGGGCTGCTCTTACACTTGTAACTATCCTCCTGCCTCTGCCTCCCATCAGACTTGGTTTGTTTGGGGCTTTTGTTATCTGAAGGACCAAACACGTTGTTAATGACCATGGAGTGTGCTTTCCTCTTCTGGCTTTCATCTTTTGTACTAGGAAGTCGGCCCCAGGAGGAAAAGATACAGCTTATCTTCTGCCTCATTTCCAGGACTTAAAATAGTGTCGGTGACATAAATGATGCTAATCAAGTATAAGCCAAGCAAGTAAGTTCTTGGCACTCTACCAGCCCACTGTAAGCGCAGCCTCTGTCAGGGATTGTCTCATCAAATCCCCACAGATTATGATTACTGCGTCCGATGGCTGCTAGCTCATCTGTTATCCCGGGGCTAGTCTTGATTCCAGTGGGTGGATAAAACTGGAGCACCTTGTGACAAACACCTGAAGGATGTAAGACAGTTGTCAAGACATGCGTTATCAGGAAGCACCCAGTTTGTGCCAGTTGCTTCCTGTATGTAGCATGGTCTGAGTCTTCCCATTCTTGGAATAACCTGCCTCCTCGTCTGTTTCTTGTAAGTTCACTTGCTCTCTCACTTCAAGGACTGACGCCCCAGCAATGGCCAGCATAAGGCTTATCCTGGTTCTCCTATGGCACCCTCTTCTCCCTTTTATTTTCTTTCCTGACTAGTGGTGATGGTGGTGTAGTGTGGTGGTGTGGTGTGGTGCTGTGGTGGTGTGGTGATGGTGGTGGTATCATGGTGGTGGTGTTGTGGTGATGGTGGTGGTGATGGAGGTATGGTGGTATGGTGGTGTGGTGGTGTGGTGGTGTAGTGTGGTGGTGTGGTGGTGTGATGGTGTGGTGTGTGTAGTGTGGTGGTATGGTGCTGTGGTGTGTGGTGTAGTGTGGTGGTGTGGTGTGGTCGTGTGGTGTGGTGGTGTGGTGGTGTGGTATGGTGGTGTGGTGGTGTGGTATGGTGGTGTGGTGGTGTGGTATGGTGGTGTCATGGTGGTGGTGTCGTGGTGATGGTGGTGGTGATGGAGGTATGGTGGTATGGTGGTGTGGTGGTGTGGTGGTGTGGTGGTGTGGTGGTGTGGTATGGTGGTGTCATGGTGGTGGTGTCGTGGTGATGGTGGTGGTGATGGAGTATGGTGGTATGGTGGTGTGGTGGTGTGGTGTGGTGGTGTGGTGGTGTGATGGTGTGGTATGGTGGTGTCATGGTGGTGGAGTCGTGGTGATGGTGGTGGTGATGGAGGTATGGTGGTATGGTAGTATGGTGGTATGGTGGTGTGGTGGTGTGGTGGTGTGTGTGGTGGTGTGGTCGTGTAGTGTGGTGGTGTAGTGTGGTGGTGTGGTATGGTGGTGTGGTCGTGTGGTGGTGTGGTGTGGAGTGGTGTGGAGTGGTGTGGTGTGGTGGTATGGTGGTGTGGTGTGTGGTGTAGTGTGGTGGTGTGGTATGGTGGTGTGGTGGTGTAGTGTGGTGGTGTGGTGGTCAGGGACAAACTCAGGTGCGGCCCAGGCATCTTGGCCTCATTTTTGCACTGAATTTTATTTTTCCTTTTTTTTTTTTTTACATTATTTTACACTTTACAGTTTTATTACATTGTTATTTATTTCCTGAGGGGAGGAGGGTCTGAAGCAGAGGACATCTTGTAGAAGTCTGCCCTCTGCCCCCTCATGTTGATCCTGGGGATCGAACTCTCTTCATAATGCATCGTGTACCTGTGACTGCTGAACCGTATTGCTGGCCCCCATTTCTTTCTTCCACACGTGATAAGGCATCTCTCAGAATCTGCTCTGTGACACCCACATCATGCTCTCAAGTCATAACAATTGTACCGTCCATAAAAGATGAAGGAGAGTATTTATAACTTGTTATGTAATGAGCATTCTGCGTGAGGGAGCAAATGGATGACTGAGTACAAACCCAGAGGCTCAAGTGATAAATATTTTAATTATAACAGAGTTCGATTTCATTCCCAGAGTAGCAACAGAAAGCATCCACTGAAAAAAATATTCTGTGCAGTCAGATTATACAAGCACATCTAATAGCTGGGTCATCTACCCAATTGAAAACATGTTTAATTGGTTATTACCCAGAGGACTCTGAATCAGCATACCACAGAGGTGCTCACACGTTCGTCTTTGTTGCTGAGCTAGTCTCGGGACTAAGAAGTGAACCAGCCTAGATGGCCATCAAAAGATAAATGCAGGATCTCTGGGAGGTTAAGGCACAACCTGTCTACATAGTGAGTTCCAGGACAGCCAGAGCTGCATAGTGAGGCCCTGTCTGTAAATAAATAAATGTGGTGACATACTCAACCCATTTTGTGTAAGTCAATTAGCTTTAATGAAAAAGAGAAATTGTAATATTTGTAGGAAAACAGAAATGGAAATCCTTGTTAACCCAAATAAGCCAAACAAGAAAGAGAAAGACATACTCTGTTTTCTCTCTCTCTCTCTCTCTCTCTTGTGTCTTCCTCTCTGTGTGTGTGTGTGTCTTCCTCTCTCTCTCTCTCTCTCTCTCTCTCTCTCTCTCTCTGTGTGTGTGTGTGTGTGTCTTCCTCTCTCTCTCTCTCTCTCTCTCTCTCTCTCTCTCTCTCTCTGTGTGTGTGTGTCTTCCCTCTCTCTCTCTCTCCTCTGTCTCTCTCTCTGTCTTCCTCTCTCTCTCTCTCTTTCTCTCTCTCTCTCATGCGTATGTATTGAAACTAAAAAGGAGATCGTAAGAGAGAAAGAAAAGATAAGAGGAGGAAAAGAGAGGGGATGGGACGCATATGACATCAAAGCAAGAGAAACCTTGAGGGATCAGAGAGAGAGGCAAGCCGGATGGAGAGTGGGGGAGGGGAATGGAGCGAGTGGGGGAAGGGAACAAGCTAAAACACAATGAAATATAACACGTGTGCATGAAGATTCTGGGACAGTATCCATTTCTTTGTATGCAAACCCCCAAATTTAATTTTAAGAGTGAAAAAAAAAATGCTTAAAGCCACTCCCATACACCTAACAGAAAATTAAAGTTTGTCAATGTAACATATCTGAAAACTCGGAAATTCAAAACATCTGCTATACCAAGCATTCAGTGTGAAGTTAAAAAAAGAAGAAGAAGGGAGCCGCCTTAGAAGAACAAGGCTGCACCTGCTCAGCCTAACAACGGGAAGATTGCCTGGGGCAGCTGGCTGCCTACTGCCTGCACGCCCAACCTCTGAGACAGATCCTGTGACTGACGGCTGGGCGCACCGTTGTAGGAGCTAATAATCCTGCGCTGTGGGGCAGGGCTGGCCGTGCAGGCCCTGTCTTGCCTCTTTCTCAGGTTCGACAGCCTCGGAGGATAAATCTACTTCTATCAGATTGCCCTCTAAGCGCAGAGAGTCCACCGTTTCCCGTATCCCCTCCATGACCCTAAGCAGTGACTGCATATTACATTGGGGATTTGACAGAATAGAGTAAACTGTCCCCAACTTCATTTTATAAAATCCACATGGGGCTCGATATCTGTCTGCAATCCCAGCACTTGAGAAGGGCAGCAGGAGAAAGCATTGGCCGCATTAGATCATGTCTCAACAAACAAAGCAAATAAAGTAATAACAACACAATTAAATATACAGGGAGAGGGGACAAGTGTGGGGTAAACGTCTGGTTTTGTCTTAAGATTATTCACTTTTAGTTTACATGTATAAGCATTTTGCCTTTACGTATGTCTGTGAATCATGTGTGTTCCTGATACCCAAGAAAGTGAGAAGTAGGGCCGCGATCTGGAACTGAAGTTGCAGTTGGTTGTGAGCTGCCATATGGATGCTGAGAACCAGACAGGTCCCCAGAAAGAGCGGCAAGTGCTCTCCAACCCCTTGTTTTTGTCATTTGTAGTCATATCACATACTCCAGAGGTTCTTGTGTAAGAACTGAAGCTGGGGCTCTTCACATGCTAGGATCATGCTTTGCACATGCGAATCAAACTTTGAAAATGCTAGAGTCCTGCTTTGCACATGCTAGAATCAGGCTTTGCACATGCTAGGATCATGCTTTGTACATGCTAGAATCATGCTTTGCACATGGTAGGATCTTGCTTTGTACATGCTAGAATCATGCTTTGCACATGGTAGGATCTTGCTTTGTACATGCTAGATATACATGCTTGGCACATGGGGAACTTCTTTAAACATGCTTGAATTATGCTTTTCCACAGGTGATCTCTTTACTTCTGCTTTAAACAATGCGGAGGGAACTATAATACTGATTTTTGCTTCTACTCTATGCATCCTTCTTAACCAGCATCATCCACACAATATAGTAAGTGCCACCTACGAACTACGCAAGATAACATGAATAGAAGGCGCTGCTTCAAACTTAGACTCCTGATTCGACCATTTTTTTTTTTTTTTTTTTTAATGAACGGTGCCAGTACATACAGGTATTTCACTGGTGCAATGGTGATGTTTTTGTTGGTCTTTTGTTGTTGCCTTGAGGCTGATTCTGTGCCCCCAGGCTGACCTCCACTCAACTCTTCCTTTCATGGCTTCCTAATAACTTGACCAACAGACATCTTTATACATGGCTCAATGAAGATAATACCTGCCTTTATATTAATTAAAATTATCAGGAAATATTTGTCATGAGAAGGTTGTGTGTTATTCAAGAATAGTGTCATAAATAGTTTTCCAGAGAGTTTAGTAAATTTAGTTTGGCAGTCCTTATTGTTGCCGTTTAAATGACAGATGATCTTGTCGTGATGACACAGACCCCATCACCCCAGAACTTGGGGTCAGGAGTTTGAAAGCATTCTCAGCAACCAAGTGAACTCAAGGTTAGGTTATGGAAGACCAAGTGTCAGGAAAAAAAAAAAAAAAATTAAAAACCAATAAACAGCCAGGCAGTGGTGGTCACGCCTTTAATCCCAGCACTTGGGAGGCAGAGGCAGGCGGATTTCTGAGTTTGAGGCCAGCCTGGTCTACAGAGTGAGCTCCAGGACAGCCAGAGATACACAGAGAAACCCTGTCTCGAAAAACCTTAAAAAAAAAAAAATTAAAAAAAAAAACCCATATAGTGATTAAACGTTCAAATGTGGCTCAATATCCACCTTAGTTCTGTATGCAACGGTAGCGAATATATCGCTTCACAAACTCAACACTACATGGCACTATCTATATACCCTCCTGGTTCTTCCAACAAATGTTTGAATAACATTTTGATACTTTGAAAAAGATGATTTTAGAAAATTTGTGTTATGTATGTGCCTGTTACTGGGGTGAATGGGAGCTACCTGTGTGCCCACCAAGATGCTAACCACACAAATGGGGCTGCTATCTGCAGCCCCAGACCCTCGCTCCACCTTGACCCGGAAGCCGGAAGCCGAGGGAAGCCGGAAGCCGATGCTTTTCCCTCTGGCTCTTGGAGGACCATTGTGCTGCTACAGAACTGCATCCTTCCTCTGTTCCTCAGTGTTCCCGGTCAGCAGAGCAATGACAGCAAGGAGTTAAACTTCCAAGCCAACCTGGTGGTCCTCATTCAGATGGTAGGGTGTATTCTTGGTTACTATGTGAAAAGATCCTGTTAAACATGAAAACCACACACACCCACACGCTCACACACACACACAAGCGCTTGATTGTCAAATCTTTAGAATAATGGCCAGGCTAAATTACAGCTTTGGGGTTAGTTTTTGTATGGTTTTGGGTTGATTTGGGGTTTGTGGTTTTGTTGTTGTTTTGAGACAAAGTCTTACTATGTGGCCCTGGTACTTTCACTGAAACCCAGACTGGTCTGAAATTCATACTCTGCCTTAGCCTCAAGTACTGGGATTACAGGCCTGAACCAGCACACTTGGCACTCACCTGTGTTTGCTTTTAGACAAGGTCTCATTTATCTCACATGACGTCAAAGTTGGTGCTATGTAGTTGGGAATTTCTGATCCTCCTGCCTCCACTTGCTGAGGACTGGAATTACAGGAGTGAACTGTCACATGTGGTTTATACTGTGCTAAAAACTGAACCCTGGTTTTTGGCCATACTAGAAAAGCAGCCTCCAACCGAGCCACATAACCAACTCCCCAAACTTACTAAGTTTTTTGTCTTCAGCCAAATACTTTACAGTGGCCAGCCTTCAGTATTTTGCTGTTACTACTATGTAGCGGGCAGTGGTAAAGATATATTTTACTTGGCTCAACAGGATCATTGCGATGCCCAAACCTTAGGTCAAGAAAGGGAGTCAAAGGCCAGACCTAAGGTCTAGCTTTCTAGCCGATCAATCGGTGTAGTATCACCCTGGGCAGAAGGGGAAAGGCAGGATCAAGGGCCTACTTTTTCTGGCCCTTTGTAATGCACTAAATCCTCTCACGTTACTCTTGTTTCCTTCACATTGTACTTTAAAGCTACCAGTAACACGACCCAAAAGAGTACAAAGCATGAGAAGTGACCAGGCCAGCCGTTTACCAAAGTGTCTGCAAACTCCCCAGCAATCTGAGTCAATTCGGAAGGATCCTCTAGGGTCCACAGACACTAGGAAACTCTGGGGATTGCTAAAGAGTTAAGTGAAATCCTGGGGCTTCTGTTTTCAATGACAATGAACAGAAGGTACTCCTCCTATTCATTGTAGATTTGCGCTATAAACTGTCACCGAGTCTGGATAACTACTAAAGGACAGACTGTCATGCATCATGATAATAGCTACTCAGAAGAGGTTAGGACTAGAAAGTCCTGGTGGTAGAAGGCCTGCTATACTAATTGACTTTTGTGATGGTGTTAGGCCGTGAGCCATAATGAAGAAACATTGGATTCCATCTCTTTGGACTTAAGTAAGAAGCAATTCTTTCCTTGTGTGAGCTCATTACCCCCGTGTGACCTGAGAGCCGGTCTTATTAATTAGAAGACCAACTGCAGATCTTGTCCAGATGTAACAGACCACTGCAGATGGCACACAATCCAGGAGTTTTTAATATATATGTCGCAAGGATGACTTATTTTACAAAAACTGTGGATTTCTACCCATTCCTACAACTCTGGGACAATGCTCAGAAAGACTGTACATGCTCTTTACCCAAAACTATTTATATTGGAAACCAACACATAAAAAGTGGACAACGTTCAGATCTTCAAGTGGAAAAAATAAATAACAGGATTCAAGAGATAAAGGGAGACACAGATGGGCGGAAAACAAAAAAGCCAAGCACTATAGCATCCTAATTTATTGTCAAACAAAGAAAAAAATATGCGTCTCAACGTAGAGAAAAGCCAATTTTGTTTTGAGACATTGACTTTAAATCCCTGCTTGCCTGGAACTGGAGGTTGCCCTGTCTTGGCCCACGGGGGTGGGGTGGGGTGGGGTGGGGTGGGGTGGGTGGGGTGGGGTGGCTGGGATTGCAGGTGTGGATAGGCACTCTTAGAAAGCAGCTGTGACTGCAAAGGCTGATGGACCAATCAGAGCCACAGTGCTGTGTGGAGAGGCTGGAATGTTGCAAGTCCAGAGACTGGTTACAATTTGTCTTGTGTGATCTTTCATCTGATAAGTTCCTTTTCCTCATTCTACTTTGTACAGGACCTAACATTCTGTAACTAACATAAAAGAGCATACTGACAAGCAGATAAAAAAAAAAAAAAAAACAACTTTGGATTTTTGCAAAGTTTTGTACAATACAAAATGAGCCTACTTTTCTACCAATCGAAGGGGTGAGTGTTGTCTGATAGCATCCAAGGCCAATAGCAAAACTGCCCCCTCTACCTGATCTAACCCACCAATGTATTTGAAAAGTGTCTAGCTTTCTTTGTTCTGTTACTGTAAAAACAGTTCATAAGGTTGCGGCTTCATTGAAACATGGTATTTGGGGTTACCTATGCTCCTGGGTCATCGTTGCTACAAAATAAACCATGTCTTTTGTTCCTTTGAGATGAAAGCTGTTTTCTTTTGTTGACACAGGCATGAGCCAGCATGGCTAGCCTGAATTTTACAACGTTCTTTATATCTTTAGTAGATCACAAAACCATAAATAGTTAAGAAGGGGTTGAGAGGGAGCAAGAGGGAGAATCCATCACCCAAGTGTGATGACAAATGCTTTCCATCCTGGCACTCAGGGGGCCGAAGCAGACAGATCTTGAGAGTTTAAGGAAAGCCTGGTTTGCAAATCGAGTTCCAGACCAGTCAAAGCTACACGGTAAGACATAGTCTCAAAACAGGAATAAGAAAAACAACAACAAAAGACCCCATGACCAAGCATACAGAACTAAAGTGAGTGTCCTGAGCTGAAAGTTGGAACAAGTAAATGTTTATTCTTCTATATAGAAAACTAAAATAAAATATAAAAAAGATTTAAAAAACACATTAATAATCTTAGAAAATTGCTAGTATGAGACTGGGAATATAGCTGAGTAGATAGAGTGTTTGTCTGGGGGGCATGAAGTCTCAGGTTCATCTATGGCACCATATAAGCCAGATTTGGCAGCTCACACCTGAAATCCTAGCATACAGGAGCTGGAGCAGGAGGATCAAAAGTTCAAGGTCATCCTGGTTTCCATCACGCTTGTCACAAGTAGAAAATTGCTGGTATGAAAAAAAAATACAAACAAACTGGAGTATTGCTAAACTGGATATTAGCTTGCTGGTATTTTTTCTTATAATTTTATTTTAAGTGTGAGAGGTTTTTAAAAAAATATTTTATTTACTTTGTGGGAGATGTTGCCTATTCTTTTTTAGTTTGTTTTCTTTTAGACAGGCTTTATTTTTAAACTTTTCTTCTTCTTTTTAAAAACGTTAGTGTGTGTAGTTCGTGTGTGTGTGTGTGTGTGTGTGTGTGCGCGCGCGCATGTGTAAGATAAGTGTGTGAGTTTGGTTGTGCATGCTTGTGTGGAAACACC
This sequence comes from Mastomys natalensis, assembly GCA_021653895.1. NCBI lineage: Eukaryota > Metazoa > Chordata > Mammalia > Rodentia > Muridae > Mastomys > Mastomys natalensis. The sequence goes on from JAJTUV010000025.1 coordinate 1,844,286, forward strand.
CTCTCTCCCCACCCCTCCCCTCCCCCTCCTTCTCCTTCTCCACACAAGAGGATAGCTTTCAGGAGTCAGTTCTCTGCTTCTACTGTGGGTTCCTGGGATTTGAACTCAGGTAGTGAGTTGCCAGGTGCCGGTGCTGGGACCTGAACTCAGGTCCTCTGGAAGAACAGCATGTGCTGAGCCATCCCTCCAGCGTTTCCTCATTGATCACTGATCACCCGTTGTTTCTCCTTCCTTCTCACTCTGACCTCCCTTCGTTCTTTTTCTAGTTCCTTTAAGCGTAACATTAGCCTGCTAATTCAACCCCTAGCACGGACCCGCATCTGTTTAGACATTTGAGATCTTTTCTGTTTGACTGACACGGGCACTGTGACCATACCTCCGTCTGCTGTGGCCTGTACAGTTCAGTAGATTGTGTTTCCGTGTTCCATTACACTTTTGAACTCTTCTCTGGCTGTTTGTTATTCATTCTCAAACATTTGTGAGTTTTTGTGAGTCCTCCAGTTGCAGGCTGAGGTGATGGAGGGGCTACCTGACACGGTTTCGGACCTTGGGAAATTATGAAGTCTTGTTTGCCACAGAATATGAGATCTCTCTTGGAGGACGTTCTCTGTGTGCACTGAAGAAAGCAAGCCTAGCCCTGTTGGGACACTGCGCATGTCTGTTAGGATCGTTGGCTGAAAGTGAAGCTTCTTAAGCCTTTTCTGATCACCGCTCCTTTTTCCGTGAGAAATGTTGACTCCGGGTTTATAGGACGCACTGTAGCCTTGATTTTCTGCAACTCCAGCTGCCACCTCCCCAGTGCTGGCATCAGGCCCAGCTTCTCTTACCCAATTTGCAAATGAACATTGAGTATTATTGACTTACACGCACACCAAGGCTCCGAGTCCCCAGCTGGGACGTTCAGTGGCATTCTGAATCAGAACTGGCTCAGCAAGGACACAAAGGGGAGCCACATTATGACCGTTTGCATGCCTGATTCCTTCCTCAGAGAAGCACCTAAATTAAACAAACCGTGTAACAGTGTCTTCACAGAGTCTGGATAGCATAGTCCCTACTCGATACATGTTTGCTACCAGGTTGTTTTTCCATCGATATAAAGAAAATACTGAAGAAAAAAAAAAAAAAAAAGAAAAAGAAAATACTGTTTGTACTACCTAGTTATATTTTAACTTTAAACAATAGGCTCAGCTGAATACAGCGCCTATCTGGAGTTGCAACAGTGGAAAAGGATTGTGTGAGCCTAGGAGCTCAAGGCTCGCTTGGGCAACAGATTGAGGTCCCACTTAGGAATATAAACAGTAGCATAGTCAAATGAAACCTACATTTTTGATACATTTATGTATTTACCTATTCAGTGTGTGTACATTTTATTTATTTAATGTGTGTGCTCATGTGTGTGTGTGTGTTTGTGTGTGTGTGTGTATGTGTGCATGTGGCAATCAGAGGACAACCTACAGGAGTCACGTTCCACCTTCTGCCATGTGGGTCCTGAAGACTGAACTCAGGTCCCGAGGTTTAGTGTCAATGTTCTCTGAACCATCTCAACAGCCCACAATTCATGGGTTTGACCTCTACAACGTAATGTCTGACGCAGCCTGACTTATCCATAAATACCTTTTAGTTTTGTATTTATGCTCTGGATTGACTCCTGGACCTTGTGTGCTAAGTACACAGTCTGTCCTGAGCCACACCCTAGGCCCCTAAGCAGTCTTTAATGAATAACGTTATAGGGTTATAAACAGGCGCCTCTTGCTACACAACTGTGAAATGTTTATTCTGGCTTCACTCAGGAGGGATGCCATTGAGAGTTTGGCTGACAAAAGACAGATGATGAAATCTTAATGACTTCCGGGAGACTGGGGAAGGATCCATGGTCAACACCATCAGATTCTCCTCCTGTTCACCAAGATCTTGTGGTACTTTTCTGCCAAGATCTCTAGCCTGAAGGGAAGGAACCCCTTTCCTACTCCTTCGAAGTCTCTGGGGCCACAAGCTCTCTAACATCCTGTGGGGGAGGTGCACTCGTGCGGGCAGAGAAGTAGGTCAAACTAAGCTGAATTTTAAATAACTCAGTATGATTGGAAATCCATGGGATTTGCTCAAAATGTTCTTAAAAAGTAGCCCGTGGGGATTAGGTAGAGCAGAATTTGAGTTAGGAAAAGACGTTTTCTGTTTCTACACTATTGGGCAAAGTCTGCTTATGGAACCAGTTATATATGCTTTTCTGGCAAAAATACTCTGAACCCTTCAATTTATTATTATTATTGTTATTGTTATCATTATTGTTATTACTATTTTACAGTTTACAGGCTCGATAGTTACAGACTAATGCTACTCGTCATCTAAGGGATCCAGCTAGGCCTGGAGTCCCAGGTATTTGAGGAGCAGAGGCAAGATGAAAAGGCCAAGCCCAGTCTGGCTGACACAGTTGGTTCAAGGCCAGATGGGGCCAATGAGTGAGGCTCACAAAGAAGGCTGCTGTTGTAGTGCAGTGGTCAAGCACTGGTTTAACAACTAAGAAGCCCAGGGTTCAATTCTCAGTATTGTAAAAGATAAATAAATAAATAAATAAAGTAAGTAAGTAAACAAATAAAATACAAAAATGAGATACCTGAGTATAGCCCCTACCGAAGTGACCAGCGTTGTACTTAAGAATAATGTTGAATGTGTGTGCCTGTTTGTTGTATGTCTATTGTCTTCTTTAATGCCCCTGCCTAACTAGATGCCTGACACATAGTAGGCCTTTAAATATGATGCAGACGGGCTAGGGGTAAAGTTCAGTAAGTAGCAGCGCATGTACCTAAAAACAAAGGAGTTTGTAAATTCAAGACATCACATCTTTCTCCTGAGGAAAAAGCTGACAGGCTAGCATCCTACCGCAGCCACTGATGTTGATGACGATACAGGCTGAATGTGCTGGGTGACCGACCCTTTTGGATAAGATTACAGAGCTACTGAACTAATAGTCAGCTTCTTTGTCCACCAGACTGCTCCACAAACACAGGTATTGTAACAGTGTTACAATGTTAAAAAGCATCACCACAACACTTCTCTTTAAAGTCCATTCTGTTCCCAGCAGGCTTTGATGCATTTATTGTGGAGGAGAACAGTTACAAGTCAACCTTTATTTCCCAGCGGCATCATGCTGAGCTGGACCATGGAACATGACCAGAGGCTGGCTATTCTACACGGTGGTTTAACTTCTTCCAGTAACTCATTAACTGTTTGTATTCCTGAAGTCATGTCGCTTGCCTGGGTGTAGACTCTCCAAGTGTGTTTGAAGGTGGGTACTCTTTGGCCCTCTCAGTCCAAGCCCTCTCAGACACCCTGCTGGTGAGCTGCCTTGTATTCACTGAGATGGTCCCTCCAGTGTTTGTCTTGGCACGCAAACTTTGGACTTCAGATTTGTGCAAAACCTTTTAGATGAACTTTGTCTAGTGATTCATTTCTTATAACAACTTGGCACCCACTCAAATATGCACATGGAAACAGTGGTGTGGTGCTGAATCCTAAAAGTCTATTTAAAAGGCAAATGTAACACTGTTTTGTTTATACTCCCCCCCACCCTGTGTTTGTTTGTTTCAGGCTCTAAAGAACAATGAGATTGACATTAAGATGGTGGTTGCCTCAGAATGACAAGTTTGTTGACCTGAACACAGTATCTAATGTCTAGATACAATGTTTTCAAAAAACAGGGGGGCTGGGCGGTGGTGGCGCACGCCTTTAATCCCAGCACTTGCACTTGGGAGGCAGAGGCAGGTGGATTTCTGAGTTCGAGGCCAGCCTGGTCTACAGAGTGAGTTCCAGGACAGCCAGGACTACAAAGAGAAACCCTGTCTCGAAAAAAAAAAAAAAACAAAAAACAAAAAAAAAAAAAACCAGAATATTTTCTTAAGTTCTTTAACGTGAAAACCTCTGCTTGAGTTGTGCCTTCTGGCTCAAGCACTTAAGATGGTGGAGGCAGGAGGATCAGAAGTTCAAGGCCAGTCCATGTTCTGGTAGATCCTGCCTCAAAACCAAAACAAAACAAGGACAAGAAGCCAGGGAGGAAAAGGCAACCCACTTGGCAACAATATAGACATTTGTTTCAGTCTTGTATACCTTTTATCCAGTAGCATATGAGATATGAGTACATCTAGTAACAAAGAAAAGAAAATTAAAAGTATCTGTTAATTTAAAGAATAATTAAATTGTATTACAATTAAAGAACTACAGGCAGCTCTGGCTGGCCTGGAACTCTGTGCCTTGAATTCACTGCCTGACTGTCTCCTGAAGTTGGGGTGGTGGCTGGCAGTGCAGGGAGGAAGGGTGTTAAAGGCATGTCTCACAATTCCTCTTTTTTTTTTTTCCTTTTCTAAGGTAACTGTTTCCTACCTATGGGTGACATTTTTTAAAGAAGGGCTCCCTGCTTCTTTTATTTTTATTTTGTATGTTTGTTTTTCAATACAGGGTTTCTCTGTGGGGCCCTGGCTGACCTGAAATCTGTCTGCCTCTGCCCCTGCCTTTGCCCCTGCCTCAAGTTCTGGGGCTAAAGGTGTGCACCATAACTGCCCTCCTCCCTGCTTCTTTCTTTTTTTTTTTTTTTTTTTTTTTTTTTTTTTTTTTTTTGGTTTTTCGAGACAGGGTTTCTCTGTGTATCCCTGGCTGTCCTGGAACTCACTCTGTAGACCAGGCTGGCCTCGAACTCAGAAATCCGCCTGCCTCTGCCTCCCAAGTGCAAGTGCTGGGACTAAAGGCGTGCGCCACCACCGCCCGGCTCCCTGCTTCTTTCAAATAAAATTAGTGATTGTAATCTACAGTAAAACATCGAGAAAAGTAGTCAGCTATGGTGGCTGATACTTGTAAGCCCAGCATCTAGAAGTCTGAGGTCGGAGAATTGCAGTGAGCTTGAAGCCAGCCTAAGCTACACTGTGAGGTCCAGGATAGCCTGGACTCTTCCTTAAGAGCAAAACCAAAAAAATAAAATAAAATCAGTTCCCCCCAAATTAGTTCTGCTTAATTTTATTCATATCATACTTTTGCAACCACTGTCATTACTTTATAATATTATTTAAATTATTAAAAAAAAGAATAAGGCTTCCTTTATATTGTGGATAAAGATACCCAGAAAGTCTACACTAAGTGTATCTGAATGCTCCAGAAGTTATCATAAGTTAACCATTAGTACACAATTAACATTAATTTACAACTGCTGCAAGAATGACTGTTGCTACCAAAGACCATGTCGTGGTACATTTTCTCTCTCTCTTTTTTTTTTTTTTTTTTTTTTTTTAGTTTTTCGAGACAGGGTTTCTCTGTGTAGCTCTGGCTGTCCTGGAACTCACTCTGTAGACCAGGCTGGCCTCGAACTCAGAAATCCACCTGCCTCTGCCTCCCAAGTGCTGGGACTAAAGGCATGCGCCACCACCACCGGCACGTGGTACATTTTTCTAAGAGAGAAACCCTTTCTGGCCTGCCCATTTGAGCAGTATCAAGCAATAGTGTGACTCCATTCCCATGAGACATTTGCAACATAATACACGAGTGTTTTCAACTGTGTGTGTCCAGACAATGTATAATGCTGCTCCCCTCAAACATGGTCATATCTGAGAGTAAACAAGAGGTATCATGAGAATTTAGCACGTTAGTGAAAGATGTCACTGCAGAAAGACTGGTGTCACTGTCAGTCCTTACCTGAGAGCTTTCCAGAGCATTTGGTACAGAATAGATTAGATCTTTTTTTTTTTTTTTTTTTGCATCTCTAAGTTCTCTTTGCATTGTGAGATGTACTCGGGTTATCATTGCCAGGAGAGGGTTTGTTTTTGTTCTCTTTCAAAATTTTCCAAAATAAATATGAAACATTTTTACCAAAAGAAACAGACAGAGAGGACAGCCAAGAAGCAGGAAGGCCGGCCAAGCTGGCAGACAGGCAGGAAGGAAGAAAGGGCTGAGGAAAATGAGATAATTTATTAAAGATTTCTCTAATGGGTAAATGCAATTTAGTTTGACAGTCTCAAGTTTCCTGTGAGAATGAGAAAGTTTATCCAGTGTGACTTGGAAATCATGTCAGAAGTTACCCAAACAATCCTATGGTGACTCTCCTAGGAAGTGAGATGCCCAGTGCAATCCAGATTGTGATAGATTTGTAACCAGGCTAGCCTCCAACTCTCAATTCTCCTGAATGCTGATGTTATAGATTGGGCCATCATTCCTAGGGTCAGGGTTGATTAAAGTATGCATAATGAGTCTTCTCGTAGATTCCTAGTGGGGGCTGTGTAGAAGTTCATACATTCAAGCCAAAAAAAAGTTTTTGACAGCATAACACACTTAAACTTTTAACAGTTTAATTCTGTATTTGTAAATTCATCATAGATAGAGTCTTATATAAGGAAGTTAGAAATAATGTAAATTCAATTATAAGAGAATGGTACATCAAGTACAGTGCACACATTAATTAGAAACTTATATTAGTGTCAAAAAGACATTTTCAAAGGATGGACATGCTTGTGGGGAATGGGAAACAGTTTGGCGGGAGCACAATTGAAGTGACAAAATTATTTTGTTGTGTTTTCCCTCAAGATAGGGTTTTTCTGTGTAACCCTGGCTGTCCTGAAACTTCTTCTGTAGACCAGGATGGCCTTAAATTTGTAGAGATACACCTGCCTTTGCTTCCCAAGTACTGGGATTAAATGTGTGTGCTACCACCACCCGGCGACAAAATTATTTTTTATAGAGATTTCAAGGCCTACGGATATACATCAGTTGATACAGTGATTTCTTTACTGATGGAGCCAGGTTGCCTCTGTAATGTTTAAAGACCCCAAATCAAGTTGGCCTTTCTCTTCCCACTTCCCCTAAAATGCATGGTTTGCGGGTCACAAGTGAAGCAGAGTCATCCTGCTGTCGGGAAGGAAGGGAGGGGCAGGGGTGGTTTGCACAGAGGTTTCTCTCTTGTTGGGGGCAGGGGAGGCACACTCCATCATTTGGTTTGGATGGTTTTGTATTCTTCTTCCCTGGGTGGCCTGGAAAACTGTCTGTGTAACTCAGTCTGCCTTCGAACCCACAGTAAGCCTCCTGTCTCTTAGGTACAAGGATTATAAGTGTGGGCTACCCTGGCACTGTTCATTTCTTATCTTGCTTTATGACGTTTATGAACAGGCTAACAGTACGAAATCATTTCTTTTTTTTTTTTTTTTTTTGGTTTTTCGAGACAGGGTTTCTCTATATAGCCCTGGCTGTCCTGGAACTCGCTCTGTAGACCAGGCTGGCTTCGAACTCAGAAATCTGCCTGCCTCTGCCTCCCAAGTGCTAGGATTAAAGGCATGCGCCACCACTGCCCGGCATGAAATCATTTCTTAACACATTTCTTCCTTCTTTTTTTTCTTTTTTTTTTTTTTGAAACAGAGACTCATTTAGCCCAGGCTGGCCTTGAACTTGCTATGTAGATGAAGTTTCCCTTGAGGTCTTGATTTCTACTTCAGTCTCCCAAGTACGATTCCTTAGGCTCTGTAGTCCAGGCTGGCCTTGAACCTATGGGTAACCTACCTTACTCCTCTAAATGTTGTGAATCTGGGCGTGAACCATCTTTCCTAGCTTTCAATTCCAAATCTGACACTGGATGTTAAATTCTGAATACTGAAGCTTCCTGTTCAAGCATTATTGTCAAACTGGCTTTTTTTAAATTTAAATACATCAAACTATATGTGCTCCCACCTAAAAATTTGCAAATATCTATTACATATATTCTCACAAACACTGCGTATTTTATTTTGTCTTCTTCTTTTTTTTTTTTTTTTCTAATATGGAACCAAAACAAATGAAAAAAATATTTCTGTAAGCCAGATGTGATGGTGTATGCTTGTAATGTTAGCACTTAGGAGGTAGGCACAGGAAGATCAGGTGTTCAAGGATAGCCTCAACTACACTGTGATCCAACCTGGGCTATGTGAGACCTAGTCTCAAAGAAACATAATAAAAAAAAAACAGTGTGGTGGTTTGAATAGGTATGGTTCCCATAGACTCATGTGTTTGAATGCTTGGTCACAGGGAGTGGCACTATTGGGAGGTGTGGCCTTGTTGGAATAGGTGTGGCCTTGTTGGAGGAAGTGTGTCACGGTGCAGGCCGGCTTTGGGGTCCCCTGTGATCAAGCTCTGCTCAGTGCACCACACAATCTGCTTCTGCCACCCTCAGTTCAAGATGTAGAGCTCTCAACTCCTCCAGCACCACGTTAGCCTGTACGCTGCCATTCTTCCCGAAATGGTGATAATGGTGGGAAACTGTAAGCCAGCCCCAGTTAAATGTTGTTCTTTATAAGACTTGCTGCAGTCTTGGTGTCTCTTACAGCAGTGAAACCTTAACAGCAACAAAATTGTTACAACTTTCTTTCTTTCTTTCTTTCTTTTTTTTTTTTTTTTTTTTAAAAAACTCACTGTGTAAACTAGGCTGGCCTTGAACTTACCAAGATCTGCCTGCCTGTTTCCCTAGCATTGGGACTAAAGTCATGTCCGACCATGCTCTGCCCAATAATATCTTTTTTTTTAAAGGGACAAGATGAGGCTATGACTGGAGTACAGTGGGTACTCATGGGTGAGATGACTGCTCATCAGCATGTCACCTTGGAGACTCCCTTGCTACAGAAAAGACTATTGCCATGCCTCAGGGGGACCCAGGTCAGCGTGTTGTACCACAGCCTTGGTTCCGGTGTTCAGGGCATCCTTCTTCTCCACCCTCCCCAGAAGTCATATTTAGAGGAACCAGCTCCAAAATGTATTTTTAGAAACTGAGAAACACAGTGCTTTGCTAACATGTGAAGGACCGGAAGTCCCTGAGATAGACAGGCAGGTCAGGAAGCTGCTACAAAGACGAAAAATCTCTGTTAATTAAGTTCAAGAGCCCTGCCGGCCCTTACAGAACGAACAAGTTACCTTCTGTCCTGGCCACACCAAGGGCAGGGAGGGCCGAGATGTAGTCAGTTGCTCACGTGGTGTCGAAGAGGAAGGCAGAGAGGAGTCAGGGCTCAGAAGACTCAAAATTGCTTCCGTGTTTTTGATTTAAGAGTTTTGTTCGATGTCTAAACATAATTGATACAGCTCGAACCCTGCTGCTTTTTTTGATTAGAAAGGAAAGATTAATTGTCACACTTTGAACCTCACAAGGTGGTTCCTGGGTTGTTCTGTGCTCTGTTACCCAGCCACTCAACAGCTCAATTAAAAATCAGAGTTATAAATACGCGGGATGAGGTCTGAGGTTTAGATCTTTTTAGCCAAAAAAATAAAAGATAATAAGATGAGACCAGAAAACTGAAAGGATCTTTAAAACCTGAACAATCCCTATACTAATGGCTCTACTTTTGCGAATATCTGAATTTTTCACAGTGAGATAAAATCTGTTGTTTTTTTTTTTAATTAATGTTTTCACCGGCATGTGAAGCAGTACATCTCATTGTGACAAATTCATAAGGCTTTACTCTTAGTCACCACCTTTCCCCCACCTGTCCCATTCCCTCCCTTTTACTGTGGGCCTCTAGTCTCCATCCTCAAATTCATCCCTTAATCCCATACATTTTACTTACCATTTTTTACCTTTCTTTACTCACCATTTTTTCCTCCCTCAGATTTCTTTTTACCTCTCATGGTCCTCTTTCCAATTCTCTCTCTCTCTCTCTCTCCTCTCTCTCTCTCTCTCTCACTCTCACCACACACACACACACACACACACATACACACACACACACACACACACACACACACACACACACACACCCTTACACCCGAGTTCTGCTCCACAGCCCAGCTGGGCTAGATGAAAAGAACTAAGATGTTCAGATCCTCCTTAATAAGACAAAAACTCTATCTCACATTAAATCTGCTGCTGTGGTTACATACGCAACAACATTAAATGAAAATATTCCAAAGCTACGGGATTTGCTCCATGGCCCAAGAGTTGCACACCCTAAATCCTGACAGCTTCTTTCATTCCTTTATCTCAGTAGCTCACCATCGTCTCCCCAACTCGTGGTGTGTGTGTGTTTGTATGTGTGTGTTTGTGTGTGCTTGTATGTATATGTGTTTGGCTCTGTGTGTGAGTGTTTGTGTGTTTGTGTGTGTATGTGTGTGTTTCTATGTGCTTGTCTGTGTGTGTTTGTGTGTGTATGTGTGTTTCTGTGTGCTTGTATGTGTGTGTGTTTGTCTCTGTGTGTGAGTGTTTGTGTGTTTGTGTGTGTATGTGTGTGTTTCTATGTGCTTGCATGTGTGTGTGTTTGGCTCTGTGTATGAGTGTTTGTGTGTGTGTGTTTCTGTGTGCTTGTCTGTGTGTGTTTGTGTGTGTATGTGTGTTTCTGTGTGCTTGTATGTGTGTGTGTTTGTCTCTGTGTGTGTGTTTGTCTGTGTGTTTGTGTGTGTGTGTGTGTGTTGTCTCTGTCTGTATAGACTATGACTACTTGTCTGTTTGTATGTGTCTGTATGCCCAGGTGTCTGCCTGTTCCTCTCTCTCTTGAGATCTCACTTCACAAGGATGTGTTTCCACCTCTGTGCACCTGTGCTAGGGGCCCTAGTTTCCATATTCTATTCTGTTATCCCATTAAAGCACACAAGATGAAAAGGAACTTATTTCAGAGCACTGACGACCTTTCTGGCCTGGACTGTTGGAAGGGGTTAAATCGTGGTTTACAGTTGTTGAACATTAGGCTGAAAGTTTGACCTGGACTCACGTGTGCTTCCCTTGCTTTCTTTGGCTCTACTCAGCTTAGCAACAGTCATGGACAATTGACTGTGAACCTCGGGCTGTTACTGCTCCACCTGGCAACCAGAAGAAAGCAATCTCTGAAGAGACGCCCTTTAACAGGCCAGTGAACTGCAATCATGTCAATATCGGGTGTCCTTAGATACATTAATGAATTCTCGTCACATGTCAACATCAGAGGGGACATCGTGAGCAACCAAGGCCCCGTGGATCAGCAGGAGATGCTGGGAGCTTTAGTCTCATGAGGCAAATATCTTTAACTATTTTTATTTTAAATTTTGAGTATGAGTGTGTGTGTGTGTGTGTGTGTGTGTGTGTGTGTGTATGTGTGTATGAGTGTATTCAGGTGCCTATAAAGGGCAGAAGTGTCAGATCACCTTGGAGTTGGAGTTACAGGTAGTTGTGAGCCATCATCCCTTGTGGCAGCTGGGAATCAAACTCAGATCTTCTTCAAGAGCAGTATGCACTCCACCACTGAGATCTCTGTGCCCCATCTCTAAGGTTTTAAACATGAAGCAACCAAGGCACATGGAAGGTCAAGAACCACATAACATTCAACAGATGCACATAAGCCAGACCTTACAAGGACTAATCTTCGTCATTTTGCCTGTGGATTTTTGCCAGTGTGAGTTTAAGCCTTCCCGACTCATTTAACCCCTCCTTACCCAAGGAAAACCACGACCCTACATTCACTGTGTGTTCATAAACATTTTACACACATATGAGCACTATATAGAATTATTCTAAACTTTTATAAACTATACAAGCTATTCTGCAAACCACTTTTTAAGATTAAGATTCCATTACAAATTAAATGAGCTCACAATTTTTAATTAGACTAACTCGTTTGTTTTATGTGTTTGATCATTTCCTTTTAATATAAGGCCTTGCTTCTGTAGCCCTGGCTGACCTCAAGCTTGCTACATAGCTCAGGCTGAACCTAAAATTCATTAACAATCCTTCTGCCTCAGCCGCCTGAGTGGGATGCTAGAATTCCTTTTACACTTACTCACTGGGATTCTTTAGTAAAACAGAATATTCTCTTCTTCATCTGTGGTAAGATGAGACCTTTTGCCTCTGACCCTGGTTCCTGGCAGAGAGATGAAGCTATAAAAATTTGGGCGTGTTAGGCGTCTGTCTCTTGTTCTTAACGCTGCCACTCTTGCACAGGCGCCTAGAGGCTCAGAATGGGAGACCATTGTCAGAAAGCTCAAGCCTTAATCAGAAACTTGAAACGCCCAGTGCTATCTCCAGTGTCCTAGAAGACAAGAGTTGGAGACTGAATTACTGTCCATAATAGCCATGACCATTCCCACACAGAGAAACTTCCATAGCAACCGACAAAGACCGGCTGTTGAGTTGACTCAGGGATCACGTGGTTCTGGTTCCTGGAAGCCGCCATGGAAGGAGGAAACCAGCTCTCAAAGTTGCCATCTGACCTCTGTTGGTCGGTGTTCTGCCCACTTCAGGGCACAGCCGCTAAGGAGACGAAACTTGGGGAGTTTGCCTGCCCTCATCCCACGCTGTTGGGGGGTCGATGCTGGACTTCAGGGAATCGCCGAGACACTGCTCTGGGAAACTGCTTACTGTTCCACCAAACAGACACGCAGGACGGAAACCTCTACTCAGTGCATTCATATACCCCACTTACATCACACACACTTACACTCGCAATAATCATCAACTAGATTTAAAAATAATTCCTCAAAGAGCTGAATGTTGGGACACATGACCATAGCCCTAGAAGCAGAAGGATCACAGGTTTGCGGTTACCTGGGCAACTGAAAAAGCTTATCTAATAAACAAATTCATAAAAAAAAAAAAAATAGGTCTCTGTGTGTACCTCAGTGGCGGAGTGCTTGCCTAGGTTGTGATAGGATCTAGGTTAATCTCCAAAGCCATTAAAATTCCAAAAAGATGGCTCTGCAGACCCGAGCATCACCGGACACAGGAGCTTGAAGTTGGGACTCTTTCAGACTTACTATACTCCCCTACACACACACCACACACAACACACACACACACACCGCAGTTCATTTATCACCTTTTAAAAAAAATTTCCTTTCTCTTTATCCAGAGAAAGAAAGTGTCGTGGCCTCAGACTCACTGTGTAGCTGAAGGTGACCTTGAGTTCCAGATCCTTCTGCCTCTAACTGAAGAGTGAAGATCGCACACGCACACACCATCATGGTCTCCACTGTCGCCTTCATCAGAAAAAAAGAGGCTGTGTTGTGAGGGAACTAGTACCTACCTAGATGGAGAACACATAGAATATTCCAGAAATTTAAGAATCATGAATTAAAACATGTAGAATATAGCAAAGACCAAACGAACCTAGACCATTAGAAACTTACACCCCCGCCCCGCCCCCCAACTCAGGCCAGTGTGAACTGAGGTTACATTTGTTAGCAATCACACTGAGCTGGATAGATTTCTTACTTCCTTAAACAATTCAGTGTAGCAATGGGTCTAATAACTACCATCCCTTTGAAGAAGGATTTGACCACACATTATATTTGAAAAAATTATAATATTCTCTGGACGGAAAAATTCATAGTCATTACTAATACTGTGTCAGAACTCGGCCCATGAATGAGGCGTGTGAGGAGATTTCTGAGAGTGTGGAAAGAAAAGCCCAAGTCAACAAGAGAAGGGTCTCGTCATCTCTGTTCTTCCAAAACATAGATTTGTACTGGGACTGCACTTTCTTGTCCTCCCAGGAGTAGTAAATACAGGTGGGTTTGGCTTCAGACTGTTGGAAATCTTCCCCATTACCATTCAGAATGACGTTTCCGAGCGCGAGTTGTCCTCGTGACTCTATAGCCTCAACTCATGTGACTTTGCCCTTGTGACTGTACACAACTTAAACCCAAGTGAACTTTGCTCAAGATGACTTTGCCTAACCTCCCCTCCCCATACCCTTAGAAAATAAATTATCAGATGCTCTCAGTAAAGTTGGCTGCTGCGTGAGACTTTAGTCCACCTCATTTTTAGGCTCCACTCTCCCAGGTTCACTCCACCAACTAGAGCAGTAACCATGTGACACTTGGTTTGTTATGGAAATCACAATTAAAGAATTTTTCTTAAGCTGAAAGTTTCTTTTTTTGTGTTTTGTTTTTTGTTTTTGCTTTTTTTCGAGACAGGATTTCTCTGTGTAGCCCTGGCTGTCCTGGAACTCACTCTGTAGACCAGGCTGGCCTCAAATTCAGAAATCTGCCTGCCTCTGCCTCCCAAGTGCTGGGATTAAAGGCGTGCGCCACCACTGCCAGGCCCATGGAGGTTTCTTTTTAATTAGTTAAAAAACCTTTTTTTTGAGAGAAGGTCTCACTGTGTAGGCTTGACTGGTCTGGAACTCTCTGTGCAGACAAGGCCGGCATCAAATTCACAGAGTGTGCCCGTCTATACCTCCCGAGTGCTAGGATTAGATGTCCACCACCATGTCCACCTTAATTCATTTTTATTCAAAGTCTCTCTTTTTCTCTCTGTCTCTCTCTGTCTGTCTCTCTCTCTCTTTCTCTCCCTCCCCCTCTCTCTCCCCCTTTGTGTGTATATGTGTGTGTGTGTGTGTGTGTGTGTGTGAGAGAGAGAGAGAGAGAGAGAGAGAGAGAGAGAGCAATCTGTAGATCAGGCTGGCCTTGAACTCAGAGATCTGCCTGCTGCTGCCTCCCAGAGTGCTGGGATTAAGGTTTATGCCACCACTGTCACCTGGTACAGTGCGTACTCTTGACCAGTGAGCCATCTTTCCAAACCATAACCTAACGTGTTTCTAAAATGAGGATGGAAGATTTTCTGAGCCAAGGTCATGAACTTGAGGTTAAGGACCTCTGTCCCTGAATGTGTCTTTAGGGATGAACTTGAGTCACAGGCCGCTCGAAGTTCAGCTCATTGAGGAGATAAGCACAGAGTATACACACCTCCGCTCTGGAGCAGTCTATGGTTCCTGTGCATGACGGCCGTGACCCTAATACCAAGGGCCAAGGATAAATAAAGGGCTGCGGCTAGCTGTGACAGAACCCCAATCTTCAGATAACTTTCCTTGTACTGCAAGAACTTTGCTGACCTACTAGGAACCTTATACAACAGATACTTGAGAGGATTGGTTTCCCTGAGGGATTTTGTTGTTATTTGAGACAAAGTAGGAGTCTGGCTATATGGGCCAGGCTGGCCTTGAACTGGTAATCTTCCCGCCAGAGTGTTAGTGCTACCTCACCAGGCTGGTATATAAACCTCATTCATGGGCATGTTAATATGGTGATACGTTTTTTTTTGTTTTGTTTTAT
The DNA here is from genome assembly GCA_021653895.1 of Mastomys natalensis. Taxonomy (NCBI): domain Eukaryota; kingdom Metazoa; phylum Chordata; class Mammalia; order Rodentia; family Muridae; genus Mastomys; species Mastomys natalensis. Next base: position 1,859,286 of record JAJTUV010000025.1, read on the forward strand.
TTTTTTTTTTTTCGAGACAGGTTTCTCTGTGTAGTCCTGGCTATCCTGGGACTCACTCTGTAGACCAGGCTGGCCTCGAACTCAGAAATCCACCTGCCTCTGCCTCCCAAGTGCTGGGATTAAAGGCGTGCGCCACCACCACCCGGCGGTGATATGGTTTAGTAACATGAATTCTGCTTCTACTTGCAAACCTAAAAAGACAATGACATAAGCTGAGGCGGAATGAAAACCCTCCTCAGCACAAAGATGTGGATTCGTTAAAATTGTTTTGGTCTTTACTAGTTTCTCATTCTTCAGTTATTTATTTATTTATTTATTTTATTTATTTATTTATTATTTAAAGGGTCTCACTATGTATCTCTTGCTGTCTTGATCTTACTATGTGGACCAGGCTGGTCTTGAATTCAAAGAGATCCACCTGCCTCTGCATCCCGTGTGCTGAGATCACATGTGTGTGCCACAACTGCCTGGCTAATGTTTTTGTTGTTATTATTATTATTATTTTATTATTATTATTATTATAATTAATGTCTAAGGCATTTGACCTGGTCAGTATGTTATAAATTGCCCTTATAATCCAATCTGAGTGTTTCATTGGAACAGGGGAAGAAGGAAAGTAGTAAGATGAATGATGAGGAGGTTGCTGAGAGCTGGCAGGATGCTGGAGACAGTGGTGGTGTTAGTTGTGGGGAATACAAATCTCCCAGAGTCCCTATTGTGATTCAAGATGCCTTCCCCATAGAGGGGGTACCGCACAGGAGGCCCAGCAGCAGCTGCAGAGTCCACAGCTGCAGCTCTATCAGCAGGCTAGCTCTTCTGCTCAAGTCTCTAGGACAACAGGAGGCATGGTACTAAAGGCTCAAAGCAGGCTGGCCACTGCCAGCCTGGAAGAGGAGCAGGAGAGATGTATTCTGCACAGACCAATCAGGATCTAACTAGAAGATGTCAGGCAGCCAAGTAATGTGCTCAAACAGACCTGGGCCCTGACGGACCCTACAGCTGCAAACAGTGTAGATGACATAGGCTGGAAGATACACAGCCTCCACTACCACAGCCATGGTTGCCTCTTGGGTCACCTGCCATGGGTTGTCCTGCAGTGGCAGACTCTGGACTTCTCATCCTCTTTGCTCCTCCTACTGTGATCTTGAACCCCACACACTGTGACCACCATCCTCCCCCACTTCCCACTGATTGGCATGTTGACGAGGACTGTCCTAAGTCAACAGAAGTGGAAATGGTGAGCATTAGAAGAGGAATGGGGACCAAGAACTCAAAGTAGAGTGCTGTTCAGTCTCTTGCAGGAGGTCAGTGCCTGCAGTGAGACCATTGCGTGCAGTGAGACCCTTGTGTGCAGTGCGACCATTGTGTGCAGTGAGGGGCAGTGCCTGCAGTGAGACCATTGTGTGCAGTGAGGCCATTGTGTGCAGTGAGGCTATTGTGTGCAGTGAGACCATTGTATGCAGTGAGATCATTGTGTGTAGTGAGGTCAGTTCCTGCAGTGAGACCATTGGGTGCAGTGAGACCATTGTGTGCAGTGAGACCATTGTGTGCAGTGAGGCTATTGTGTGCAGTGAGACCATTGTGTGCAGTGAGGCTATTGTGTGCAGTGAGACCATTGTATGCAGTGAGGCCATTGTGTGCAGTGAGGCTATTGTGTGCAGTGAGACCATTGTATGCAGTGAGACCCTTGTGTGCAGTGCGACCATTGTGTGCAGTGTGACCATTGTATGCAGTGAGGCCCTTGTGTGCAGTGAGGCCAGTGTGTGCATGAGCCAGTGCCCACAATGAGGTCATTGTGTGCAGTGAGGCCAATGCCTGCAGTGAGGCCAGTGTGTGCAGTGAGGCCAGTGCCTGCAGTGAGGCCAGTACTTGCAATGAGATTTCAGAACATGAACGAGGAGCCATCTACCCAAGCACACCCCTTCAGCATTTAAAAATAAGTTATGCTTGACAACTTGAAAATGAGACAGCATAGTAATTGAAGCCTCTTTAAAACACAAAGAGCCAGGCTAGGTGGTGGTGACTCATGCTTTTAATTTCAGCACTCAGGAGGCAGAGGAATGCAGATCTTTGTGAGTTCAAGACCAGTCTGGTCTACAAAGCAAGTTGCAGGACAGCCAGGGCTACTGTATCATATCTCAAAAGGAAAAACCGAAACCAAAAACAACAACAAAAATACAAAGAGCCTATAGCCCAAACTACTACAATTCAGAGAGCAAAAAAAGCAATTTTCTTTTTCTTCTTTTGTACCTTCCAGCTTACTTGTTGTTTGCTTGCTTGCTTCCTTTCTTTTTTCTTCCTTCCTCTCTTTCTCCCTTCTTCCCTCCCTCCTTCCCTCCCTCCCTCCCTTCCTTCCTTCTATCCATCCTTCCTTCTGTTCTTCCTCCTTTCAAGACAGGGTCTCTTTCTGTGTGTGATAGCACTAGCTGTCCTGGAACTCTCATGTACACCAGGCTGGCCTTGGGTTGACGGGAATCAACTTGCCTCTGCTTCTTGAGTTCTAGGATTTAACACTACTCCCAGGCCAGTTTTCATTTCTTATTCAGTGCTGAGGAACAAAATTCTGAGCATCACGTCTTTTAGGCAAACACCATGCCACTGAGGTACCTGTAGCAAAACCAAAATCGATAATCAAAGCTCTGATGCTGAATGTAACTGATTTTTCTGTTGGAAGCATTTGCTAGCGGGAGCACGTGGGCAGTGATCATCAGGCCCAGCGTTTGGTCCGAGATCATGTGTAAAAACATTGTTAACCATGAAGTTGCTTCTTGTGTCGATGGAGACAAGATTTTAAGCACCTTTTCATAAAAGCATAAGCTTTTCAACAAAACTGAATGAATTTAATTGAAGCAGTGTTTGGGTCTGTCTTACAGCTCTGTTTCACAAAGTGACTTGTAAAGAGATTTGGTGTATCTGCACTTGTCTTTCTTTGTCTTTGGGTGTAGTGTTTTAAAAAAATACCTATGCAGCTAGGTGTTGTGGTTCACACCTCTCTGCTCAAGAATTGCACAAGCTCAGTATTGTTCTGGGATATATTGTGAGTACCAGACTAGCCAGGAGACACTGCAGGCAGGACCCTTCTCAAAACCAATCAAAGCAAATATAAATAACTACTGTGGAGCTGGGATATAGCTCAGTATTATAGTATATCTAGCGTGAGTGTAGCCCTGGGTTCTGCCCACAGCATCCACTCCTGCAAACAGCAACAGTAAAAGTCCTCATGCTTGGCTGATTTCTATCCTGCAGATTTTCACTAGCTAATGCTGTCACTACAGTTCCTATCGTCGATGGAACTCTACACAAGATCAAGCATGCACACAAGAGCAAGCATGTGTGGATACACTCCTGTCTGCAGTGCTCTTAAGGAAATACAGTGTGGTTCATCTACTATCAGCTGGCATAGTGGCATATGCCTGTGATTGCTACACTTCAGAGGCTGAGGCAGGAGGATTGTCATAAGTTCAAGGTCAGGCTGAGTTACACTGTTGTGTATCTGTGTGTGAGTGTGGTTCTCTGGGACCACTAAGGCCAGCAAAGTAATGACCTGCCTGAGGTAGGAAGGAAGTTCAGTTCAAACCCTGGAGTCTGACCCTGAGTAGTTTATTTTAGGCATATTTAAGTACAGCACAATTTGGGGGAATGGGGAAGAATTATTCCTTAATTCCTGATAATTAAGTCAATCCTGTGTGGACAATGAATCACATAGTAAGCTAAGCAAAGATCAGACGGGATCCTGTCAAGACTTTAAAGTGCAGGTGACACCTCCATAAAGATGGGTTCTATAGATTGTCTACATGTGACACCTTCCATAAAGACAGTATCTAGACTGACTGAGAAAAACAAGGTTACTGTAAGGGTGTGGGGAGGATCTGGTGTCATCTCTGACCATATAGATAGAGCCAGGTCACCAGGCAGTTAACCATGTCAGCCCTAGCCTTCTGGGTGGATAACAGGTTATGCATCTCTGCCTTAGAAGGAACACATTCAGATATCTCTCTGTGTGTGTGTGTGTGTGTGTGTGTGAGTGTGTGTGTGTGTGTGTTGTGAGTGTGTGTGTGTGTGTTTAATATTCCACATTCCGCTACTTATCTGTGAGTACAGGACCTCCGTGCCTCCTCTACCCTGTAACTCTTTTAGGTTACCTGGATTGCAGAGCGACATCTTGTCTCAAAATTTAAAAAAAAATCCCGATTTTTAATTTGATATGTTGAGAGATATGAGCACACTTGTGGGTATGTCTGTGACGACAAGACCACGGCTGTTGGCATGGGAGACAGAGCTGAGGGGGAAGGCTCACACTGACCAGACAGCTAGGGTACCAACGGAACAAGGTGAAAGAAGGAGGAAACCATGTGTAAGATGCAGTCTAAGCAGACACACCGCTGGCTGTTGCCGTCAGTCACCTGTGCTCACCACGTTCCAGCTTCTCCAGTCTTCCAGAGCAGACTCCCACCAGGGCCCTTCAGGGAGCCTGCAAGCCTTTAGCCTCAGATGGAGGCTACACCAGTAGAACATTGGTTGTGAGGCTTTCAGTTTTGAGAGTGAGGCACTACTAGATGGTCTGGCTGTCCAGCCTGCAGATGGTATGACCGAACCTTCTTACCAACAAAGCCTGCAGAGACCCCATTCCCAAATGAGGGCAGCTTCTGGGGACCTGGGAGCTAACCTCAACATTTGTGAATTTGGGGAGAACACAAGTCAAACCATAACATGGGTGGTTAATAAGTCTTAGGCTTTAGTCAGGGGTTTTAGAGGAAAAAACACACATACACGTGTACACACGCACCCACACTCCACACGTATACATACACACTCACACATATACACATAGAGAGACAAAGTGTGTGTGTGTGTGCTTACAGTGGTTTACTGGAAGCTAGACAGCCCCATAATGGCCATCTGCTAGGGTACCCTTATGAAGAAGGCGTATGAAGAGAATGTCCTATGAGGATGAAGACAGAGGTTGGGGTGATGCTTCTATAAACTAAGGAAGGGACGTCAATGACTGCCATACATCCAATCCTGAGAAGAGTGATGGATGGATGGATGGTCTCTCACACACTTCGGAAGGAACCAAGACCACCAGTGCTTTGAGCATGTAGCCTCCAGTGCCGGGGGAGATAGATTTCTGCTGCGTTAGCTGCCCACTCTGGTGCTGCACAGTAACGTGGACATTTCTGCAATTTCAGCTTATTACGGCATAGAAATTCATTACCGAGGAGGATACAGGCAGCCGTATACTTGAGTCACGTGGCACACGAAACATGAATTCTCAGACTTCTGAATGCATGCTGCGGTATGACTGTGCAGCCTTGCTTTGCGCAGCCTCCGCCCCACTCTCGTGTGCCTCGCTGGTCTCCAGGACTAGAAGCCTGATCAATATTTGCATCTTGCAAATGGACCAGGCACAGGTCAGGACACAATGAGCTGGCAGGAACAGGACATTTGGAAGTAACCATGGAGCTACGGGGTGCCTTCACTGGCAAGATAAAACTGCCTCCACACAAGCTCCCTTCACGAGGCCTTGAGACCTGAAAGACTGCAAGGCCTTCCTGACATGAAGGTTGGGCACACTGTCTGTGAGCTCTTTGTGACTGACCATGTGGGCAACCTTTTGGGTTGTCATTATTCCCTCTGTAAAAAGGACATAGACGACAACATTCTTCTCCCTGGTCATCCATATTGTTGGTTCAGGGTCCGGGTTGGGGGCTCTGCTCCCATTCTTGCACTAGTCGCTCTCGTTAGCTCCTCCGGAGTTCCTCCCAGCTTCATAGCAGAACGTTCCTCACTGTCTGAATCTTTATTATCTATACTCTGTTTAGTTCATATTTTCTTTTGTCTTCCTATGACACTGCCCTAAATCTGCCCTTTCTACCACTCAAAATGTTTTCTTTAGTATCAACTTTGTTCTTTACTGGTTTTGCTGTAGACTGTAATTCTGATGTCCAGCTTTTCTTTCTTCTTGTGCCTTCTGGTTCTGGCTTCATGAAGATCGTGCTTCTTCCTGGGTAAAATAATTTGAATGAATGAATGAATGAGTGAACAGAAAGTCTCACCATATGGAGCAGGCCAGCTTCAGTTTAGGAGTTTCCTCCTGCATAAGCATCTAAGTGCTGGGATTACAGGTTCAAACTGCTCTCTGGTATATAATTTTATTGTTAACAAATACAGAAGGTAGGAGTTAGGGATTCTAACTCAGTAGTACAGTGCTTGTGAAGTAAATGGAATACTCTTGGCTTGTTTGCAACATCTCCACAAACAAACAAACAAACAAACGAGAACAAATAGAAAAAGTAAAGTAGACCAAGAAGTTTATTGTTTTGTTTTTTAAATGTGTATGAGCATCTTGCCTGTATGTATGTCTGCACAGGTCTTGTGTGCCTGCTACCCACAGAGGCTAGAAGACAGCATCTGATTCCCTGGAATTGGAGTTACAGATGGTTGTGAGCCTCCATGTTGCACTGGGAATTGATGATCCCAGGTCCTTTGGAAGAAGAACTAGTGTTCTTAAGTGCTGAGCCATCTCGCTAGACCCCAAACATATTTTTTAAAATTGGGATAAAGTATATTTGACTTAAAAGTCACCATTTTTATTTTTTAAACCTTCTTTAAAAATTATATCATCATCATCATCATCATCATCATCATCATCATCATCGTGTGTTTGTGTACATGCCGTGCATATGTAGACACTCATGTGGAGGTCAGAGGACCACTCTGTGACGTCATTTCTCTCTTTTTTATCTTTCCATGGACTTTGATGTCTTCTAAGTGCCATTTCCACCTCCAGACCTTGTCTTCAGTCTCCCAGACAGGTTTAAGATAATTACTTAATCACGTCTGTGACTGGGCTCTTTGTTTCCGTAGTTTGGTTTAGAACTCGTGGGCTCCAGTGCTTGCTCTTAGGTAGCAGGGATGATGGCCGTACACTGTGTTGGGCTCTGTTCATTGTTTTCGTGCCTCTCTCTTTCAGGTGACAAATGGTTTTCAGTAGTAACCATGAGGAACAATCAGTCACTCTAATGGCCAAAAAGAAACCATGGAAAATGGTCTTGTTTTGAATCTCTATGCAATCATGCTAGCAGGATATAGGAGAAAATGAAAGGTAAATATTTCTCCATAGAAAAGGCATAATGCACGGTGATTTACTCAATGATGTTAATAGCCACACAACCGATTGAACTTTGATCTTCTGTGTGCTGTGACTAATTGCTTAATAACTGTGAATATTGCTAAAAGGAAATGTCTGCGATATTGTTAGATAACTACTAAATAATACTTACTAATGTCATGTTTAATTTCCTCAATCTGTTCTTATACATAAAGCAAGAAATAAGCCTTTATTTTTATTTATTTTGAATCAGGGATCGAACTCATCACATATCAGAGGCACACAAATCTCTATGATTCTAGCTCCAAGAAGTCTGCTTCCTCTGCCTCCCAAGAAAACACACACACGCGCACACACACACCTCACAGACACACATACTTTTTCTAGATGTGATATTATTAAAATATACCTACACCTATAGCAATTGTTAGAACTTGAGCCAACAAGTTTATAAGAAAATGTTTAGGAAGTAGTATGCTGTCAGTGTCATTATTCAGAAGTATTTAGCGGTGGTGGCTCACGCCTTTAATCCCAGCACTTGGGAGGCAGAGGCAGGAGGATTTCTGAGTTCGAGGCCAGCCTGGTCTACAGAGTGAGTTCCAGGACAGCCTGGGCTACACAGAGAAACCTTGTCTCGAAAAAACAAAAAAAAAAAAAAAAAAAAAAAAAAAAGTATTTAGAATTTATCATCACTGTGCCAATGAAAAAATCTTATCATCTCTTAAGAGTTTTTAGTATTGTCTCAAAATCTTTGGTGACTGATATATCCTCTGAGTGCATGCTGTCAGGACAGAGAAAGCTCTATTCTTGGGGCACCACTAATCCACACTCATATGGGGGACTGTCCCATATTGACTCTTGGCTTGGCCTGTGGTTTAAACGGCGTTGTCATTTAAAACAAACGTTTTCTTTTTTATTTGTGAGCATGCGTACGTGTGTGGTGTGTGTGTGTGTGTGTGTGTGTGTGTGTGTGTGTGTGTGTGTGAATGAGTACACATACCTCTCATTATGTGGAGGGCATTACATCTGTCACTACCAAAAGTTACAAGTAATTATAAGCTACCTGGAGCAGATGCTGGACACTGTTCCTGCAGTGTTCTAATTGCTGAGTCATCTCCCTAGCCCACTTTACTGTTTTTGTTTTGGAGAAGGCCACACAGGAAACCTAAGCTAATTTGTATATGTGTAGCTATGTGGCTCAGCCAACTCCAGACCTAACCACCAAACAAGTGAACCATCAGACAGTGCAGCTTCAGCGAAGCCACCAGGAATTCAGGCATATGTGTAGCTCCAGGCAAGAAAAGTACATGAAACTGAGCTCAACCCAGATTCCCTGATCCGTGGAACCATGAACAAATAACAGAGATGCTGTCTGAAAGCAGTGTTCTGTGAAGCTTGGTTTTTTTTATATAGCAATGTATAATTAACAAACTATGATGTGAATTTTGGCTTTTATCCTAAGTGAGATGGAAAGGTTATGAACGAAAACAGGAAGCAAAAAAGAAAGTTGTGTGCCAAGAAGTGACATGATCTGACCTTTCAAAACCATTGCTTTGATTGTTGCACTGAAAAACAAGAGCAAGAGAGCCAAGGAATGATCAGGCAATCCATTAGGAAGACCTTGCAGTGAGCTAGCTAAGACATGATGTTTCTTAGTCCACTTCAAAGGCAGGTAAGAAGACATAGTGTCTGGGTTCTGAATCTATAATGGTATGCTGATATTTTGAAAGTAAATGTGATGGTTAGTACTGATTGGTGATTTGAGAGTAGTGCCTAGGAAATTGCTAAGCACATATCTAGAGATGGTTAAAGAGGAGGCAAAGCTCCATCTGAAATGTGGCATCACCTGCTAGGTGAGGAGCCTGGGATGGAATAAAAAGAGTCACCAGCAATGTGACTGCTCTGGAAAGGGATCACAACCAAACACCTCCTAAGTCTGTGAGATCTGGCTAGAATATAGACACAGCTTTAATTCCAAATGGTGAAGGTAAACTTAGTTTGTAGAAAGAAGCAGCCATGTTTGAAAGTGACATCTAATTGAGGGGCAGACAATGTGATGAATCAGAGAAGGATTTGACAGAATGAGTCAAAGATATGCTCAACTCTCACGAGAACAGTGCAGAAAAGAGAGGCAACTTAAAAGAGTAGGACAGAGAGAGAGAAACTCAGTTATGTTCATTTTGTTCCTGAGTTCCATTCAGTGTTGTGCAGTTCATGAAGGGCAGGTCAGCAGAGGCAGTTGAAGCCAGAGAATAAAAGGGAGCCAAAAGATTAGAATGAATTACCAGTTAGTTTGAGGCCAAGTAGAGCAATTCAGTCAGAAACTGAGAGAAGACAGTTTGAGTTGGTCAATTTAGAGAAGGGTTCAAACCAGAACAGCTGAGTTGAACCAGCCAGCCAGAGTTCAAAAGAATTAGAAAGAGCTTATTCAGCAGTAAACCTCCAAGACTACAATTACATCTGGTGAATAAAAGTTGTGTTTACAAAAGAGGAAGTCAGATGTTACAGCTTCTTCTCTGCCTGTGCCCAGCTTGAGTGACATGAGCTGTCACACCTTCCTGTGATGATGGGAAAACTTCTGAAACCATGGGCTGAGATATACAGTTCCTCTCTCTGTCCTAACAGACACAATTGAGGAATCGAGGAACCGGCAAAGATCACACCAGAGAACTAACACAACAGATTTATTGGGGGTGGGGGGCTATGTAAGTGTTTCTACTTGGATGGAAGGGTATCCTGGGACTCGGGCACTCAAATACCACACAGCTCTGAGGTGGGACAGTGTCCCAAGGGAAGGTCATCCTGAGATATGGAGCCAAGGGACCACATAGCGCTGAGAGGAAGCCTCCTCAGCAGAGGTGTTGCAGTTCCCAGGGGAGGCTATCCTCAGCTGATCTGAGGAGCTCAGGAGCCTCGGCCCCACCCCTTCTTCCCTTCTTTTCTGCTCAGGGACTACAGGTGATATACAAAAGGCTGTCTCTGACTGGGGACAGAAAAGGAAACAGGCTGTGAAGGCATGAGCTTATAAGGTGTATGTGACCTGTGGTGACAGTGGAAATGTTTCTCATTTGGTTGCTGGTGCTGACTTGGTGCTGAGTCACTACTGAAGAGGAGCTAGGGGAGCACTTGGTTCTAGAGTGTGAGTGGCTTCGGTTTACCAACATTTCTACCTCTTATTTATCATAAAAGGAGAGGAAACAGGAAGGGCAACAGGTGAGGCAAGCCCTTTTGACTGCTTCCTGCTGTCTTGGGGCATCAACATCTTTGTGGATCCAAGAAAACTGAGAACTTGGCCACGTCCAGGAAACGCAGGCTGTTTCACTTGCCATCCAGGCTCTTCAGGACCATCTGTGGTTAGGGCAGTGAAGGCAGCATCTGTAAAGCTAGACTACCTGGGGCTTACTGCTTTGAAGCTGTCCTGGATACAAGTTTTGAGGAAACACCTGGAGCTGAATAGTGGCTGGAAGAAAGTAAAGTTAAGGCATTTAAGGGAAACGTTTTATCTTGGGTGTACATTTGAAGCTCTCCAGCCTGTAGTCCTGGCAGCTGTGTGAGGGGAGTCAGAAGGCCAGGGGAGAGGGAGAGATCCTACCCTCAGGAATAGGCAGTAGGCAGGGAAAAGGCTGTTGGTTGACGGGAGTACTTATCTGGAGTCTGTTTGACCTGTGAGAGGTGGATCCAAGTTCATTTTCTGAAGCTTACAAGAAAAATGTTAAGTTTACAAAAAGGGATATGTTTTAGATCTGTTGGCCCTGCCGCTATAATCTGTACTGAAATCCACATTGTAGAAAAGGCAGTAGACTCATACCTTTGAGTCATAGTAGAAACTTGGGAGCTAAAAATGATTCTGGGTTAAAACATGAACACTCTTTCCAGAGGGCTGAATATATAGGTTGGACAGCACAGTGAGAACATTTTAAAGTCTATCCTTAGAAGACAACCTAAACAAATGTAAAATCTTGACCTCATGACTATGATGAATATAGTCATGGCTTACCAGAGCTAGACTAAATAGCTCACCAGAACTCTATTGGTTAATGTTGAAATTCTGAACCTTTTTTTTTTTTTTAGATTTACCTATTTATTTTATGTATATGAGTACACTGTAGATGTCTTCAGACACACCATAACAGGGCATCAGATCCCATTACAGATGGTTGTGAGTCACCATGTGGTTGCTGGGAACTAAACTCAGGACCTCTGGAAGAGCAGTCAGTACTTTTAACCACTGAGCCATCTCTCCAGCCCCATTTATATATCTTAAAACATATTTTAGACCCTTATAACTCACTTAAGCTCCCACATCTTATACCTTACACAAACTTTACACTTTTGTCTATGCAGTCATTTTCCACGAGACACAAGTGGATGATTAGTAAGAGCAGCCATTGTAAAGCAAGTTCTTTAAATAGAGGAATAGTAACAAGTTAGATGAAAACATTTGTAAGTTTATCTCTTTTCAGAGTCTGGTGGAAAGGGTAAACTGTGTCTAGACCTACCGGTAGCTCTAGGAAGAAGAGGCCTGAGGACTCATTTTACACATGAAGAGAACTGAGAAGACAGCAGAAGCCTTGGTTGTTCCTCTTAAACTCACAGAGCTATCATCACCCTAGTTGTCAACTCCATCAGAGATCTGAGAAGGAGAAATTTCATCAGAGTAACCAGAAAATACAGATCAAGAAGCTCCAGATTCTAGTAAAAATGACAGATACTTACTGGCTACTTGGACAATCACCCTAGGTTCCTTCATGGTAATTTTTATTTTATTGGAGACAAAGGACTCAGGGTAGTATCAGTCTTCACTGCCAGGCCCATAAGGTCCAACAGACTTTCCTGTGGAGTAGGAACTTGGTAACCAGCCTGCCTTGTCTAAGAAAAGCAGGGCAATCCACTCCCCAGAGTCCTGGTCCTAGAGATGGTGAAGGGCAGTTTTTCATCCAATGGCCAGCTTTGCCACATTTAAAACAAGCTCCCTGTGGAGTTCTTTTGTATCCTGTCATCATCTGAGGAGTTGTTGGGGTCACTCCTCTGTCATAGTGAGCCCTTTCCATTAAACATTTTAAATGCCACATTCAGCAGATCTCTGAAACGTTTTGGAGACCATCATCTGTTATATCTAAGCTAAACAAACTTTGCTTGTTTCTAGTTACTCATTTTGGGCTTATGTTTGAAAACATATACAGGAGACTAAATAAGGCTTATTCCTGTAATTAACTACAATAGCATTTAGCAAGACTACCAAGTACAGTTCTGAACACATTAAGAATTTGGTAATTTATAACACGACTATTAACTTGTATGTCTTTTTTTTTTCTTATTTAGTTTTTATTCATAATCAGAAACGTAACTTTGCAATCCAGTTAGACTTGGAGAAGAACTTCAGTGACAGCAGAGATTACAGGGCATTGCGAGCAGATGGGGTGGGAGCGCTCTCCTGAGCTACAGAAGGAATGGTTTGATGGGTAAAATGCCCGCAAGTCAAAATAAATTAGAGTTGTCCACAGTCGGAAATGGTGATCTTCTTGCTGGTCTTGCTATTCCTGGACCCAGTCACTCCATGGCTTCCACAATGCTCATGCATTCTTTCACCTTCCCAATGACCACATGCTTGCCATCGAGCCATTCAGTTTTGGCAGTGCAGATAAAAAACCGGGAACTGTTGGTATCAGGCTCCTAACTCAGTGATATCACATCTAGGTGACCCCCACATCATTGCCGAGGCAACTGCCATATATTCCCAGAATCCATATGGCTATCTCCCACCTTCACCTGTGAAGGCTACATCACTGCTCATATAAATAGGCAGAACCCCCTGACCTCTCTCTCTTCTTCCTCTTCTTCTCCCCACCTCCACCTTTGCCCTATTTCCTGAATAAACCCCACTTGGAACCATTTGGTCTGTTGTGGTCTGTTCTAAGCCACCACAAATGATCATCATGCATAGTATGTCTTAACAGGTATAACCTTAAATTCTTATCATCATGCAAAAATCCATACTATTCCAAATATTTTGGAGACTTGTTTCCTTAGTCTATAAAAGAATTATGATGATAAACAGAGAGCTCATTAGGACTAAGAACTTTTACAATTGTTGTTCTATGCCACATGGTCATCTGAAGATGTTGATTAAGTCGCATGACATGTACCTTTTAACCTTAGTAAAGATGGCTGCCAGCCATGTGCTGCTTACATCTCTTGATAAGGTCATTAGCCAAGATGGAGGAGAAGCACATGGCTGCTATTTAACAACATCTGTTTTCCTAGTAGATCTAGTTTTTTTTTTTTTTTTTTAATGAGCATTGAATCCAAGTTATATACACACATACACACATATAAAGTTGAATCCAAGTTACACACACACAAACAAACAGTTGAACTCCAGTTACATACACAGACATATAGTTTTGATTCCAAGTTATAAACACATGTGCATATCCTAAACAAGAGTTGAATCATATATAATATGCTACTGCCAATTAAAATGACTGGTGTATAGGTTATTAATTATAAGCCTTTAGTTATAAGTTAAAGACAATTTTTCTTACAGATTTATAGATTTTAAACCATATCCAATTGATTTATAAGTCTTGAAATAGAATTTGTAGCATGATATTAAGAAATCTTTTTTGAGACTAGAGTGCAGAGAAATAAAAGCAATAAAAGATTTTTAAGAGTAGAAAGTAGAGAAGACGGTGCTGAAAGCAAAGAAGGAAGCTCCTGCCTCTTTCAAAATGAAAGCCGAAGTGAAGGCCTTGACAGATAGGAAGACAGTGCTTGAATGTCCACAGACACAAAAAGATCCGTATGGTCACCCAACTTGAGGCAGCCCAAGACCCTGCAGCTCAGAGGCCGTCCAAATACTCTCGAAAGAGTGCACCCAGGAGAACCAAGCTTGACCACTATGCTATTATCAAATTCCCACTGACCACCAAGTCATCCGTAAAGAAGAAGGAGGACAATGACATGCTTGTGCTCACTGTGGATGTCAAGGCCAGCAAGTACCAGACCAAAAAGACAGTGAAGTAACTCTATTACACTGACGCGTCCAAAGTTAATACCCCGATAAGGCCTGACAGAGAGGAAGGTGCATGTTCAGCCGACTATGGTACTCTGTATGTCACCAACAAACCTGGATCATCTAAACTGAGTCCAGCTGCCTAATATATAACTCTAATATACGCTTTTTCACCATAAAAAAATAAAGTGTGGACAGTAGAGAAAGTATAGATCGGAATAGGTTTAGATATAAGATACTTGGGAATCTTTTGTGCAATGGCAGTTGTTATGATTTGTGAGAATATGAAAATCAGGTGCCCCAGATTTTTTTGATCATTGATCTGTATCGAGGCCAAGCTCTTGTAATAAAGTCTCAGTCTGTGGAGGAACAGAGAGAGGATCACAAAACAAAATCCTACTGGAGGAATTTCTGTGAGCTCCGAGAGGGTAGCTGAGCAAGCAGGAGCTGCCAGCTTCTTAACACACAACACCCAAGGGGAGGCAAGGAAACACAACGCGCTGGCCCAGGAAGCCTCAAAGAGAGACACAGCGTGTAGCGAGTGTCCTCGCGGGTGTCCACACGGGTGTGGCAGGCTACAGAAGCCAGAGAGACACCTAGGTGCCCACGTTAAGGGCATAGCAGGCCAGAGCCCATAGAGCAGAGACCAATGATTCGAAGAGGTAATTATTAGGTAGAGGGAGGCTGCAGCTGGAGAATGAATTCTAGAGTCTGGACTCTAGAATTTGGACTCAAATGTAGTGGGTGGCAGAAGCCAGCAGAAACCAATGATCTGTACATACTTTATGAGGGTCAGATGAGCTTGGTTGGGAGTGGATGCTGCAGGCAGACAGAGAGATTCACCGCCAGCCAGCGAAGGGCCCGGGCTAGGTAGAATGCGGGCGGCGGCAGTTGGTCTGCTCCTTTGCTTTCTCCCTCTCCTGCTAGGTCCAGCTCCTGGCTCTCACTTTGTAACAGCCTTTCAGACCATCAGCTGTAACTTAGAGACCGGGCATTTATACAGCCTGTAGGAGAGACCAGACAAAACAAACAGGGCTTGGAGCAGAGGAAAGAGAAACAGGGAATCTCTTCCTTTCCCCTCAGTTACGCACAGTATTTATAACCGTCCCGAAGACTGTTCGAATCTAGGCTGCTACTAGTCGGCCACATTTGGATTGATTATCTAAGGGACATCGAGGCCAGATTTTATTGTGAAGGAAAATAAATTTGGGGCCCTTCAGGTCAAGTGTCAGCTGGAAAGACTGGAGGCTTTATAAGAGGTATGGTGTGTGTGTATATGTGTGTGTGGTGTGTGTGTGTGTGTGTGTAGCCAGAAGCTATGGATGACACTGTTCCTATCAGGACATTCTCAGGACTCAAAGAGGACCAAACAAGGAAGACACAAGCCTTTCAAGGGGTTTCTATCACACTTCATGGTGGTCAGGAAGTCTCAGTGCTTGGTACCAGGACTTCTGAAGCCAAAAAATGAAAAACGAAGCTCAAAAATGAACCCTCGCTGAAGAGACAGGGTCTGCAGTGGGGTGGGTATCTCCACCTCCAAGGTTACCAGAGAATCTGTTGTGGGTAGATTGGAGATAAATGGTGGGGCCCCAATGTAGCTCAGACCCCACAAAGAGGAACAAAGGCACCGGGTTATCCTACAGAGTCACATGGCACCAATATTAGATTTTTTTTTTTTTAGAAAGCTAAGCAATGATGCAAAGATCACACCATGCGACAGACCTAATGCCAGAGATTTATTGGGGCCGATATGAAAGGCTGCCTCTTTGTGAGGATAGAAACAGAAAAGGTAGGTCCTTGTGACGGTTTGTATATCCTTGGCCCAGGGAGTGGCACTTTTTGGAGGTATAGCCTTGTTGGAAGAAGTATGTGACTGTGGGCATGGGCTTTAAGACCCTTGTCCTAGTTCCCTGGAAGCCAATCTTCCCGTTTGCCTTCGGAACAAGATGTAGAACTCTCAACTCCTCCAGCACCATGCCTGCTTGCCCGTTGCCATGCTCCCACCTTGATGATAATGGACTGAACCTCTGAACCTGTAAGCCAGCCCCAATTAAAGGTTGTCCTTGTGAGAGTTGCCTTAGTCACGGTGTCTGTTCACAGCAGTAAGACCCTAACTGAGAAAGCCATGAAGGTGTAAGCTTTGTAAAACGTATTATACATATTATTATATAACATGTTACAGATATATTACGTACACACTATAACATAGTATAACATAATATGCAGCTCATGACAACAGTGGAAATGTGTCGATTTGGTAGCTGGTGGTAACATGGTCGCTGGTGCTGAGTCACTGAAATCTGCTTGCGGGGAGCACTGGGTTCTAGAATGTGGATGGTTCTTGGTTTACCAACACACCCTCAGTTGTTCCCTCAGATATTTGTCACGACCATGGCCAGTCAACCAACACTATGACATACATTCAAAGGGGCCTGTAAGACAAGATGGAAGGGGACTAGAAGGGGACACACACACATACACACACGTACAGACATGCACACGCACAAGCAATATTTTTTTTTAAACAAAAGAATGGCTTAGAGGTTTTTTGTTTTGTTTTCTGAAGTAGGCAGATAATGAGATCCTTAAGTGAGGTGGTAAAGATAGAAATGGCATGTGGAGAGAAGATGGTAAGATTTGGAATTCTGTAGGTAGTGATAATTTTGAACGCACGCAGACATCTCACCTTTATGTCTGTCTTAGAATAAAAGCCCATACTCATATCGTGGGGGGAAGGTGTATGCGTGTTCCACAGTATACATGTGGAAGTCAGAGGACAACTCCATGGAGACGGTTCTCTCCTTTCCACCTTTTGGGTTTGGATCAGACTCAGGTCCTCAGGCTTGTCCAGCAAGCGCCATCACCTGCTGAGTCGTTTCACAGGACCCTCTGAAGAGAGCCTCTGACTCTATTCACTCTTTCATTCGTACATCACCAATCAATAAGTTGGGTTGGTGGCAATCTGAAGGGTCCAGCCGGGTGACCTCACAGGGAAGAAGGAGAATGCCCTGTTTCAGAAGAGGCAGTTAACTTGCTTCCCTCTCTGCTTTTTAGTTCCTCCCTCGCCCTCAGAGAATTGGCTGGCACCTGCCCACGTCGGTGAGGGTAGGCCTTCTTTGCTCAGTCTATTGATGTTCATGTTAATTGCTCAAACCTTCTCAAACCCCCACCTCCCAATCATCCTGTATTTGCTATCTGGGTTTCCCTTAACCCAAACACATTGGCACACAAAATTAACCATCACAGCAGTGGCCAAAGATCTGGCTTTATAGGCAGAAGAGTCCTTGGCTCAGAAGCAACGGGTAGTAAACAAAGAAAGGAACCAATGGTAGGCAAATGTGTAGGTGGGCACAGCCGCAGGAAACAGAGAGCATGCCAATCTTTCAGCTTCTATTTTCACTTTGAAGTAGGAGGGAGGCATCTGGGGAGATGGGGAGGAGGGAAAGTGTGTAGAGTCTCCGAGAGTGAACAAGTGAAGGCTGAGGGCAGGGGCTAGGGAAATTAGAGCTGTCCTGGTCATGGTGACTTTCTAGGTGGTCAGAATCATGAACTAACTGAGCACTGATTTACATAACTGATGCATTTCTCTTTGGCAAATGTTGACCGATCCAGGGTTTGGTACAGAGAAGGCATAGAATATACAGGCATTTCTGTAATGAGCTAAATCTTTCATGTTGTGCCTTAGAAACATTTTTAAGACAAGCGCTTGCTCAGGCAAGCCTCTCTCTCCCTGGGATCATCCTACCTCAGCCTCTGGAGAGCCATGAGTACCTGCTGGTTCCATCGCTCCAGCTGACAGTTTATATTTGAAGATCTGCAAGCCCTTACAGTGTGTCCATTTTTTTTTTTTTTTTTTTTTTGGACATAGAAACATAACAGCCTCCATATAATTCATGTTCTAGAACCATGCAGTTGAGCTACAAGGAAAACATGCAAAAAATTCAGTGTTCTAAGTGAACTAAGGTTTTTGTGTCAGGCTGTGTGTTCATAGCTATCCTCAGTTGCGTGTGATGGGAAGTTGTAGCTGAATGCAGTCACTGCCGTTACTGTGACGATACACACCTACCGACATAACCAACTTCATGGGGATTCTTTTATTTTTTTTTTCCTTCCTTCTTTCCTTCCTTCCTCCCATCCTTCCTTCCTTCTTTTCTCTTTCTTTCTTTGTGCAGGGAACAGTGCACTGTGGTGGGAAGGCATGACAGAGAGCTTGGTATAGGCCAATGGGGAGCACGAAGGAACTTCTTTATGCATGGTGATGACCAGGGAGCAGAGAAAGTTCTGACTGAAAGCAAACCAAGATAAAACCCTGAAAACTTGCCCCTCCCGTGACGACACGCTTCCTCCAGCGAGGCTCCATCTTCCAAATGGTCCACAACGTCTCAGCGCAGTGCCACCAGCTGGACACCTGAAGTTCAAACAAAGGCTACAGGAGACACTTCACCCTCTAAACAGTCCCAGGGTGGGTGTGGCCTTTAACCTGCATTCCTGTGGGCTTGTTTTTCTGAGATGATTCCAGAAGCAAACTATTGATCGTAAGAATGAGCTAAGAGGTGCTGAACACCGAAGAATGCCATCATGATGAGTTTGCTACCTCTGTTCCATATGTCGAGACCAGACAGCCTCACTCAATCTTCTGGAAGACTCTGACCTACTTGTGGCACTTCACATTGTCCTCCTATAAATACTCTACATTCCCAAAGACAGGGGAGGCAGCAGAGACAACGGTTTCCTTCACGGGTTGCCAGCCAACTGCTTTCTCCCAGCACTCATCTCTCCGACACTGGCTTCGCTCTGACCCAATTTTAGTAACACTAATGAAGAATAAGCACACACCCGTAGATCTGTGTATATATTATTTCATCCTATGTGATGAACTCATACAGATACAGTGATTTCCTCCCTTATGCCCCTGATGTATGAGACTGTATGTGTGTGTGCATGCACACATGCATGTGCATGTTTTGCTGGGATTAAGATCACTGGGTCTTAACCACTAGACAGTCAGGAAGGAGGCTGGCTAGAGACGGAGCCCAGGGCTTTGCATATGATGCTAGGCCAACATTTCTCCATTGAGTGAGATCTCCAGCCTCTAGTAACCTTTATCATCTCACAGCCAAAATACCAAGTGATAAAGTTCCACCAAATTTCCCTTCTTTGGTATCTTGTAGAATCTTCTGAGCTTCCACTGCCAGGAAGACTCCAAGCTCCTCCTCTGATTACTTCCTGTGTGAGGCTAAGTAGCCCCCTGCTCCAGATGTCATTATCCCCCTTTCGGAACCCAGTGCCTTACGTAGGAAAGAGGAACTCACAAGAATTAGGTTAGGAGCTGGTTTTGTTATGTGATAAAGCTTCATAATGGCCTAGAATATACTATATAGTCCAGGCTGGCACTGAATCCATGATGACCCTCCTGCTGGGATTTATCAGCCCCAAGCCAAGCAGTTTAGGACTAAGGAGAGGGTGAGATTCTCCGGAATCATCTGGTCAGGCCCAATATAATGACAAAGACCCTACAGGCGTAAGAGAGGAGCCCAGGCTCACCTCAGACGCACTGGGGTCCTCCGGTCCTGGCCTCCTACAGGCGTAAGAGAGGAGCCCAGGCTCACCTCAGACGCACTGGGGTCCTCCGGTCCTGGCCTCCTACAGGCGTAAGAGGGAGCCCGGCTCACCTCAGAGCACTGGGGTCCTCCGGTGGGTACCTGGCCTCTACGCAGAAGAGGGCCCAGGCTCACCTAACGCACTGGGTCCCGGTCCTGGCCTCCTACAGGCGTAAAGAGGAGCCCAGGCTCACCTCAGACGCACTGGGGTCCTCCGGCCTGGCCTCCTACAGGGTAAGAGAGGAGCCCAGGCTCACCTCAGCGCACTGGGGCTCCCCTGACCCGGTCCTGCGCTCCCTACAGGCGTAAGAGAGGACCCAGGCTCACCTCAGACGCACTGGGTCCTCCGGTCCTGGTCCTCCTACTACAGGCGTAAGAGAGGAGCCCAGGCCACCTCAGACGCACTGGGTCCTCCGGTCCTGGCCTCCTACAGGCGTAAGAGAGGACCCAGGCTCACCTCAGACGCACTGGGTCCTCCGGTCCTGGCCTCCTACAGGCGTAAGAGAGGAGCCCAGGCTCACCCAGACGCACTGGGTCCTCCGGTCCTGGCCTCCTACAGCGAAGAGAGAGCCCAGGCTCACCTCAGACGCACTGGGGTCTCCGGTCCTGGCCTCCTCAGGGTAAGAAGGAGCCCAGGCTCACCTCAGACCACTGGGGTCCCCGTCTGGCCTCCTACAGGTAAGAGAGGAGCCCAGGCTCACCTCAGACGCACTGGGGTCCTCCGGTCCTGGCCTCCTACAGCGAAGAGAGGGCCCAGGCTCACCTCAACGCACTGGGTCCCCGTCTGCCTCCTACAGGGTAAGAGAGGAGCCCAGCTCACTCAGACCACTGGGGTCTCGTCTGCCTCCTACAGGCGTAGAAGGAGCCCAGGCTCCCCCTCAGACGCACTGGGTCCTCCGGTCCTGGCCTCCTATAGGCGTAAGAGAGGAGCCCAGCTAGGGGTCCTCCGGTCCTGGCCTCTACAGGCGTAAGAGAGGAGCCCAGGCTCACCTCAGACGCACTGGGGTCCCCGGTCCTGGCCTCCTACGGGTAAGAGAGGAGCCCAGGCTCACCTCAGACGCACTGGGGTCCTCGGTCCTGGCCTCCTACAGGCGTAAGAGAGGAGCCCAGGCTCACCTCAGACGCACTGGGGTCCTCCGGTCCTGGCCTCCTACAGGCGTAAGAGAGGAGCCCAGGCTCACCTCAGACGCACTGGGGTCCTCCGGTCCTGGCCTCCTACAGGCGTAAGAGAGGAGCCCAGGCTCACCTCAGACGCACTGGGGTCCTCCGGTCCTGGCCTCCTACAGGCGTAAGAGAGGAGCCCAGGCTCACCTCAGACGCACTGGGGTCCTCCGGTCCTGGCCTCCTACAGGCGTAAGAGAGGAGCCCAGGCTCACCTCAGACGCACTGGGGTCCTCCGGTCCTGGCCTCCTACAGGCGTAAGAGAGGAGCCCAGGCTCACCTCAGACGCACTGGGGTCCTCCGGTCCTGGCCTCCTACAGGAGTAAGAGAGGAGCCCAGGCTCACCTCAGACGCACTGGGGTCCTCCGGTCCTGGCCTCCTACAGGCGTAAGAGAGGAGCCCAGGCTCACCTCAGACGCACTGGGGTCCTCCGGTCCTGGCCTCCTACAGGAGTAAGAGAGGAGCCCAGGCTCACCTCAGACGCACTGGGGTCCTCCGGTCCTGGCCTCCTACAGGAGTAAGAGAGGAGCCCAGGCTCACCTCAGACGCACTGGGGTCCTCCGGTCCTGGCCTCCTACAGGAGTAAGAGAGGAGCCCAGGCTCACCTCAGACGCACTGGGGTCCTCCGGTCCTGGCCTCCTGTGAGTTGGGAGCACTTGCTTGCTTGACTGATTCCAGCGGAGAGCTCACATTTGAAGAGTTGCAAGCTTTGCAGTCTGTTCAGCTTTTCGTCACAGAAACACAATGCCTTTCACACAATTCATGTTCTAAAACCATGCAATCGAGCTACAAAAACAAAACAAACAATCAACCACAACAAAACCAAAAACAAACATGCCAAAAATACAGTGTTCTGAGTGAGTTAAGATTTTGTGTCGAGCTGTGTTCGTGGATCTTCTTAGCGGTGTGAGGCAGGCGGAATGTGATTGGGTGCACAGGCGCAGCTGCTACCACTGTTGTTCAGCTGTTTTTCTGACGAGAGATCAGCCATAGAAGGTATCTACACCAGTGAGGGTATCTACAGCACACCTACGTCAGACTTCACTTATCCTATGTCGAAATCTAAATTCAGTGTAATTTTCATTTTTCATGAAATATTTTCCCCTCGATTGTCTTTCAAATGTTTGAAAAAACATCAAAACTGCCAGGCATGACAGTGCACACCCTTAAACCAGGAACACAGGAGGTAGAAACAGAGGATCTCTGTGGGTTCGAGGCCAGTCAGGACTATACAGTGAGTTCTAGGACAGCCAGGGCTACACAATGAAACTGTGTCTCAAACAAACAAACAACAGCAAAGAAAAATATCAAAACAATACTTATCTTGTGGGTTATACAAAAATAGGTAGAGGGTAAATTTCGCTAGTGTGTCTCATAGTTTGGGAACCTCAAGCCTCGGTTATGTGGTCTAGTCTAGGTTATGTGATAGATTAGAAGAAAAGGTGTCCAGATCTCTAAGCAAAACTTGATTTCTATTGCAGGGTCCTCTTGTTTAACATACATTGTGTTGTGTTTTATAAAAGGGAAAAAGAAGCCAGGGATCTGTTTGGTCGAGGTGCAGTATGGTGTGCCTCTGAGGCACGCCCTTCCCCCTGAGGGACCAGCTACAGGATATAGTATAGAATAGAGTTTATTCAGGGCATGGGGAGGCGAGTTAAGGAGGTAGTAGAGACAGAAAGGCAGAGAGAGAGAGAGAGAGAGAGAGAGAGAGAGAGAGAGAGAGAGAGAGAGAGAGAGAGAAATTAGAAGAGTAGAGGCCGGCCATGAGCACATGGGGGTGGGGGAGAGGGTAAGGGACAGAGGGGAAAGAAGGTAAGAGAACAAGAGAAGAGAGAGAGAGGAGGGGAGGGGGCGGGGGCAAACAGCTCTTTTTATAGTGAGTCGGGCATACCTGGCTGTTGCCAGGTAACTGTGGGGCGGAGCCTAGCCTAAATGCCAACACTCTGTGTTTGTGGTGGTCACCATAGAGCTAGGGATGTGTCAGATGATGTGACAACAGAAGATCCAGTAAGCTGATTCAGATAAAGGCTTGCAGAGAAACCTGAGAACCTGAGTCCATTCACAGTCTAGGAAGAGTAGAAGGGAAGGCCGGAGTGACTGGTTAGCTTCCTGAAGAGCGGTCGAGAGCCACCGAGCCCTACTGAGTTCAGAGAACTGTTACACTAAGAATGACTCAGGAAGATGTAATCCCTGGCTGGGTGGGTATGAACTTCAGACATCAGTAAAGGGTTCCCGGCATGAGATGCCTTGTGTGTGGGGTTTATGTACAGGTCAAAGTCTTTGCCAAGAAAGAAGGAACGACCAAGCTGTCAGCGACAGAGAGATGAGGTTAGAGTTTGAGGCAGGAATCGGAATAAAACAGTGAGGAGCACGGAAGAGGAGAGCCCGTGGGCGGTCCGGGACAGAGGAGAGAGACCCAGCAGTGTCTCACACAGATGGACAGCGTTTGTTAGCTTTCACTGCCTCCCACTTTACTTTTCTCCTTCCAGTGTCCAAATGTCTGAGAGAAGACATTTAAGGGGAAAAGGTTTATTTTGGTGTATAGGTCTTCAAACTGAGGAGAGGAAGACATCGCAGCAGGAGGGAGAGGTTGGCTGCCCATATTGCATCTGCCCTCAGAGAGCAGAGGATGAAAGGAAGTTCGGGTCAGGCTGTGACACCCCAAGTCCCACCTCCATAGAGTCACTTCCTGCAAAGACTCCAGTCTTTCAGTACAGCGCCACCAGCTGGAGATCGAACATGGGAACCTCCGGCAGACATTTCAAAGTGTGATTACGCTACTTCCCTTTCAAACACCAGCTCTCAACTTATACTCCTATGCCCTGAGGATTTAAGTCCTTCAAGGACCCTTTCCTTCTGGCAAGGAGAAACTAGTGGGAGACTAAAGGGTTAAAGGTAAGAAACTCGAAAGTCAAGGCTGTGTTTAGAGGAGACATTTCCCTTCCTTCTGTTCTTTCTGGTTCTTTAAAAGAAGAGGTTTGTGTGCGTGTGTGTGTGTGTGTGTGGTGTGTGTGTGTGTCCAAGGAGGCCAGAAGAGGGTGTTGTGAAGAGGTCAGCTCAGAGCCTTTAGGAGGATTCCACCAGACCCCCTCCCTTCCCAGAGGGGAAAGGTTGTTGGAAGCACATAGGCACCCCTTACCCCCTGAGAGAGGTCGTAGAGCACGTAGGCATCCCTCCCCTCTGAAAAGGAGAGGCTGAATTACACTCCTCAGGAAGACCACCGGGGGAACAGAGCACGTAGACACATTCCTGAGGGCAGGTTGACTGTTGGCCCCTCACTACTTCCCTAAGGACCAATCAGTTTAAAAGTCACACTGTTCGGCCATTCGCATTGCGCCTAGTGGCTGTTGCTCTATTCTACCCCTGAAAACTGTATAAAAACTGGCCAACCAGGCTGCCCGTGGGGGGCGCGGGGGGGGCTGTCATCTCTCCTTTTGGATGCAGGACGACACCCCAGCATGCTGTAAAAATAAACTCCTCTTGCTTTTGCATTGATTTCCGGCTCCCTGTGATTCTGGGGTGGAGGTAGCGGTGGGGGAGTGGGGGATGTCCTCAGTAGCTAAGGCCCCCTTTTTCTTCTGTTTAGCCACCTCACAGACTCTCCAGGGAGATGGCTCAGAGGCTTCTTAAGCTCTTCATGTCCAAAACAGAACTTCATCTCCTCCCCGGACACACCACCCTTTCCTTCTATTAATTTCTACCTGCTTCGGTGAAAGACATCACAAAGCCCCCTCCTCCCCACCCAAGCATGCAGATGACTTCCGATGTGATTTTCTTCAGGCCATCCAGCTGTCTCAAATCCACCGTCTCTCCTGGCTTTGGTCCTGAAACATCCTAGTATAGGTTTCAGTATCGCCCACTCACTGAACTCCCTAACATCCATAGCTTCTTCCCAAATCTTCATGTCATTCATCCCTAACCCTAACCCATGAAGTGCCTCATCCTGTGCTCTCTGAGCCGACTTTCATTCTCCTCTTCCCCGATCTGTATCTTGTAAGGGACAGTCAACTAAACCACAGTTTTGACTGTGCTATGATAATGCTCAGAATTCCTGATTTAACCTGGACGTGGTGGTGCACAGTTGACACCCAAGTACTAGGGAGGCTGAGACAGTTTGAAGCCTGACTGGGCTGCATAGTGAGTAAGAAGCCAGTGGACATTGGGGCTACATAGCAGACCATCCAATTTCAAAAACAGAAAAAAACGATAAAAAACCAAAATCAAATTCATCAGTGCGTGGTCAGTGGAGTTCATTGAGAGAACTCACCAAGATCAGTCACCTTTCTTCTTATTCGTGTGTGTGTGTGTGTGTGTGTGTGTGTGTGTGTGTTTGTGTGTGTGTGTGCGCGCGTGTGTTTGCCCCTGGAGTTTGCCCTTGATGGTGTCATAGGTGCTAGGAACTAAGTCTAGGTTCCCTGGGAATCAGTTTGCTGGTTTTAATAAGAATAGCGCCCATAGGTTCATATCTTTGAATACTTAGTCATCAGGAAGTGACACTGCTATTTGAGAAGGATTAGATGATGTGGCCTTGTTGGAGGAAGTAGGTCACTAGGGATGAGCTTTAAGGCTTCAGAAGCCCATGCCAGGGCCAGTTCTTTCTCTCTTGGTCTGTGGATCCCATGTAGCTCTCAACACAGGCTCTAGTGCCATGAGCCATGGGTGATGCCATGTTCCCACCATGATGATAAGGGACTAAACCTCTGAAACTCTAAGCAAGTCCCCAATGGAATGATATAAATATAAGTTATATATATGATCATGATGCCTTTTCACAGCAATAAAACAGTGACTAAGACAAGCAGCAAAACTCTTTACCACTGGACTATCTCTCCAGCCCCAAGACTGTTTTTTCTGTTTCCAACATTAGCCTCTTTCTTAGACTTATTTTTCTTCCAGCAATATTCATTGCCACGGCTAACTTAAGCTGTTAGTGTCACAGTGTTGTCTTTAATGTCCACCTTACTTTACTTTGTTCCTGGGACATGTCTTTTCTCTATATTCCTTTGATCTTGTTCATTTGTCTGAACTGATTACATTGCTGTGACCAAAGAGCTGATAAAGGGCTAGGAGGAAGGAAGGAAGAAAGGAAGGAAGGAAGGAAGGAAGGAAGGAAGGAAGGAAGGAAGGAGGAAAAAGGAAAGAAGGAAGGAAGGACAGAAAGAAGGAAGGAAGGAAGGAGAGAAGGAAGGAGAAAAGGAAAGAAGGAAGGAAGGAAGGAAAGAAGGAGAAAAGGAAAGGAGGAAGGAAAGATTTTGTCTCACAGTTCAGAAAGAACAGTTCACAATAGCAGAGCAGATATGGCAGTGGGCTTGGTGACTGGCACTCCCCGCTGGGGACCACGTATTCAGATAGGTGGGTCTAGACATTCAGACAATTTATTGTCTTAATATATAGATATATGAACAGGACACTTCACAGTTAAACATTAACAGTTCAACTTTGGAAGTCTCCCCCACAATCTTAGGCTCAAAACTGTTCAAGAGTCCAAAGCATCTTCTGAGAATTAAGGCAAAGTCTTTGCTATCATTTCCTACATATTTGTTGCGTATGAGCATAGCGTTTCCTTGAAGTAAGAAGCAGCCTACATATTTGTTGTGTATGACCATAGCACCGAGTGAATAAAGGCATCTCTTGGGCTGGGTTCATTTTGTATTTGTAGACTTACCCAGCAGACATCCCATGTTCTTGGCATGTCCAGTATTTTGGAGTCTCCACTATGACTTGGGCTTTGCCTTACAGCTCCATGTGTAAGTCTCATTGTCCTATCTGTGTGTTGGGGATGGGGCTGTCTTCCTTCCTTGTTCCTTGCTACACACTGCCAAGGATCAGTGGCTTTTCTCTGAACCCTAGTATAAGCCTCTATAAACTCATAACTCTGATGTTCTGCATCAGATTAAAACAATGAATCCAAGCTATGAATCATGGCAATTACCCTGGGCAGATTGTTCTACTGTCTAACGAAGTCACCTAGTTAACTAATTAACAGGTACGCAATAGCAAAAAAATTTTTTTTTTAATTTAATTCAAAAACTATGAAGTAAAGATGTGTGTACTCTCATTTTGCAAGATGCTCTCCCATCACGGATTTAAGTTAACAGGAATGTCATGATGAGAGCAATGTTGAAAAGTTTTTCAAAGTGTAGTTGAAAGGTAAATAAGAAAGAGGCCTTCTGTCTTCTCCAGCTGCTGTATGGATGTATTTAAAGATTTATTTTTATTACCTCTTTTTTTTTTTTTTTGGTTTTTTTGAGACAGGGTTTCTCTGTGTAGTCCTGGTTGCCCTGAAACTCACTCTGTAGACCAGGCTGGCCTCGAACTCAGAAATCTGCCTGTCTCTGCCTCCCAAGTGCTGGGATTAAAGGCGTGTGCCACCACCGCCCGGCTTATTTTTATTTTTAAATATATGTGTGCATGTCTTTGTGTTGCTATGAGCACAGTATCCAATGCCCTCAGATGCCAGAGATCTCAAAACACCATGACTCTGGAGTTACAGGCTGTTTTGAGGCACCAGATGTGGGTGCTGGAAGTCAAACTCAGTCCTCTGCAAGAGCAGTCTTCAGAACAGAAATCAATACCCAAATGTTGATCATACTATCATAGAGAAGCTGGGTCCTCTTGACAATACAGGTCCTTTGTTAGGGCATGCGTCTGTGGGAACTCTCTGTTCTTTTGGTTTTTGATCTATCAGGAACAACCTGTCTGCAGCCTCTAGGACATTTACCTACAAAGGGCGCTTTGACCAGTAGGAACCAGTTACCCAGACACTACTGCAATTCTCTCACTAACTCCTTTGAGACTGCTCAAGGTCCATGACTGATGTCACAGCCATTGATTAAGAAAAGTAAGACTTCATCATGAAGGAAAGCCAGGGCAGGTTTACACTAGCTTGTTGGAGCCAGAGGGTGATAGTATATACCTTTAATCCAGTAGTCAACCTCCCTAATGCTGACATTCTCTGGCCCCTCTTTTTTTCCTCTGTGTAGTCCTGTCTGTCCTGGAACTCACTCTGTAGACTAGGCTGGCCTTGAACTCACAGAGATCCTCCTGCTTCTGCCTTCCAGCTGCTGGGACTAAAGGTGTACGCCACCACTACCAGATATTATGACCCTTTAATATACAGTTCCTCATGTTGTGGTAACCCCCTCAGCCATAAAACCATATCGTTACTCCTTTATAACTGTAATTCTGCTATTGTTATGAATCATAATGTAAATATCTAATAAACAGGATATCTGATGTGCGACCCCCAAAGGGCCTGTAAGACCCACAGGTTGAAAACTGCTATGATTAATTTTATCACTTGAGAGACAGAGGCAGGCAGGTCTCTGAGTTTGAAATCAGCTTTGTCTACAGAGTGAGTTCCAGGATAGCCAGGGCTACACAGAGAAATCCTGTCTCAAAAGTCAAAAATAAATAAATAAATAAATAAAATAAAATAAAAATAAAATATAAAAAAAAACCCTGAAACCCAAAAATCAGATAGGACTTGCACTCTCTTCTTGGACTTCTTTCCCCTAGAATTTCTACTTGGCACTATATTATCTGTATGCATTCTTCAAGAACGATTTCCATTCCTGTAGCTGTATGGTATATGTGTGTGTGTGTAGGTGCATATGCACATGTATGTGTGTATAGGTGTATACACACATGTGTGTATAGGTATATAAGCATTCGTGTATGTATGTGTGCATATGGAGAACAGAGCCAGATGTCAAGCACCTTTCTGAATTGCTCTCTCCTCAGTTGTGTCTCTTGGGAATCCGGACATCATGATGGAAAAGTCATCAGCATTGAGAAACAGCGAGGCCAAACCTTAACACGTGCTTTTTAGGCCCTTGGAACTGGCTTGTATGTGAGAAGCATTTGAACACGTTCCAAGCTGTAAACTAGAGACATCCTATAATGTTGTCAGATCAGCTTAATGGGCGATTCTGGTGGTGCCTAGAAAGCCCAAATGCCAGGGGACTATGGACAATGAGAGCCACAACTGTCAGTCGGGAACAGGGACTCCATCAGGAAATGGACTAGAGGGTGTTCACATCACCTGCAGAAACAAGATTGTCTACATTTTGTTCATGTCCTAAGACTTTGTAGGACACCGAGTTTAAAAGTGACAGAGCAATTAATCCGGCAGAAGAAATTTAAAGATTGAGTTTACAGTGGAAATCAGAAAGCAAAAGCAGACCGGAATGATTTGAGAAACGTTCTGTAGGCAGGTGGTGGTGGTGCACGCCTTTAATCCCAGCACTCTGGAGGGGCAGGCAGATCTCTGGGTTCAAGGCCAACCTGGTCTACAGGGTGAGTTCTAGGGCAGCCAGGCTACACATACACACACACACACACACACACACACACACAACACACACACACAGTCTGTCTCAAAAAAAAAAAAAAGAAAACAAAATAACCCACCAAACCAACAAAAACAAGCAACAACAACAACAAAAAAAAAAAAAAAAAAAAGAAAACATTCAGTTTGGCCATAAAAGGACCACGTTGCATACAAGGAAGTTGTAGTTTGTAAAAATTACAGCTATGGGGATGAGGAGGTGGCTTAGTCGGTAAAACATCTGCTTCACATGCACGAGGACCTGAGATGCCTAGAACCACTCCTAACAAAATGAGTTCTCTCTCTCTCTCTCTCTCTCTTCTCTCTCTTCTCATGTGCGCGTGCGTGTGTGTGTGTGTGTGTGTGTGTGTGTGTGTGCAGTCAGGCAGATCCTTGAAGCTCATTGATCAGGTTGTCTAGAAAAATAGATGAACTTCAGTTTCTGTGAGAGAACTTGTTTCAAAAGTTAAGTGTGGAAGTCTGGAGAGATGGCTCAGAGGTTATGAGCACTGGCAGCTCTTCCAGAGGACTTCAGTTTGGTTCTCAGCACCCACATGGTGGCTCACAACCGTCTGTAACTCCAGTTCCAGGGAATCTGATGCCCTCTTCTGGTCTTCACGGGCACTGCTTGTACATGGTGTACAGACATACATATACATGCAGCAACACACACATATTAAAATATTCAAGTGTTGGTGGCACATTGTGTATTGATATTATATGTCAGAGACCTAGAATCTTGCAGTAGTTTTCTATTTAGAACTAATGTGAGGTCGGAGCTGTAGCTGAGTAGATCACTTGCCTAGAATAAGGTCCCAACTCTGAGTCTGACTATGGCAAAATATATACATATTCCTTATAAAATAAAGCACAAATTGGAGACAGAATAAAATTGGAACCCTGAGGCGCAGAGACATTCTTGAGTGAGGAATCGCATAATCCTTCTATGGAAGCTGAGGAAACCCTAGCCAGCTCCCCTCAGCGAATGGGACGGTCTAGCCAGCTCCCCTCAGCGAATGGGACGGTGCTGAGCTTCACCTGGCAGGTCAGCTGCTTATTCCTATTTTGGAATTTGTGTCTGATTCAGAATAGAAATGCTATGCTTTTTTTTCTTTTCAAAGTTTCTATCAGATTAGGTAGAGAATAAATATTTTAAGCATCAACAGTGTGACTTTTGAAACCACTAAAAAGAGTCTGATTGCAAAAATAGCCCGAGGAGCAAGATGTCTATTTCTTTTAGGCAAGATTTCTGTGACTCCTACCACGATGTGACTGTGAAAACCACCATGCTGCTCTTCCCTTGGGCTGACCGGGCCTGGGCAGGGCAGCACACGTACTGTGGTAAGTCTTTGGTTCCGTTGCATTTCTGCTACGAGAAGTGTTGAGGACAGTCATGTAGCTCTATGGCAGGGCTCGTCCAGCATGGGCAAGCACCTGAGTTTGATGCAGAGCGCTGCCAAAAGAAAAAAGAAAAGCCAAACAGATTTTTCTTATGTGTGGAATATTTTAAATTATGCCTATGTGAAGATACCGAAGGGAGGAGGTTTAAAGAGAGGAGTAGGGGAGAGTAAGCAGGATGATAGGATGTATGTGACAGGAAGCTGTTTAGAGGAAGAGAGGGGACCGTAAAAGAGGGGGCATGAGATGTGTGTAAGGGCAGGGGAGATGGCAAAGAAGAACAAAGTATAATGACTGATAAGTATGTAGCTATGTATGCATGTGTATATACGAAAATATCACATTAAAACTCATTTCTTTGCATGTTTATCAAAATGGAAGAAAGAAAGAAGCGGGAGAGAGAGAATGCAAGCTGGCTGGGGACAGGGTAGACAGAACACATACCCAGCCTGTGCAGGGTTTGGGTTTAATCCCTATCTCTGCAAACAAAACAACCAACTCTTTAAAAATAATTATCATGGTGTATATCTGTGGTCCTAGGTCTTGGAAGGAAAAAACATGGGGGATCAGGAGCTCAAGGTCATGAGTTCAAGGCCAGCCTACACTACAAAACCCTGTTTCAGATATCAAAAAGGGCATAGTCCTCTTGCAGAAAAGCTGGGTTTTGTTTTCAGTCCCTACATGGTGGTTCACAAGCACCTATAGCTACAGTTCCAGGAGACCTGATGTTCTCTGGCTTCTGTGGGCACTGCACACACATGATGCATATACATACATATATACATACATACATACCTGCAAGCAGAACATCACAAACATAACTAAATCTAAAAGATATTTATAACAAGAACTGAGGGGGTGATGATGTGGTTTTGTCATTTTGTTTTAGCCTATACCCTAAATAAATTGAAAAACTTTATTGGATATCCTTTTATGTTGTGGATAGCCTCAGCCTTGTATTTTGATTCTAGTTCCACACTTCTGGGAGGGGCTGCAGAGGATGATTGAATCTGTACACAGGTGAACCTTCTGTCCAATTAAAACCTGTAAAATAAAGGCTAGAGCCAGAGATTGGGCAGTAGAAGGGGAGGCGGAGAAAAAGGCTTAGGGGAGGAGAGAGTGAGAGGAATTCGATATAAGAGGCAGTCAAAGGAGAAACAGAGAAGGAGGAAGCAGGTAGAAGGAAGCTGGTGGGAGAAGGAAACTGACTACGGAGGAGCCGGAGCTCGGAGGACAAGGACACAGCCTGGATGAACCACAAGTTATAAGGGATCTCATAGCCAGGGATTAGAGTAGTGTAGTGGTAAATCTGCCCAATTAAGGTGTGCTATTTATACCATAATTATTGAGTTGTGTTTTCCTTTACTGGTCTCCTTCGGGTAGGAGATCTTACAGCAACAGATTTGGGGTTTAAATAATTCCCTCTACTACAAATTGGCACCCAACGCCAGAGGCCGATTAAATAATTTCTACTACAAATTGGCACCCAACTTCTGCTACACTTTTAGGCCCCTTGGTTGGGAAAAGTAACTTTGCAAGGTAAGTGTGGGTCTCTCTGCTCTCATGGATGATCGGCTGATTCGGTCCACGAGGGCAGTGGGAGCAGAGACGTCGAAAGGGGTTCAGAAGCCCTGTGAGTATGTATTGTGAATGACCACATTGGGACTGCTTGTCAGTAGGCAGATCAATTTAACTTAGGGTGATTAAGGGCTTATAAAGTTTTGGGGGACCGAGGACAGGGACATCCAGGATGGGCAAAGATCATTGGCTGGGGCTTAGGGTACCCAACATACCTTATTAGCATGGGGAAGTATTTCTGGAATCTCAGATGCTGACTGAAAAGGTTTTGTCAGGAGAAAGGAAATTGATTCTTATAAACTAATTGAGACTACATGACATTCCTCAGGTAGAGGCAAGTATGGGGGCTTAGAATACCCCAGACAAGGTCAGAGAAGGAGAAACTCTGTCAGAGAAGGGAGTCTTCCATACTATACTGAGCCCAAAGGCTATTCAGTCATACTGGACTTCCATGAGCAGTTTTCCTGCAGGTAAGGAGTGACTCTGTCCAGATTCTGGGTCAACAATGCAAGCAAGTTCTCCTGGGAGACACCTTCAGTATCAGGCCGCAAAACAAAGGGACAGGAGGCAGAGCAACTGACAAACCAGCCCACAGAAGCATCGTACATGTTGTTAACCTTCTACGTGTTCAAGTGGTCAGGACACGTCAGAAGAGTTGGATAACTTCATGGAACCCAATGTGTTCAAAGCAGGACTCATTGCTCTGTTGTATTTCTGAGGGGTGATAGGGCCTCATAGCTCAGTTTGGCCTTGAGATTACTGTGTAGACAAAGATTACCTTGAATTCCTGATCCTCCTGCCTATACCTCTTGAGTGCTATGATTACAGGTGTGTACCACCATGCCCAGTTTATGTGGTACCAGGGACCAATCCCAGAGCTTCATGTGTGCCAGGCAAGCACTCTTCCCACTGAGTCATGTTGCTAGCTCTGGGCTAGTCATCCTGACTTTCCGACTCGTTCTTACCACTCCGCTGCTGCTGCTTCGGCACTCCATTTGAAACAGAGCGGAGTGTTCCTCCTCATCTGTATTTTCCTTCCCCTGTGTGTGGTACCCAGGTCTCATCAATTCATCCCATTTCTTTCTCCACTTGACTTTCACTGAGGACAAGGTAGCTCAGCTATTTCCTTCTCAGCCTTCCCATCTAAGTTTGTGCTAACTTAATAATGAAGGAACAGCAATGTCCCTTGTTTGCTTCTTGTTTTCAGTTTCCAGTTTATCCTGAAATCTCACATGACGGTCACTGTAAACCATGGTAACTTTACTAGAGGTCCCCCCACCACACTGCCTTGAATCAACTCCTTCCCAGTTCTGCCTGTCATGTTATTTTTCCCCGGACATGACTTCTCTTCCTCCAAGTCACTACCTTTCTGCACAAATCCCAATTCTGCCCAGATTAACTTTGTCATTGTTTCTACTCTAGACCATTTTACTCTTGATTATTTTAAACGGGATTTTCCTTGTTCAGATTTTGATTAGATCAAAAATGTCCAAGTCAGAGGCTGTCGGGGTAACTCAATGGTTAAGGGCACTCAGTGCTCTCACAGAGGCGCCGTGTTCAGCTCCCAACAGACACAATGAATGGCTCACAGGTGCCTGTAACTCCAGGTGTACGTGATTCAGAACCCTCTGGCCCCCGTGGACACATGTAAACACATGGTGCACATACAAACATGCAAATAAAATATTTTCAAAATGTCTAGCTCAAATTCTGTCCTCATTTCAAGAACCTGGACCTCAACATGCCCCTGCCTCAGCCCTCTTATTGCTGCAGTGCTGGGAGTACAGTTGTATACCTGCACCCTGGATTTCTATCCTTTAAATTTTACCTTTGATGTGAGAGTTCTGCCACAATTATTCTCAGATTATTATTAATATAATATAATATAATAATAATATAATATATAAATATAATAAAATAATATATTTTTCTGCTGTGAACAGACACCATGACCAAGGCAACTCTTATAAAGACAACATTTAATTGGGGCTAGCTCACAGGTTCAGAGGTTCAGTCCATTATCATCAAGGCAGGAACATGGCAGCATCCAGACAGGCATGGTGCAGGAGGAGCTGAGAGTTCTACATCTTCATCTGAAGGCTGCTAGCAGAATACTGGCTTCCGGGGAGCAAGGACTAGAGTATTAAAGCCTATATCCACAGGGACACACCTACTCCAATAAGGTCATACCTCCTAATAGTGTCATTCCTTGGGCTAAGCATATACAAACCATCACAATTATTATTTTGAGACAGGCCTTCTCTGAGTAGCTCTGGCTGTCCTGGATTCTCTTTGTAGGCCAGGCTGGCCTCAAACTCACAGAGATCCATCCACCTGCCTCTGCCTCCTGAGTGCTAGGATTAAAGGTGTGTACCACCACAACCAGCTAGAATTTATTTTTTAAACCATTCTGCTGACACTCACTTCGATGTCACTTATTATGCTATGCTTTTCATTCATAAACATTTTACTGATAAGCTTGTGACTCTCTGACAGCTGGTTGTGGTGTGTGCGGTTGTACTCTTAGCACTTGGGAGACCGAGGGAGGAGGAAACTTGAGTCCAGCCTTGGCTATTTAGTGAGTCTGCAGTTAGTCTGGGCTTATGTCAAGAAAAAAAAAATCATGGCATGCAGGCCCACATCTCTAATCCCAGCACTAGAGGGGCTGAGGCAGGAAGATTGCTGTGAGTTTTAGGCTAGCCTGGTCTAGAACATGATTTCTGAGCCAGTCTATATGACACAGAGAAACCTTGGCATCTTTGTAGACTCTAACTTACAGATCTTGTGCCGTGTACAGTGTGTTACTATTAAATATTGATATGGGGGCTGTTTAATTAGGGTTTTACTACTATGAACAGACACTATGACCGAGGCAACTCTTATAAAAACAACATTTAATTGGGGCTGGCTTACAGGTTCAAAGGTTCAGCCCATTCTCATCAAGTATCTAATGCTGGAGGTGCTGATCGTTCTAAAACTTCATTTGAAGATTGTTAGTAGGATACTGACTTCCAGGCAGCTAAGATGAGGATCTTAAAGCCAACGCCCACAGTGACACACCTATTCCAACAAGGCCACACCTATTCCAAAAGGGTCACACCTCCAAATAGTGCCACTGCCTGGGCCAAGCATATTTAAGCCATGCCTGGGGCAGTAAAATTTGGGTCAACTTTGAATAGGACTACCTTAAGGTAGGGGAAACAAGATCAACAGTGAACAAAATGTGCCTTTTTTTTTTCCTAGAGAAGATATCAAACCATGAGCCCACTTAAATCTTCCGCAACAATAAGAACAGTAGCAGTACTCACCACTAGTTTTTCTCTTGTGTGTTTTTCTTCGAGATACAATTACATTCATCTTTTGCCTCCAGATTTTTGTACTGGCAGAAAATATGATAACTGAGTTAGAATGTTAAAATTAGATATTGTTTATATATTACAGGAAGGAAAGAGGGGGAGTATTCACAAAACAGACAAATTTCCATGTTAACCTAGTTTCTTAAAATATAAAACCAAGGGGCCTATTTTTATACTCATGAGCCTTCTGCTCAATCTGCCTTGTGGCCAGGAGGTAGGAAACATCTCAGAACGCCCAGTGGTGCTCAGGAAAGTGGAGTCCTAAGACCAGAAGGTTCTAAAAGGTCTTGAAAAGTGATGACTAACCCGGGCATGTTAGTACGCACCAGTGACTCAGCTTTTGGGAGGCTGAGGCAGAAAGATCATGAGTTTAGACTAGTTTGGGTTACACCATGAATGTCGAGCCATTGTGAGCTCTATATTGAGATCCTATCTTGAAAACTTAAAAATGAAATGAGGTGAATATATTTGAAGAGGTCAAAGGTTAGTTAAATAACACATTGAGAAATAAGCATTTGGATAAAGACCTTATTTTCTCTTTCATTTTCAAATTCATTCATTCAATGACACTGCTTATAATAAAATATGTAAACATCAAATTTTACTAATAGAAATATGTCATTAGAAAATAGAACGTGGCCTAAGCTTTCTTAATATGGATGAAATAGACTTCAGGGGCTAGAGAAACGGCTCAGTGGTTCTGAGCACTTTCTGCTCTGGGAGACAGGACTGGAGCTTACTTCCTAGCACCCATATGATGGCTCAGAACCAGGTGAGGCTCCTGTGACAAGTATCCAGCACTGTCTTCTGGCCTCTGTTAGCACCTCACATGCACATATTCCCACACAGTCACGAACGCATACACATAATTAAAAATACGCAAATAATGGCCAGGCATGGTGGTTCATGCCTGTAGTCTCAGCATTTTGGAGGAAAAGGCAATTGGATCTCTGTAAGTTCAACACCAGGCTGTTCTACATAGTGAGTCCCAGGACAACAAGGACTACAGAGAGAGACCTTCTCTCAAAACAAACAAACAAACAAGTGATTAAAATAAATAAAAGTAAAAAATCAAACCTTGAAAAAAGATCTTTTAAAGATATCAGTTTCAGGAAGCTACAGCTATTTTGTTTATGTGGGCTCTGAGTAACAGCCTAATATCTACAAATAACAAACATATAGGAGT
The DNA here is from genome assembly GCA_021653895.1 of Mastomys natalensis. Lineage (NCBI taxonomy): Eukaryota > Metazoa > Chordata > Mammalia > Rodentia > Muridae > Mastomys > Mastomys natalensis. The sequence goes on from JAJTUV010000025.1 coordinate 1,896,020, forward strand.
GAATAGGTAAATCCATAGCTGTGATGCGTTACTATGGTGAATTACGTCAGATTTTTGTGTCACTGTAACAAATATCTAACACAAACAACTTGAGCGGAAAAACTGTCTTAGTTCATAGCTTTGGTGCATGGTCTCTGGGTATCACCTGCTTGGCTTGAATACCCTGCCAGGGGGATGCTGTGGTGGAGGAGGCCCATTACCTCATGGTAGACAGGGGGAGGGGGCCAAGGAGGAAAGGAAGGGGACCACACATGCTCTTCAGAAGCATGTCCCTGTTCCTTTTTCCTCCCACTGTAAAGCTGTTACTACTTGACAAAATATTGCCATCCAAGGATGACATGTTTCACCGAGATTGCTATGAATATCTGAGCCTGTGAGGGCATTTCCTATTCAAACCATAACTGGAAATTCACTTCTTGTGTCTCTTCTCCCTGTGCTTTGCATTACCCATTTTTTTTTTTTTCACTCTAGCTCTTGAGGGTTGTTTTTAAGGTAAAAATAGTTTTTCAGGTTTATTTTGTGTTTGAGCATTTTGCCTGCAGGTATTTATGTGCACCACATGTACACAATATTCACAGAAGCCAGAAGAGGGAGTCAGAATACTGTGATGGTGTTAAAGATGGCTGCAAACCACCATACTGGTGTGGGGAACCCAACCCAGGTCCTCTGAAGGAATAGCAAGTGCTCTAACCCCAGTCCTATCCTACAGGAAGGGGAAGGAACTCATCAGTTTCATAGTTAGTAAATGACAAAGTCAAGACTTTAATCCAGCGGTTTTACTAGCTGTAATCTTCCTGCTTCCTTGTTCTGAGTGCCACAATTACAGGAATGTGTCACTACACCTATCTCTACCACAAAGCCATACGCAGGGCATGCCGTTTTCCCCTTTTAATAAATGTGTGATAAAATGCGAGCAGGGGTGCAGTAGTAGTCCATGGAAGCAGACAGTGCTGACATCATGGGGTTTGTGTTATTAGCAGTGGGGAGGAAACACTCGCCAACTGTATTTGGCCAGAAGGCTCATGGCAGCAGAAGGGATAACTTTGGCTAGTCACTGTGCTATATCACAAGGCACTTTGGGGGTCCACAGACTTTAGGAACGGGGTATCTTAGTTGGAATCTGAGGCATGAATAGGAATCACCTAACTAGAGACAGGTGGGAAGAGCAGGAAGGGGTTCCAGGCATCCCAGACACAGGTGAGAAAAGAGGAATGCTCGTCGTGTTTTGAGACAGGGTCTCAGGTAGCCCAAACTGGCTTCAAACTCCCTATGTAGCTAAGGATGACAGCATCTTCCAGCCTCCACCTCTCGAGTGCTGGGATCATAGACACATGACATCGGTCCTGAGTGGAGAAACTTTTTACCCTGGAAAAGAGCAAAATTCATACTCTGAAGTATGGTGTCTATTGAGTGCATATGGATTTCCTATTATCACAAAACAAAATTAAAACAACAAAAATCAAACAAACAAAAAAAGAAAAATAAAAGCAAAACTTGACAGGGTTTGCTTTTCTCACAGAATTTTAGTAAAACAGAAAAAGTGGTCCAGTTCTGGATTTGGTGTCTAGCATGCAGGAAACACGCAATACATACTAGCGTTTATTTAAAAACTAATCTGCAAGAAGAAGGGCACCCTATGAAGCTGAAGGTGCTAATCAGAGGTCATCTCATGATTTATTTGTCAGGAAAGTAAGCGGTGTTCCCAGCATTAATTAAAACAAACGAGTACAATTACTAGGAACCGGTTAAGCTGAAGCCAGGCTTAATTCCACTAAAAGGCTTCAGGAAGCATCTTAATTATAATCTCCTGTTGATAATGCCTCAGGCAGCAGGTATGCACTAGTACTTTATTAGGAGGTCCACTAATTAGGAGGCTGAGCCTGCTAACCTCTAATTGTGCAATTTGCAAATATTTTCTACATCACAAAATCTTGTAGCTCTGTGAATTATGTCCCATTAAAAGTTATCGCTCAGCTTCAGTTTTGTTGCATTCTCCTGTATCTTATTGGTTCGTTGTTGTTGTTTGTGGTTCTGCAGATTGAACCCAAAAGCTCCTGTACTAAGCAGTCGCTTGGCCATTGAGCTACATTCCCAGATTCTTTTCTTCTTCCTTTCTGAGACAGAGTCTCACCCTGTAGCCCAGGTTGGACCTGAAGTTTCAGCGACTGTCCTTTCCTGCCTTTGCGTCTACATTTTAAAAGAGGAACTGGTAACCAGGCAATACATTTTCATTAGAAAAGCCATCTCAGTCCTTCCATCTAAATACTAAAAAGGCTCTTCTTGTCTTTGGGTACCTTTGCTGGTGCTTGACTGTCAAACTGAAGGACTTTTGTAAAGTTTTTTCTTTTTTTTTTTCTGGTGGGGAGGGGGCTGCAGGCAGGGACAGACAGTCTCTCACTGTGTAACTCTCTGACCAACACGAACTTGCAATGTAGACCCGACTGACTTTGAACTCAGAGATCAGCCTTCCTCTGCCTTTCTGGTGTTGGGAATTAAAGACATGGTCACCATTCTCGGCTCTTTCTAACTGGAGCAAAGTAAAAGGGATTTCAATGTTCCTACACCCTTCTCCAAAGATCTGAGGCAGGGGCTTGCTCTCTGTGTATCCAAAAGGATGAAGTTCAGGTTGTGTGAGGACACTTAAAAGGTCAGCTAGTTGGCAAGATCGTCCAGGTTTTCAGGAAATGTCACCCACAATGAACAGGGCCAGCAGAAAAGGCCAGTAGCACACATGTCCATGTGGGCATTTATCCCATCAAGGAGACCAAAAACTGCAAAGACTACCAAAATCTCACCAAGCAGGATGAGGAAGAAACAATTGAGAAGGTGTGGAAAGAGCAATCTTACATATAGATTTCATTTAAAAAATGGTTCAATGAAGGGGGAAAACAATGTAAAAAACATGGATTGCGTTTGTAGTAAACCTTTGAATTCAGCAAAGATAGTTTAGGTGCTTAGAAAAAAGCTACAGGTGGATCCAAGGAAATTATGTGAGATTGTGATCTTTTTGTTATAGACACATGGAAGTTTCTCTAGTCCAAAAAGCCTGCAACAACGTATCTCTTAATTGTTTTTTCTTTTGAGCAGACCATTTTCTTTGGAAGAATTCAGCTTTGCCCATGGGCAAAATTCCTTTCCCAGAAGAACTTTTTTTTTTTTTTTTTTGGAAAAGGTGTTTCTGGTTCATTACTGCTTGAAGTAATTTTTCTGTCCTGTTTTAGTATTTTTGAAGTTAAAAAGATCATGCTGATATCTTCTTTTAGGAATTTTCCATTCCTGATAAATTCAGTGCTGTAATTTTTCCATTGGCATTTTCAATGTTGGTTTCAGTACTTGCTATGGAGTATATTGGTAATTCTGGGTTTACCATACAGTACGAAGTGATCTTGCTATATCCTGTGTGTGTGCTTCAACCCCAGTCATTTTCTGATAGTCTGAAGCAGTATCTAATACCCTACTTCGACAGGCTCATCATGTATATAGAATGGGATTAATTTACAAAGACTTCACTGTTCTTCGGGCTCATCTCTCACACTGACTACATGTACTGCTGGAGGTTCATTACTCGCAGACTTTTAGCCAGCACTGTAGACCTTCCCTTTAGGCTTGTGAATGCTTAATACTTACAGAGCTGGATATACAGGTGCAAACCCATCACCCCAGCACCTGTGACAACGCAGCAGGAAGACTGCCACATTCAAAGCCAGCCTGGGCTGCATACCAAGAAAAGGCCAGCAGGCAAGACCTTGCCTCAAAAACAAAGTTCACACTGACACGCCGAGGAGGGTAAGGAAGTGACATCTATAACCCAGTACACAGTACAAGTGCCTGTGACTGAAATAAGTCTTTCGGAAATAATACTTATTTTCACTATCTGAGATGCGTGCGTGCGCGTGTGTAAATTTTTTTTCCTTTTTTTTTTTTTTTTTTTTGAGCCAGGCTTTTAGTCTGTCGCCCAGGCTGGCTAAGAACTCAAGGCAATCCTTCTGCCTCCGCCTTTCAAGTTCTGGGATGACAGGTGTGCGCCCCCACACCTGGCTCTAACCAGAAGATTCTTTCTGGAATTCATAGAAAACCACCACTCGCACCAGTACCGCTTCCTGGTGGCCGTCTTAGGAAACACTAACAGCAGACTCCTCTAGCGTGCTCGGCAGCAGCAGTCTGTCCAGGAGCTAGCAAAGTGAGGCGCGCCTAGGCTGTCACAGCGCCGGGTCTCCAGAGCGCCGGAGCGTGTCCTCTGCGTGGCTCGCGCACCTAACCGAAGGGAGGCTGGGTGGATGATGCAGGGCTCGACCAGTTACCCTGCTCTCCAGCTCAGCCCCGCCCCTCTCTTCTGGCCCCGGCGAATTCAAACCGGCCCCGCCGAAGGGCAGAGCACCGAGTGATCGATCGCTCCCGCCCCGCGAGCCGCCATTTTTGGAAGGTGGGAGGAGAAAGGCGGGTGGGCGCGGTGCCTGCTCTGCGGGATGCTGACTGCACTTGGCGGCTCTCTGCAGCACGTCAGGACTAGGGCAGCACGGTTGGCCGGCGCCCTTCCTCCCGCTGCTTCTCCGGAATGAGGCCTCGGCGCCCGCCGGGACGACTCGGTTCCTCCTCAGAGCGTGAGTGCGGCGCGCGCGCGCGCCCTCCGCTGTCAGTTGGCGCGCGCTCCCGTCGTCCCTCCGCGCGCCCCCGCCGCTCCCCCCCCACCCCCCCACCCGCCTCCCGGCGCTCGCTCGGCGCAGACTCGCTTGTTTGTTTCTGCAGGAATCCTAGGAGAGGCCGAAGCCGCCGCGATGCCGGGGAAGCTGAAGGTGAAAATCGTGGCCGGTCGCCATTTGCCGGTGATGGACCGTGCCAGTGACTTGACGGATGCCTTCGTGGAGGTTGGTTCCTGGTCCTGTCCCTCAGAGCACGGGGCGCCAGCCCTGCCCTTCCCGCGGTCCCCGGCCGGCTCCGTGGAAGGATGCCCGCCCGCCCCCAGCCCGTGGGATGTGGCCATCGGTCCAGGACAGGTCCCACCGCCAGGCTCGCGGTGTCCCCCGGGGTCAGGGCGTCAGTCCGACCACCTGCCGGTCCGAGGCGTGGCCGCGGAGACGCTCGCACGACCTCGTTTGCGACTGGGAGGTTAAGGGCCATTGCTGCAGCAAGTCCACGCAGCCAGCCCTCCGGGGGCAGCCGCAGTCCTATGGTGCGACCACATCCAACCCGTACCCAACACTGAATCATCAGTGCCGGTCACACACACAGCAGCGCGTCGGCTGCCCTTGTGTAGACTGCTAGGGAGATGAGCTGTCTCAGGGTAATTTATTGCCTTGAGGTAGGAAGTGAATTAAGTGCCATGGATTTCAATTGCAAAATTGCTTTTTAAGTCTAATGATTAGTTTAAAAGTCATGCAAATTAGCACAGGCCTACTGTCCGGAAGTTAATAACTCAGAACCTGAAAGAAGCCAAGGAGAAATTGTAATAAAAGTTGACATGATGAGGCAGACCATTAGAGCAATAGTCATTTGGGCTATTAATGCTTAGGGTTCAAAGACATGACAGTATACTTCTACTCAATATATTCTTAAACGTTCTAGAACCTAATTAACTGCAATTCACTCTGTTTTTTTTTTTTTTTTTTAAATTATTTTTATGGCATTTGTTGAGTTCAACTTCATTTTTTATTGAAAAAAAAAAAAAATCAAAACCAAAACCCAAAAAGCCAAACCAGTTTGCTCTGGGCCAGATGTTGACGGAGATCTAAAGATAACTGAAGTTGTATTGCCTTTCAGGCAGCCTGGAGAATGATCCACATAGCTGATACTAATAGCTGATATGTATTGAGTTTCATTATTGCCATATTTGTGTTCTGTCCTTTTAAATCCTTAGTCCTTACAACAGAGCTGCTAGGAGCCATCTCCCCAGCTTACAGGCTAGGCAGTGGAGTCGTAGGAAATACCGTTACTTACCTTGTAAATCTCCGCAGCCTAGCAGCACTCTCATACTACTTCTGCCTCTCTAGACAAGATGCTGAATGTTACATTTGAATGAGGGAAGGTAATTCTGTGTAGGGATAGAGAACTGTTTAAGGAAGTACAGTTGACCTGAGCTATGAGAAACACCCAGGACTTGTCAGACAAAAGGAACGAACGGCAAAGGCACAGAAGTTGGTAAATGGAATGTTCAGGAAGCCATTTTAGTATAAGGTCTACGTGGAGTAAAATGTGGGTATTGGAGTTTGGAGATGAAGCTGGAAAGGTGAGTTGAAGCCAAGAGTTTTTTTTTTTTTTTTTTTTTTTTTTTTTTTGGTTATATATTCTCTTTGTAAGTGGGGAGAGAGTTTTCAGCAGAAATGAGTTTTTATTTATTTATTTATTTTTTTAAATTAGGTTGTCCATAAGATGGCCTGAGTGGGTATGATATTTATTTTATTCTGAAGGTAGAGCTTCACTAAATTGTCCTAGCTTATTTTGAGATTAAAATTGTATCTCAAGCAGGCATGGTCTACACACTCTTAATCCTAGTGTTCAGGAGGCAGAGGCAGGTGGATCTCTGACTTTGAAGTCAGTATGTTCTATAGAGTTCCAAGGCCAGCTAAGGATACATAGACTGTATGTCAAAAATAAGTAAATTAAAAACCATAAATAAACCCTTTTTGCCTCCATGTTCTGAGTAGCTGGGATTACAGACATATGCCATCAAACACAGCCCTTTCTGTAACTAGGTACTGATGGGTGTTTGCTGGGCCCTGTGCTATTCTGGTCTAGCTGATGTATATATGATGATGAACAAGATGGATTTGGTTTCTGACTTTAAGGAACATTTATTTTGGTGACTAAGATAGACATTTAAAAAGTAAAGAACTGCTGGGCAGTGGTGGTGCACGCCTTTAATCCCAGCACTTGGGAGGCAGAGGCAGGTGGATTTCTGAGTTCGAGACCAGCCTGGTCTACAGAGTGAGTTCCAGGACAGCCAGGGCTACACAGAGAAACCCTGTCTCGGAAAACCAAAAAAAAAAAGTAAAGAACTTACAAAGTTTATAATACAGATTAGGAAAAAATTGTTATGGGTCCCATGAGAGACTATAATAGAGAATGATAAGATTTATCAATTTTAGGTTGTGAGGTCAGTGTCCATCAAGCAGACACCTGTTGGATGAGAGGCATTAGCTACTGAGAGACTGTAGCCTGTGTGTGTAAAAGGATGAGGAGTCAGAGGAGAAGCTGAGGAGACTGGTGTGTTATGGGAATGAAGGAACATGTAGGTGGATGTCTTAGTGAGGGGAGGGAGAGTAGTGTGAGCCCCATTTGGGGAAACGATCACAGGGCTATGGTGCAAGGCTTGAGAAACCATGGCTAAGATTTGAATTTATAAACTCAGTTGGTAACTCTCATTGAACCATACTTTAATTGCAGTGTGTTGAATCTAGTCTGTGTAGTTCACATAGCAGGCCCACATGGTGGATTTGGTAATGGAGAGAAGTGGATGCATTCCAGATCTATTTTGAAGGTAGATTAGAGCATTTGTTGGTAGACTGGAGCCAGGGACCAGGCAAAGGAGAACCAAAAGGCAATCAATCCCTAGCTTTCTGGAGGTAGGCAAGTCACATTTTCTAGAACAGCAGGAGGATAACGATCGACTGACAAGACTCAGTTTCCACCTGGATGTGTTAGGCAGGAGATGTCCTTTAACAACATTTGTCAAAGAGGCAGCTGATTTGTGCCTGTGATGTTAAAAGAACACCTTGAATGAAGTGAGGCCAGCTTGCTCAATCCTGTGAGAACAACAACTACCCCTTCAGTATTTTTATGGCTGAGCTGTGGGTTAAAAGGGCTTCCAGTCATGCCATCCAGGGACCTTTAATAAAACACTTTGCTTCTTTTCCTTTTTCTTTTCTTCTTTCTTTCCTTTCTTTTCTTTTTTTCTTTTTTTGAGACATGGTTTCTTTGTGTAGCCTGGCTGTTCTGGAACTCACTCTGTAGATCACTGGCCTCAAACTCTGACAGTTACCTGCCTCTGCCTAAGTGCTGGGAGTAAAGGTGTGCACCACCACACTTGGTGCTCTCTTTTGCTTTTTAAAACATATTCTTGTGTGTGTTGTGTGTGTCTGTGTGTGTGTGTGTCTACACATGCCACAGCATGAGTGAATATAGAGGTCAGAGGACAATTTTTAGGAGTTGATTTTCTCATGTCGATTTCAGGGTTTAAAGTTAGGTTGTAAGGCCGTGTGGCAAGGTCTTTACTTGCTGAGCTATCTAGCTGACCCTATATCATATATTTTGAAGTCTATCTTGAGACATATGCATAAAAACTATAATTTATCTATATTCATGATAAAATGAGTACAGAGCTAAAATAGGACAAGTGTATGTGTGGTGTGTGTGTGAGTGATTTCAGTATTGAGGTACTTGCTCATAAATGCAGTAGAAAATGAGAACCCCTCAGGTTGACTCGTTGGCTAGTTATTGAGTTCTGGTATGTATTATACACTGGAGTGGATGCCAAGGGTACAGTGATGAAGGCAAAAGAGTTTCTTCATGTAGAAGGAGGTAATTTATATATAATATAATTAAATAGTGAGGTAGATGGTAGAAAGTTGGTCTGGGCTATGGACTAGGGGGTATCTCTCTCTCTCTTTTTTTTTTTTTGTTTGTTTGGTTTTTTTGAGACAGGGTTTCTCTGTGTAGCCCTGGCTGTCCTGAACTCACTCTGTAGACCAGGCTGGCCTCGAACTCAGAAATCCACCTGCCTCTGCCTCCCAAGTGCTGGGATTAAAGGCGTGCGCCACCACTGCCCGGCCAGGGGGTATCTCTTATGGATAAGAATTTCACAGGGAAAGACAGTTGTATAGTTTTGAGCTTTGTCATTTCAGATCATCAGTGCTATTGGCCATCTGGTTTTCCAAAACAAGCTGTTGTAGAAAATATTTAATCTCAACTGGGGCTTTTTGCCCGACCTTTGATCATTCAGTTCTCAGATAAAAGACACACAGCCTTTATGTTTATAAGCCTCAATCAGCACTGTAAAGCAGGACAGTCTCTGCCCTCCAAGCTAGTGTGTCTACTTCCTGACAAGAACCCCACAGTATGACTTGCTGTGCTCTATCTGGGCTGTTCTTAACTCCAGCTGGCAGCCCTCATGGTCATGATTCAAGATTCTTACCCCATGGCATCTTCTCCTCTCTCCATCTTTTTCTTCTTTACCCTCTCCTTGTAGTCTCTCCTCAGACCCCAAGCCCAGGAACCAAAAACCCAGTCTATTTCTTGCCCAGCTATAGGCTCTGGACATCTTTATTTAACCAATATTTTTAAATTAAGGGGCAAGGTCACATGGTACATGTGGATTCCTTCATCCCTGTGGGCACCCAGGCTATGAGACCATTATTTAGCATTACAATACACAGCAAAAGACCAAACCTCAACAGCTAGCAGCTCACTGGAGCAAGCAAACCAGTGCTCATTTAATGCTATGGTTGTAGTTTGTTGTTGTTTTAGATTGTCTGTCTGTCACTGTGCCTCAAACTTGAGGCTGTCCTGTTTCTGTCTCTGAAGGGTTGGGATTACAGGTGTCTGCCTGTGTGTCTTAAGTTACTTTTCTATTGCTATGAAGATATACCATGACCAAGGCAACTTACAGAAGAATCTGTTTATTGTGCCTTCCACTTTCAGAGGGTGAGTCCATGAGCATCATGGTGGGGAGCATGGCAGCAGGTAGGAAGGCATGGAAATGGAGCAGTAGCTGAGAGCTCCCATCTGAGCTACAAACATGAGGCAGAGAGATACTAACTACAATGGTGACACACCCAGTGACATACTCTTCCAAAAAAGACCATAGCACCTAACCCTTCCCAAACAGTTCCAACAAGTGGGGACGAAGCTCTCAAATATAGAAGCCTATTATGGTCATTCTCTTTCAAACTATCCGATCATGCCTGGCAATAGCTATGGATTGTGAAAAGTATAAGGATATTAAAACTTATCACAAGGGCTGGAGAGGTGACTCAGTGGTTAAGAGCAGTGAATAATCTTCCAGGGGACCCTGATTCAATTCCTAGTACCAATATGTCCATTCACTGTGGTCTGTACCTCCAGTTCCAGGGAATCTGACACCTTCTCTGTTCTACATGGACACTAGACATTGCATGTGGTATGCAGATATCCATGCATACAAAACACACACACACACACACACACCCACACACACCCCTTATTACAAAACTTTGATTTGTAAAACTGCCTTACAGTCTAAGTATATTTCTTTTGAGACAAAGTCTTGCTATGTAGCCCAGGCTGGCTTTGAATTCTCCGTATCTCTTAAGTGCTGGGATTACAGATTTTTGTCACCTTGCCTGGCTTTAGATTTCTCAGTCATGTGACTATCTATTGGGCTACTCAAAAGCTATGACTTCTAAATCATTGTTGGGAATTTTGCATTGCAGGGCACCTCGTATTTCTGGATCTTTTTATGTACTGCCTCAATTTCCCCAAAACATGACTAGACGTTTCTCAAACTTGAGGCTGGTGAGATGGTTCAGTAGGTAATGATGCTTGTTGCCAAACCTGGCAACCTGAATTCAGTCACCAGTGTGTGGTGGAAGGAGAGAATTGACCTCCAAAAGTGTCCTCTGACCTTCATAGGTGCCAGGCACACATAAACATACATATAAACGTACGGAAATAAATCAGTTAACTAGTGTTAAAAAAATGAGAGACATGTCTACCACTCAATTGGGGGCAGGTAACCAGACCTTAAGAGGATATTGGAAGCTGGCGTGTGGTGATGCACATCTTTAGTCCCCAGGAGCAGAGGCAGGTAGATTGTTGAGTTTGAAGCCAGCCTGGTCTACGTAGGGAATTCTGTGCCAGCTAGAGTTACATAGTGAGCCTCTGTTTCAAAAAAAGTCATTTGAGTAGGAGGCTAAGGGGAAGGAAACTGTTATGGGTATGTGAAAAATAAGGAAAATAACAAATGTCTTAGTAGGTTGGAGAGGCAGTTTCTAGAAAGAGGAAGCCCTCAGTTTTTAAAAATAATTTATTTGATATGTACAGTGCTTTGCCTACATGTATATATGTGCACCAAGTGCTTGACTGGTGTCCAAGGAGGTTAGAAGAGAACATGGAGTCTTCTGGAACTGGAATTGAGGACAGTTGTGAGCTGTTGTGTAGGTCCTAGGAAGCAAACCCAGGTCCTCTGTAAGAACTGTGGTTCTTAATTACTCAGCCATCTCTCCAGCCCCAACCCTCAAGTGTTCAAGTAGCACTGAGAGAAGAAATTGAGACAGGGAAGTGACTTCGTGGGTCATAATGGAAAATGTTACTGAGCTTGGTTGTGAAGTTGACGTCTCACTCTAGGGACTTGCAGGGAATTGGGATGCTTGAGCGAGAAAGTGGCATGAGCAGGGCTGGAGCACGAAGAGAGGAGAGAAGTCTGTGCTCCTTGCTGTGCACCTATATAGCGTTTAGCAATTAAGGAAGTAAGAATCTAGGACACACTGTCTAATAAGACTAATCCTGCAGGAAGGAGGAAATTAGCAGGAAAAGGAGGATAATGGAGGATTACAATTAAAGGGATAAGCTCTGTGATGTAGATTGTAAGTAACATAAGCTGGTGGGAGAGGGAGCTAAGGGAGCCTAGGTCTCTAGCTCCTAATTAGAAACCCACCTCCTTCACACCCATGTGTGCACTGCCATGCCTGACAGGTTATGAGAACTCATGATGCTGTCTCTGGGGGATGTTAAATGTCCACAGGGACATAGAAAAAGTCTTTTTCATAGGAGTAGGACCACCTTGGTGCTGGCAAAGCCAGGGATAGAACATATGTAATAGGAAGGAGGATTGTTGTTGAAAAGATTAGGAAGTAACTCTACTTGGTAAAAAGGTTCAGATTGCTGAGCAGCCTTGAACTTGGGGCGAGAATCTGTTTAGCAGTCCTCTCAACGTGCTCCTCTGACAGCCCACTGAGCTGTAGTTTGTAGTGGTCTGCATGTCCCCGTACTGTAGCCTGCTGTCCAGTGTGCTGGAGTTCCCATCACTTGTCTAATAGAGTGTACTTACATCCAGGAGGGTGTAATAGGAGGGACTTACATCTAGTCTCAGGGAGGGTTCTGACAACTGTATTTATTATTGCTATTTATTTAAATCTTATGTACACTGATAACATGAGTTTTAAAAGAATTGGTGCTATATAAAGACTTATAGAAATAGTCACTGCCCAGCCTAGGAGGACGCTAGAGCAGTGAGGTGGGAGTGGCTGGGTGGAGGAGTACCCTCATAGAGGCAAAGGGGAGGGGAGATAGAATGGGGGGTTTGTGGAGGGGTAACTTGGAAGGGGGATATCATTTGAAAATGTAAATGAATAAAATGATTAATAAAAAAATCAGAACACTAAGAAATTTTAAAATAAAGATTTAATTCTCACTGCTCAAAACCAAATAGTCACTGATAATTGCTCTTGAATTAGGAGAAAAGATTTAAAAATTAGAATACCTTGTTTACATTAAAATGTAAGCTAAAAATTTAAAAATATTATAAATGGCTTTGAATTGTGCTACCATATAAATATAAGCCAGATTACATATCATATCAGTGTAGTTTATGCAGAAATTGATATTTTATTGTAAAATATATTTAATTTGTAATTAAAAAGATATTTTGCATGTGTGTCTGTGTGCACATGTGCATACCACACACACACACACACACACACACACACACACACACGAGCACGCCTGTGCAGGTGTATGTGTGCCATGGTGCACATGTGGAGGTCAGGGGACTGTTCTTTCACCGTGGGTTCTGAAGAGGAATCTCATGTAGTCAGACTTGCAATTCATTTTTCCATACTGTACTTAAGTTTTTAGTGATTCTATGATCTAACCAAATTTGCTTGAATTACATATCAAGTATTGGTCCAAGTTGTGTTGGCTGAGGGAATTTCTCTTCTATGATGTGAAGACCAAGTCGTAAAGATGGTTATTCTTGAGCAGAGGATGGTGCTCAGTGGTGAAATGTGCAAGACCCTCTGCCTAATTGCCAATACAGACCAAACCAAAACGTTCTTTTTGCAGGAAGCTGTAGGGTGAATAAGACCAGGAGTTTTAATAAATAGCTCTTCATATTAATGTTCATGCTACAAATTGGCTGTGCTGTCCTATTCTGTTTATCCAAGAATCCGAGGGAACAGAGAGAAAAATAAATAAATATTTAATCAGTATTTTCCATCATACCAGGTGTTTTCATGGATAATGCATAATCGTGAAATGTCCTGATAACTTTTTTTTTTTTTTAAAGAGGAAAAAGCAGATTTGAACAAACAGGTTAAATAACTTGAGTAGAAAATGCTCTAACCTACTGTGGGACTTTCAGTTAAAATCCTGTTGCTCTAAAGGAAGTTGTAAGATGTTCATTTAATTGCTGAGTAATAAAATCTCCTTTGAAGTAAACAAGACTGAAGGAACTGTGGTTTTCACTAGAAGGGGTCACACACTGCCCATGTGTGGTCTGACCTTTTTCCAGTTTTGTTTATTGAAATGTGGGGATGGTAGATCTCTAAGTTATCTTGAGTTGACAGTTGACAAGGAGAAAAGATAAATTATCAGCACAACCACTTGTCTAGTTCTAAGAAATCCCTTTTCCCAAAGTGTGGCATTTAGACAAAAGCAAACACCCTCTCAGGGACTGGGGAAATAGCTTCTATCTGCTATAAGGAAGCATTCTTATCTGTGGCAAAAGGGACCTCTGGCTTGTCCATTAACATAAGCCTTTGGTGTCTAGCATATCAAGGTCTTTGCTGGCTTCTAGATTCCTTCAAGTTCTACTCAATAAGTATCCCAGTTTACAGGTTTCCCTTCTTCCAGGTACTCGATCCCTTAAAGCCCTGGAAATGTTTTCTGCATTGCTTTTTCTGCTTCCCTGGAGAGAGTCAGATAGTCTTGCCGGTTTGGAATAAACTTTGCCCTTTTCCGCCTGGAGCGGCTATTTTGGTTTCTTTGCTGTGCCCATGTCATTCACTACTGTTGTGGAAAAAAGAGGTCTATGAACGTAACTTAAAATTAAAACATTGTGAGCTCTTTTTGCCCTGAGACAGAACCCTTTAATATATTTTACTTTTGAGTTGTTTTGTAATTGTAACAAACATTTTACCTCAAATATAGCAGTTTTAGGTAAATTAAACAACAAGATATCTAAAATACTTAGAAGAACTTCTATTTCTTTTTTTTTTTTTTTTTTTTTTTTTTTTGGTTTTTCGAGACAGGGTTTCTCTGTGTAGCCCGGGCTGTTCTGGAACTCACTCTGTAGACCAGACTGGCCTCGAACTCAGAAATCCGCCTGCCTCTGCCTCCCAAGAACTTCTATTTCTTGATTGCTGAGGTGTCATGATTGGATCAGACCTTCATATACTGTGGTGAGCAGAAAACAAGCTGTAGGTGCCTTAGAGCTGTGAGAGGCACTGCCCCTGCTGTCCCAGCTGCAAGGAAAAGCCAGGAGCTGGAGTTTTTAAATATTTTAAATTTTAATTTATTAAGTTTTTAAAATGTAGGAGTGCATCTACATGGCAGAAGAGGATATCAGATTCCTTTATAGATGGTCATAGGCACCAGGTGGTTGTGGGAATTGAACTCAGAACCTCTGAAGAGCAGTCAGTATTCTTAACTGATGAGCCATCACTCCAGCCTATGTTTTATACACAGTTTTTAAATGCTTCCATTAGTTAAAAAGCACTTGAATGTTTTTAACTAGTATTAAAGATAGTCAGATGAACTGTTTATGCTTTTAAAGTGTACTTTGTTACTTAAGTTAAGTAGAAGTTGTAAATAAGAATTAAAAAGTCTTTCAGCTTGGGTGTGTTAATGCTCTTTTAAGTATTTCTTTAGAGGTGTACTGAAATGGCAGTTGTTAGAACTTGTGTTCTGTAAGGAAGTACTCGTCAATTATTTTAGGATACTAATGCTTATAGAAAATGCCAGCTTCTAAACTTCATGTTTGTTTGCTAGGCCTTTTCTTTTTTGAAACAGGTTAATTTCATTTGGTAGCTTGTTGCACTAACACCTGTAACCAACCACCTTTGTTGAAGAAATTTCAGGGTTATATTTGGTGTTAGATAAGATTGTAGATGCTGCTTTTAAAGAAATTGATTCATAATATGTTTGATTTTGTTTAGAATTATTTTCTTTTCTTGAAAGTTGCTGATTCTTAAAGTAGCCTTGTCATTGTGTAAATTAGCCTTGGTTTTGTGACCTGTACTGTTGGTAATGATGGCAGACCTAGAAGTGAAAATCATGACCGCTGTATTGATGCTTACCTCAACAAATCATATGCTGGGTCACCTTTTTTATATGTAAAAGAAAATACTTTAAAAAAAAAGAAATTGAGGAACTTGGTTCTTTATACATTGAAGGACCCAGTTCTTTTATTTATATATATACTTGGAATTTACTCTGTAGGGCAGACTGGCCTCAAACTCTTGGCAAGCCTCCTGCCTCAGCCTTCTATGTACTGGCATTATTGGCATGTGTTACCCCTCCTGGCTAATTGTGGCAAATTGGGAACTTTGTTCTTTATTTGGCAAATACTTTTCTCAGTTTCTTATTTATCTTGATTTTATGATATTCTGATAACATGTAAAAGATTCCTATTTTTTATGTGTTTTTAAACTGGTTTTAAAATCGTTTTTATTCTTTAATCAAACTGTTTAGGTACCAAGTACTTCATTCAAACTGTTAAATTAACTAGGAAAATATATAGAACAGTGTTCCGATTCAGACCCAGGACAAGCGGCTATGGTGCATATTTAACGTACCAAAGTGGACTTGTTTTCCAGGTTCTCCCAGCATCCCTCAGTCCCTATTTGTTACAGGGCATGGCTGGCACGCCCATCCCCTGAACTCACCAGTCCAAGGGTCTGGGCTTCCCTCCCCCAGAAGCTCTTTCCTATATGATACAGACATCTCCCCACCCCATCCCGCTCTCTGCATTTTTTCTCTCCCTGAGTAGGCATGTTCTTTCTCTCTTTCTATTCTCCCTCCCCTCTGTCTCCCTCCCTATGGCAACTTCCCTGGGACCAGTGAACCTGACCTAGAACTGCTTCCTAATAAACCTGCCTTTATATACTCTAGTCTGGCCGATTTGCCTCATTTTACCAGTGGAGAATAACTTATCAAACAGAAATTACAGTTTTTGTCTATTTTACTTTAAATTTTTTAGACTAAGCACTAAGATCAGTAAATGTTGTAATTCTTACCTGACAAAGCAGCATTTGTAAATATCTGTATATACATAACTATGCTAAGTATTCTAATAAAGTGACAGCCTTTAATATCTCTCAAGGTCAGTCTAGTCCCTGATGGCAAAGTTGAGGGCCTAGAGGAAGGGTTTAAAGTGTAGATAGGGACCAGAAGGTAGCCGTGGGTATAGGTGTCCTCTGCCAAGCCTGAGGGCCTGAGCGTGATTCCTGTGACCTGCTCAGTAGGAGAGAAATGACTCCTCAAAACTGTCTTCGGATCTCCTCCTGTGCTCCATGACACAGGTCACAAAATAAATGGGATGTGACTAAATTTTTATTAAAAGAGACTTTTAAAAAGTAGATTGAGTTTAGAAATGGGCAGGCAGGTTAGGAAGCTTCTGGCTTCATCCTCAGGCTTCCTGATTGTTTTTGTTTTGTTTTTTTTTTGAAGCCAATACCAAGGACTTAACCTGCTGTCTTCCCTCTTCATTTTTGGGCCTTTGGATTTAGTGCATGGTGGGACTGACTGAATCTAGGTAGTCTCTCCAGCTGTTTTTCTTGTCCTTGAGGATGGAGCGTAAACACAGTAGTTTATCACTGAGCACTGTTTGCACAGGTAAGAGACCTAAAAAATAACAAGCCCAAGGAAGCTTGACAACACAAGGAACTAACACCTTATTAGTGGGTGTGTTTCTGGTTTCTCTTGCTTAGGTGAGGAGACATGTCTTCTTTACCTTTGTTGTAGCTGTTCTCCTTCAAGTGGACATATGGACTCCTCCCTCAGTGCTGATGTAATGATGCATGTTTTTTTTTTTTTTTTTAAGGAGATTTGTCTTTTCCCTTTCATTTTGTTAATCCTTACTTTGCTTAGCTGCCACTAACATTTATTAGCCCCATACCCATTCTTCCACCCCACTCTACCCTGCCCTACCCCCCATTTTTAGGTAATCTCTTGCTATGCAGACCAGACTGGCCTTGAGTTAGAGATCTGACTTCTCTTCTAAGTGCTAGAATTAAAGGCATGTGCCACCACGCCCAGCCTAGCGTTTATTCCTATTTTTGATACTTATATTTGAATAGTTTCTTCTTTTTCTTTTTTTTAGGTAAAATTTGGTAATACAACCTTTAAGACAGATGTGTACCTCAAGTCACTCAATCCTCAGTGGAACTCGGAGTGGTTTAAATTTGAG
The DNA here is from genome assembly GCA_021653895.1 of Mastomys natalensis. Classification (NCBI taxonomy): domain Eukaryota; kingdom Metazoa; phylum Chordata; class Mammalia; order Rodentia; family Muridae; genus Mastomys; species Mastomys natalensis. Next base: position 1,913,397 of record JAJTUV010000025.1, read on the forward strand.
GTAAGCTGTTGAATAACTCTATTGTTTGGGTGTGACCCCTTTTCCTGAGAATGATAAAGAGCAATTTCTGCCTCTGTTCATTTGAGAATATTGGGGTTTTGAAGCATTACATCATAGTTAAAATATATACCAATGCAGATGAAAAATGGGTGTCCTCATAGACGTCCTGTTCTTGCTTTGGGTACTAGCATATACCAGATCTGAAGAACAGTGCACAGACTTAGAAACAAATAAGTCTTGTCTTTTTAAACTACGTTGTAGCTGTAATGTAGCTGAGGTTGACCCTGAACTTCGGTTGTCCTGTTCCTACTTTGCAAGTGCTAGGATTATAGGCATCTGACCCCAGACCTGGTTCCAACCGCTTTTGCATTTTTGGTTTTGAGGCCAAGCCTTGCATGTCATCCATGCTGGCCTTGAGTTGAGACCCTTCTGCCTCAGCCTTCCTTGCAGTTGGTACATTCTTGCTCAGCTTCATCTTAGGTATACCTCTGTAGCATTAGGTACATTTACAGTGTTTTGCAAACATTACTACTGTTTCCAAAACGTTATTACCCTAAACAGAAACTGTACTCTTTGAGCCATAATTTCCATTCCCTCCTTTTTCTTAACCTTGGTAGCTTTTGATGTTTCGGGTTTCTTTGAATTTACTTAGGCTATAACTTACCATGCAGTTGACGGTGACCTTGAACTTCTGGCTCTTCTGCTCCTATTCCCAGAGTTCTGGGATTATAGACTTCTTGTTTTTAAATTGTATTCATTCATCATTCATTCATTCATTCATTCACTAGTTTTTTTCTGTATATAGGTGTTTTGCCTGCCGATATGTATGAGCACCTTGTATGTCCATGGTGGCTTGAAACACTAAACCTGTGGCCTCTGGAAGGGCAGCCAGTGCTCTGAATCACTGAGTCTTCTTGCCAGCCCTTGGCAGTTATTTTTGAATTTAACTATTTATCTTTTTGTTGTTGAATTGTAGAAATTATCTATGTGTATATATATTTACATAAATATTCATATATATGTATATTTAGCTAGGGATTGTATTTAGGTCTTTATATGTTTTATATACCTTTAATATTTATTCCTAACATATATGACTTGCAGATACTTTCTGATCTTTAGTAGGTTTTACTTTCTTACTTTCTTGATTTTTTTTTTTTTTTCCCAAGGTTGGGTTTCTCTGTGTAGCCCTGGCTATCCTGAAATTTACTCTGTAGACCAGCTGTCATTGAACTTAGAGACCTGCCCTTCTGAGTGCTGGGATTAAAGCCATGTATTCTCACTGACTGGTTTCTTGATACTTTTTTTTTTTTTTTTGGTGTGCAGATTTTCTTTTTTCTTTTATGAAGTTTAGTACATACGGATTCATGTTGCTGTTTATGCTTTTATGGTATCACAAATCCACTTCCCGTGTTTTCTTCTAAGAATATCATGATTTAGCTCTTATCTATAGGCCACTGATTAATTTTGAATCGGCCTCTTTAATGGTAAGATGTAAGAGGCTGGCTAATTTTTTTCTGTGCGTGTAGTAATTTAGGTGTTTAATTCTCATTTGTTAAGAGACTTATTTCTCTGTTGACGAGAGCTAAGACTCATTTTTTAAATTTACAAGTCAACCAGGTACTGGGGAGACGGCTCAGTGGTTAGGAGGACTGGCTGATTGGTGCCTGGCTTTCTTTTTTTTTTTTTTCTTCTTTTTCCTTTTTCCTTTTCTTTTTTCTTTTTCTTTTCTTTCTTTTTTTTTTTTTTTTTTTTGGTTTTTTGAGACAGGATTTCTCTGTGTAGCCCTGGCTGTCCTGGAACTCACTCTGTAGACCAGGCTGGCTTCGAACTCAGAAATCCGCCTGCCTCTGCCTCCCAAGTGCTGGGATTAAAGGTTTGTGCCACCACTGCCCGGCTAGGTGCCTGACTAGGTGTCACAGCTATATAAAATCTTTAAAGGTCAACAGAAGAGGCTGTATGTGAAATACACACCAGTAATAGGGATTAATTCTTATTGTCTGTGGTTGCTGTGGGTTATTGGGTGTGGATGTGAGTCTGTGGGGTGTCTGGCTGAAAGAGGGTCAAGGATGAGTGAAGGTGGGGCAGGAGTTGAGAGTGGGCTATGAGGTTCCGATAGAGAAGAGCCTGGTTCAGTGGCAGGTTCTGAGATGGAAGGAGAGGAGACAGGGTTGAGAGGAGCACTCATGTCCAAGAGGACGTGCACCTGTGCTCGGAGGGTGCTTCTCACCCTCTTACTCATGTCTGCTTCTTGCCTTCTTTCTCCATCTGCACTCTGTCTCCTGTCCAGTAGGGATCCTTTTGAGGCATCAGGAGGTGTTTGATGTCCGTGTGGAGTTCTCTCTACCCTGTCCTAAGCCATTCTCTCTTGTTATGCCTATGATGAGTCACTTCTTCTAGCTTGCTGTAAAAATGTTAGTTTCTTGTTGTGCCTGTCCATGTGTGCCTCTTTTTCTTTGTGTACCTATTTACTTTTAAGTGGATTGTTTCTGTTTCTGACATCCTCAACTCCACTATTGTAAGTTCTGGGGACAGAGTGACAGTTTGGGTACAGTTTTGTCGTGGTCCTTATGTTGTGCAGTGACTGATTCCCCTACCTTCCTCATCTGAGCTGTACTTTGCAGTCATGTGCAGACTGGGTAAAGGCTAGCTCCTTTGTCCTTTAAGGAAAGAGAATGAAGTGCAGCAGACTGTTGGCTGATCTGAAGGATATTGTGGTTTTGCTGAGAGCCTTCCAAGCTACCAGGGAAGGAAGATGATCACACTGATTTGCTCCTGGTCAATGGCAGGATTGTGATCTCTCCTTTAGTGCCAGAAAAATGTTTTCTCCAAGAATCAGGATGTTGTGAAATGACAAGGTCTGATTGGAGAAAATGGAAGTCCTCTTCCTGGTACTTGCTAATTTTCCCATGTCTGCACTCGTACTGCCCATTTTGAGCTTCATCTGCCTCAGTGTGTAGCTTTTCAGAGGTGCGTCGGGGTGGCTGTAATCCTGTGATCATACAGGAAAGTCTGTGTGTGTTAATATGAGCTGGCAGCAGTGAAGCTGGGTGTTAACCTTAAGTTAGGCATTATTAGGTTGGTTTGAATATTGGCATTTTGAGATACTTGTGTCCTTCTGATAATATACAGGCATGAGTGGTATAGGCATGCTGTCTTAGTCACTGTTCTGTTGCTGTGAAGAGATACTATGACCAAGGCGACACTTAAAGCATTTAATTCAGGTTTAGCTTATAGTTTCAGAGGTTTAGCCCATTATCATCCTGGTGGAAGCAGATATAGTGCTGGAGCTACATCCTTATCCTCAAACAGACAGAGATGGACCACGCCTGGCATGGGTTTTTGAAACCTTAAAGCCCACTCCAAGTGACATGCTCCCTTCAACAAGCTCACATTTCCTAATCTTGTTAATTGTTACAAATAGTACCACTCCTTAGTGATTAAGTATTCAAATATATGAACCTCTGGGGGCCATTCTTATTCAAAATACCACATACCACAATGCAAAAATGCATTCAGTTCAATTTCAAAAGTTCCCATAGGTGTTACAGCCTTAATACTCTTTAAAAGTGCAAAGTTTGAAGTCTCTTTTGAAACTCATGGCAGTCTATTAACTGGTACCCTGGTAAAATCAAAAAGCAGGTCACATACTTTCAACATACAATCACACAGATTATACATCATCATTCCCAAAGGGTGGAAAGGGAGCCTGTGAGCAAGTACTGGACTAAAGCAAGACCAAAACCCAACTGGGCAAACCCGAACTCTGCATTTCCATGTGATACCAAACACTCTTCAGATCTTCAGCTTTCAGCTTTGTTGACTACCCATATTTCTCTTTCTTGGCCTGGTTCCATGTCTATAGTCTACTGCTCTCCTAGGCAGGGATCCCACAACTTTTGTATTTTTAATCCCAATCCAGGGTTTCTACCCCACCTTAATAGTTCCCGGATAAAAGACACAGACATCCTTTACATTTATAATAAGCCTTAATCAGCACAGGAGCTGAGCAGATATCTGCCCTCTATGCTGTTATGTCTATTTCCCAGCCAGTAATCCTTTTAGATAATTTGCCATGTTTCGTCTGGGCTGCTCTTGACTCCCATTAGCCAGCCCACATGGCCAAATCACTTTAAGATTCTTACCCCATGGCAGCTTCTTCTTTTTTCACCTTCTTCCCTCTCCTCATGGTCTTCTCAGACCCCAAGCCCGGGAACCTAAGGACCGCTGGCCCCCATCTCCCTTCTGCCCAGCTAGATGCTGTAGGCATCATTATTCACCAGTCTTGGATAACGGGGGCAAGTTTCCATAGCAGCACTTGTATCTGTTCAGACTCTTTTGTCCACAGAGGCAACCAGGTCTTGGGGTCCAATATTTAGCATTAGAATAAAAGCAAAAGACCAAATCTTAACAGACTTCGGCATCTCTAACATCTTAGGGGTCTCTACCACAATCCAGGCTTCACCTACACAGCTTCATGTTATGGCCTCTCTAGACCTTCATGGGAGGACACCCCATACACACCTGGCCTCGGCACCTCTTATATCCCTGACTTTAAAACCCGAATCACATGGTCAAAGCTACCAAGTTCTGCTTGCTAGGGCTGGAACATGGTTCCCTCGTTCAAACACATTTTCATCAGCTTTCTGTTTCAATGGTTTCGTTCACTCCTTAAGCTTTTCTGAGTTACTTTTCATGAGTTGGAAGTTGAGCTGAGGTCACTACTCTATTCCATTTAGCATCAGTCTTCTTCCCCCCCCCCCCCCCCCCCCCCCCCCCCCCCCCCACAACAGGATTTCTCTGTGTAGTCTTGGTGGTCTGGAATTTACTCTGTAGACTAGGCTGGCTTCGAACTCACAGAGATATGCCTACCTCTGCCTCCCAGGCGTGGGGATTAAAGGCATGCACCACCACAGTCTGGCTTTGTTTAAACTTTTTATCTCTTTGTACATTGAATTTCGCTCCATTACCCTTCCTGGTGCTCCTTTTTTCCTCAAGCCATACATTTTTTTCCCCTTGTTTAGCTTGCTCCTTTTCATTATAGATATGCATAAGAATGATCACTAATAACCACAGGACAGAGTCAATAGTAGACTGTCTTGAAATCTCTTCTGCCAATGCTATCGATCCTGAATTTAGTCTTTGACAGATTTTTTTTTTTTCCAACAAGGGCAGAAAGCAGCCACATTCTTTGCCAAAATATCACAAGAATGGTCTTTAGGTTACTTACTAATATTCTCTGAAACCTCTTGAGCTAGGTCATCATAATTTACATTGCTCTTGGAACCTCTGTCTTCCTTGCTCATACTAGTATGGCCCATTCCACTTTAAGTGTTTAGCTGCTTTCCTAATCCAGACCTAAAAGTCTACATTCTGCCAACAAGCAGCATGGTCAGGCCTGTCACAGCAATACTTTCTCTCTGGTACCAACTTCTGTCTTAGTCATTGTTCTGTTTTTGTGAAGAGACACCATGACCAAGGCAAAATTTATACAAGAAAGCATTTAACTGGGGGGCTGGATTACAGTTTCAGAGTCTTAATCCATTATTATCACAGTGGGAGCAGAAATGGTTCCAGAAAAGTAGTGGAGAGCTACATCCAGATCCACAGGCGGGGCGGGGGGGGGGGGAAGGGGGGGCGCTTTCACACAGACTGCACTTGGCATGGACTTTTGAAATAGTGCCACTCCCTGGTGACTAAACATTCAAATATATGGGGGCCATCCTTATTCAAACCACCACATATTCTAAGGAAACAAAATTGCAAGTTGAAAAGCTGCTAAGCTGCTAAGCTGGGTAGTGGTGGCACATGCCTTCATTCCTAGTGCTTGGGAGGCAGAGGAAAGTGGATCTCTGTGAGTTCAAGGCTAGCCTGATCTACAGAGCAAGTTCTAGGACAGCCAGAACTACAATTAAAGAAACCCTGTCTCACATAATAAAATAAAACAAGCTGCTGCTATACTTGTGCCTCAGCTCATAGCCAGTAAGGGGTTCACTTGTGACATTGGCATAGTGGACAGTAGCTACCATTCCTAATGATCTCCCTGTGGGATATGCCTGTGTGTCTCCAAAGAACCACTTCTGAGTAGCTTGGCTGTGTCTGAGCTTTCTTCAAATGGACTCAGCTGTAGAAACTGTTCTTCCTAGAAGTAGCTTTTTTCCACAGGTTCCTAAGGGATGGATCTCTTTAAGATATTTCCCACTTTACCAAACTCTAGGTACTAGTTGAACTTATAACTTGCTTCTTGCAAGAGAAGCTGGGAAATGTAGTCTTTTATTGGGGCATATTGCTATGCAGTTGATGTATCTAAACATTTAAACTATTTCTGAGAAGTCAGGCTTTTTGGCACCTGTCTTTAATACTACTACCGGGGAAGCTGAGGTCGAGGCCATCTTGGTCTACATATTGAGTTCCAGGACAGCCTGGGCTTCATAGAAAGACCCTGACCCACCCCCACCCCCTAATTTATTTTAACACGAGCACACACACACACATACCACATGTACTCAGTTGCACACACTCACACACATTTCTGTGGAAGTTTTTACTTCTTGCCATTCTGGCATTGCATGCAAGGCCTTGTGCTGTACGCTACAGGTGCTCCGCCACTGATTTCCAGTGCTTGGCCCTACTTACCACGCTTGTGTTTGCTAATCTCTCTCCCTCTGTCCTTGAAGAGAATCCCTGAGATCCCTTTATTGTTTAGCAGTATATAGCTTTGTGATGCTTAAGGTTTCAAAGGTTTAAGATTGAATTTCAGGGTGTGCTTTTAGGTGGATGATGAAGATTTACAAGATGAACCTCTGCAGATCACAGTTCTCGACCACGATACTTACAGTGCAAATGATGCTATTGGCAAGGTGTACATTGACATCGACCCGTTACTGTATAGTGAAGCTGCCACGGTCATCTCAGGGTGGTTCCCAATTTATGACACCATACATGGTAAGGAGGACACTGGAAGGAAATGAACTGTAGCTTGGTCTTCTGTTTACCTGAAGGACAATTGTACTACACTGTTCTTTTTAACATTGTATTTCTAAAAGACATCTTGGAAAACAGACAAGTAACCAGATGTTGCTGAGAGAATCACCATTTCTCTGAGTAGTTAAGACTCCATGTGACAGACAAAGGAAATGTGTCATTTAAAAGCTATCTCAAGGGGTAGTGGGTCTGCTGGAGTATTTCCTAGCCAGTATATACTCTGGGATGATCTCTAGCACTGACAAAAGAAAGAAGAAAAAGTAAAATACAAAATAATAGTCTATATTTTTAAAATAGGTTTTCTAACTGACTCATTTTTTTAGTTATTTAAAGCTGGAGTATCCAGAGATAATGGTACATGCTTTTAGTCCCAATATTTGGGAGGCTAGTCTGTAGTCTAGGGAACACATGAAGTCCCTGCACTGCTGGTGTGGGTTTTGTGAGCTGAGAGCTGTTCTCGTCCCGGTTCATGTCATTCATGGTTGTATTCAGTTTCTCCCGCGTTTACAATGTGTAGAGCAGAAGTGGGGCAGTAGGAGGTGCAAAAAGGGTTTTAGAAAATTGCTATTTTATAAAAGTCCAAGCTCAGTTTTTATGAGTGAAGAAAGCAATGATTAAATTTTTAAAAATTGACAACCTTAATTTTGTTATGGTACATATTGGTAAAATTTATAAAAATTTATTGAGGTTCTTAATTTTAGAATGTAAGGCGTCCTGCGACTGAAAACCTTTGATATTTGCTCATCTAGCTGAAAAAAGAGCATGAGTTCAGATTCCTAGCACCCGTGTTTAAACATAGCATCTTCTGTACACCAGAACTGGAGAAGTGGAGGCAGGAAATCCCTGGAATTTATTAGCCAGTCAGTCATGCTAAAGAGCTAGTCATGGACCCAGATTAAAGCAATAAACATTAAAGGTTGTTTATAATTGGCTTAACATGGGTTCTGTGTTTGAAATACTCTTCTTGTTTTAGTAAGTTCTAATGGCTTTTCTTAGAAGTTATTAAGAGATGAAGACAATCAAGTAAAGGTAGTTAGTAAATGTTTAGCAGCAGGGCTGAGTCATTTCGTTTTATTGCAGCATGTTCTGAAAGCCCATGGATAAACCTCTCATGTTAAATCCAGTCCATGTGGCATAGGAGTATATCCTTGGTGTCACTGAGAGCTGAGTTTTATTCTTGTCCTTCTGCTTGTTAGTTACTGGCACTATGTAAGTTAGTAACTTACTTTACTTACATACTGATTTCTTCTTTAAAACAAGGACAGTGCTACTGCAGGAATGAGCTCACTGGGTTGATGTCAGCACACAGAGCATGTAGTGTCCTAGGACTCAGCAAGTCCTTCCACCACTGCCACCATCCGTTAAAGTGGGACTTCATGCCCCAGGCAGACTTGGCTCACAGGGACGAGCCAGTAGGTAATTGTGGACACAGTGCTTTTCTCAGGCTGTCTCATGCTCAACCTTAGTGTACCGAGGGACCTTTTGGGAATGAGACTACATAGGCAGCACAGCTAACCATCTATTTAAGATGTACATTATCTGAAGAGCAGTAGTTGCATCTGTTTGTGTCACAATTTCATTGTACATTTTCTCAACTTAGAAACTTGATTTTCCTTTTTAAATCTGAAGGTATCCGTGGAGAAATCAATGTTGTTGTCAAAGTCGACCTCTTCAATGATTTAAACAGATTCAGACAGTCGTCATGTGGAGTTAAGTTCTTCTGCAGTGAGTATTATATTGTCTTGTTTAAAGAAAAAGATAGTCATTTTTAAATATGGAAAACTAATACTCAGAAGGATTAATGGAAGAAGTGTTAGAGTTTGGTTTTGATATAAGAGAAAACAGTGTTAAATTTCTAGAAACAGTTGCTGTAGCTGTGACTGTTTATTTTGTTTTAGAGTAAATAATGTCTAATTTTTACAAGCTCTTAAGAGAGTTTTGTTAGAAAAATCCTGAGGCATTTTGCTGTAGTATAGCATGGTGAGCGAGGAGCAGAGCTGTGGACCGCACTGTGGTCCAGTGCAGCCTGCACCCATGATACCCCAGGACATCACGTGTGTGGGTCTGCTCTGGCAGCTCAGCACCAACCTCTGTTAGTGGGTGAGCACCCCAAGTAGTCATCGTCAGTGTGGGAGTACACGTCTTGAGAGACTGGTATGGATGGTCCCCCTTTTGAATCTGAGTAGATCCTACTTAAATCCAACCATACATTTATTTCAATGAGTCTCAAATGGATCGATGTACTGAGTACTATGTACACAGTACTGAGTACTGTGCCTGCTGCACCAGTTGGTTATATAGTCATGGATGCTGCTAGGAACGGCAGGTCTGCAGGACTTGTCAGCATGCTCACAAAGGGGCTGTAGCATGAGAATGGAAAGACACTGCCTTTGTGTTGGTCGGTTAGCCAACTTTGGTTTTGTTTACATAAACTTAAATTTATTTTTAACTTGTATAGATTCATGTGATGCTCTGTTATTTTGATTTTTTATTTAATGTTTAGCTATTCTGTGAATCATGAAAGTATAGTTTATGTTATTCTTACTGAGAAAAGTGAGAGGTCTGATGACAGGAAATTATTTTTAGGATAAGACAGATGTAACAGGTTCTCTGAGAACTCATAATTACATTGACGTTTTGTAGTAGATACTCTTGCGTTAGATCTAAAACAAAAGCTAGATGGACACTTTTTCTTTTTTTGTTTATATGTATATGTTTTAAAGATTTAAGTTTGGCTTTGTGATGTATTAAAGAATAACAACTAATTTATTTTAACAGCAACGTGTATTCCAAAGTGCTACAGAGCTGTGGTAATCCATGGCTTTGTAGAAGAACTTGTGGTCAATGAGGACCCTGAGTATCAATGGATTGATCGAATCCGCACACCAAGGGCATCCAATGAAGCCAGGCAGAGACTCATCTCCTTAATGTCAGGTATGCTAACAAAGCAGCTTTACTGTTGAGTCACTCTCCTTCCACACGGTCCTTGAAATTTTACAACAAAGGTTGTGACTTTTAAGTGTTGATTCCTTAACCCAGACATCATCTCATAGAACAATTGAACACTTTTAACAAGTAGGGATCTAGTGTGTGTGTGTTGTGTGTGTGTGTGTGTGTGTGTGTGTACATGTGAACACACAGTTGTGTGTCATTGTAGAGGCCAGAGAACAACCTCAAGTATTCCTCAACCACTGTTTGTTTTTAAAAACAAACAAAAAAAAAAAAGTGTTTTTTCTTTTTAAAACATGGTTTTGCTCTGTCTGGAACTCACCAGACCAGTTTAAGTGGCAAATTGATCTCCAGGAATCTGTCTCCTCAGTGTTCTGATGACAAATGTGAGCCACTATTTTTTTTTTTTTTTTTTTTAAATCATGGGTTCTGGGAATTGAGCACAGGTCCTTATTGTAGTACAAACACTTGGCTGACCAGCTGTTCCCCTGGCCCCTGAATTTCTCTTAACTCGATAGCAGAAGGACATTGTGTTCTAAGTGGTATATGAGGGATGAATCCTGTAGATTCTGGAAGGAACTGTGAGCAGGGAGCAGTTGCAAGTTCCACAGCATCGTTTGGGATCGCAGCTTAGGCTTAGGCAAGCTGTGCATCTTTGCTCACATGTTACCTGTGTGCAGTCCTTTCTCGAGAACCGACTACGTAACCCTTCTGACTGTCTCTACTACCTGCCTGGCTAACAGTAGATACATGCCAGTAGATGTGGAACTTGTTTCTGTTTGTGTGAGTGTGTATGTGCATGTGTGTGTGTGGCTACATATATATGTGTGTGTATGTGTGGGCCAGAGGTTAACATCTGTTCTTTTTTTTTTCCTTGATCACCTTCCACCTTATGTTTTTGAGGCAGAATCTCTCATTAAACTGGAGCTCACCAATTGGCCAAAGTGGCTGGCCAGCAAGCCCCAGGGGCTCTACTGTTGGGAGTATAGGGCTATATTGTCAGAGTTCAGATTGTTTTTTAATATGCATACATACATACATACATACATAATAATACATACATACATACGTACGTATCACACATACACTCTAAAATCAGGTCCTCATGCTTGCACAGCAGAACTTGAGTCATTGAATTGTCTCTCCATTTCCTAGATTTGAAGCATGTCTTTCTTGTTCATCCACCTATCTAAGACCTTGGACATGAGAAGAATGGCGGCAAACAGTGCAGAACTGAAAACGTTTTCTCAGTAGGGCACATGGATGAATGAGTGAGCGTTTACTCACCATGCTTCAGTGTGTAGCCAACAGCATCTTACCTCCCTGCATGGAGCCTGGGCCAGGCAACCTTTTAAGTTCTCATCGAGTCCTGAGAATCTGTGGTTCATACATTTTTTTTTTTTTTTTTGTATTGCTGTTATATTCTTCCTTTAAAAAGTATGTAATAGAGATACGGAGTTACAAATGAGTTTCTTTCTTTCCATAGGTGAATTACAGAGAAAGATTGGCTTGAAAGTCCTTGAGATGAGAGGAAATGCAGTTGTTGGGTACTTGCAGTGCTTCGATCTGGAAGGCGAGTCTGGGTTAGTGGTACGAGCCATAGGAACAGCGTGTACTCTGGATAAACTAAGTAGCCCGGCAGCATTCCTTCCTGCATGCAATTCCCCATCCAAAGAAATGAAGGAGTAAGTATGAACCAGCGCTCTCTTCCCACGGAGGGCTCTGTCTCTTACCTGCCAGCTCCCTTTGTTCTCACAGTTTGGTAGTAGGGTTCAACATACAGTTTTTACTTATGTGATTTTTCTTAAATATTTCAGATCTTTAGAATCATCTATCTAAAGCATAAAATGAGTATCTATGTCCTGTGTGGCACTTGCCTTCTGCTCTAGGAGATGCTTAACTGCAACTGTATTTACTGTTGGCAATGTGTACGAAGACTGCAGGTTGTCCTTTACAGGGTTCTCAGGCTCCAGTGTCTACCGTGTTCAGGCACTTCATGAAAATAAACCTAGGGTCTCATTAAGTAGCTATACTGGGTTGTGTAAGGTAAGGTGAGCAAACTTCTCCCTACTCTTCACCTCCTTTCTTCCCTCTCTCCTTCCTTCCCTCTTCCCTCCCTCCCTTCCTTCTTCTTCTTCTAATCTTTTCTTTTCCTCTTTAGAGGCTGGTTCTCACTTTGTTGCCCAGGCTGACTCAAAATTCTTGGCTTCAAGCTATCCTTAGTTTTACAGGAACTGGGATGGAGACACTCAGCACTGTGCATGCTTAAGCAAACCTTTTCTATGAAAGACCAGGTATTAAATATTTCAGACACTGGCAGTTTAGACTGTCTTTATTTATAAAACACCACACACACACACACACACACACACACACACACACCCCTCATAAAAGAAAACAAACAAAACCCAGAAAGCACCCTCCCACGTAGTACCAGACCAAAACAACAGCAACAACAACAAGTATAAGAAATCCCTTCAAAAGAGTTCCCAGCCCATGATCTAAGGGCATTTAGACTTACAGATTGCTTGAAGACTGTGTGCTCAGTACAACCAATCAGGGTTACTATGGCTGTAAAGCACCATGACCAAAGGAACTTGGGGAGGAAAGGGTTGTTTGGCTTATGCTTCTACATCACTGTTCACCATTGAAGGAAGTCAGGGCAGGACTCTAGCAGAGCAGGAACCTGGGGGCAGGAGCTGATGCAGACCATGGAGGGTGCTGCTTACTGGCTTGCTCCTCATGGTTTGCTCATTGTGCTTTCTTATAGAACCTAGGACTACTAGCCCAGGGATGGCACCACCCACAATGGGCTTTTCCATCCTCACTAGTTAAGAAAATGCCCTATAGGCTTGTCTACAGCTTGATCTTACGGAGGCATTTTCTGAATAGAGGTTCCCTGTTCTCAGATGACTAGCATGTGTCCTGTTGACATAAAACTAGTCAGTACACCTAGTTAGACAGGGTTGTCTTTGTGATCGACTTGGTCTGTGGTTTTTCACTTGTTTCAAAGGCAGATTCTGAGTATGGTTGGTGAGAGATAGCTTGCCTATGCCTAATCAGAAAATACTAAATCTGGAATACTCTAAAACTGAAAAAACAATACCAGTTCTCAAGAGCCTTGGGTTTTGGAGCATTTAGATTTTGGGGGTTTTTAGGTTAGAAGTGCTCAGCTAGTGAAGTTTACTCAAATACTGTAAAATCTAAGATGCTCGATGCTCTTGTTCTCAAGTATTTTAGCTAAGTACTCTTCTGAACTGTCAGTAGAGGATGTTTGAATAATTTTTTTTTCTGTTGTAATAATTATGTTAAGAGTCTTGTTGGGGATCAGAGATGCTGAATCATCTATGTAATTGGAAGAATTCTGTGTAAGTGAAATACCATTAGTTCTTCTGTAAGGACCAGTGATCTAGAAGTAGTTCTAAGTTGAGGCTTGGAAAACTATGTGCTCCGGTAGGACAGACAGATACTGTAACCTTTGATGATGCTACCATGTAACTCCCATTGTAGCATCAGCTACACAAACTAGTGAGTGCTTCATTTATAGAGCAGATGGTCCGGGGTGCAGCCTCAGCTTGTCATCTTTTGGCTTTTTTCTAGTTTAGATTATCAGGGGTCAGATTTCTGTAGATGGGAAGTCTAGCCCATTTCCTAGTTCAGCAGTAGTCAGCAGAAAGCAAATGGAAACAATTGCAAATCTCAAGAAAGGTTTTTTTCTATTATCTTATTGAAAAAGGCAATTTTCCTTATCTTGAGCATACAGTTGTTTAGCCTACTCTTTTGGTGGTCTTTAGTTATTTAGATTAAGTTTTTTTCACAAAGTTTAGCACAGTAGTAGCAAGTGTTTTTGGGAAGTGTACTTACAAATGAAGTTAATTAAAAAGTTGTAACCTCTGTTTGTTTTATGTTCCATTAAAAATGTGTCCTAAGGCTGGAGATATGTATGGCCTAATATACATGAGGTTCTAGTTGTGGATCACAGTCCTGTAATAGAAATGAATAAATATAAATTTGTCCTAAAAAATGTAAACGTTTAGCTCATACTTGTAGAATTAGAGTGCATATAGATTCAGATACTACCCCTTTCCCATAGCAAATCCCGTGAAAGACTTGCTTCTGGAAGCCACTTACCATGGTACATGCCTGTAGTCTCCTTGTTTGGGAGGCTGAGAGGCAGGACACTCTCAAGTTGGAGGCCAGCCTGGGCTACTTGGTAAGATTCTGCCTCTAAACCACACACACACACACACACACACACACACACACACACACACACACATGTACACGCACACACAAGCACAAGACCTGAGTCTGTTGATTGCCCCTATTTAGTTTTACCTACATGTCAAGAATGTGGACTTCTGAAGGTTCATATCTAAAGTAATCTATACACCAAGTTTTGAGTGAAAAGAAAGTGTTTTACTTGACAGACCTTAGAAAGATATAAACAACAGAGTTACACTCATGAGGAGACCTTCAGTAATCCTGGCGGGATTGTTTTTCTCCTTTCCCATCACAGCCATTGACTTTAAATAGTGAGTCATAGAGTGAACTGTCTACCATGCGTGCGTTATTAGGGTATTGGGAAGGCATATTACCATGTAGGTCATGTTTCGAAACCCCTCAGGATGTAGGCTGCTCTGTTCCAACTGGCTCTCCTGTATTTGTTGATTATGATTTATCTTATTATAACTGATGTCATCTTTGGTTATTGCATAACATTATTGGTTTTAGGTTGGAATTTGGTAAAAGGAAACAGCTTGGATTTAATGGGTTACCGCAGTGAGTGAATGACTGGGATGGGTTAAAGACTGGAGACGTGTTCTTTTGAGACAGACCTTCATGTAAGGAGACTGCGTGGATGAACTCAGAGTACATCATGGTAGTGCTCCAGTATATTTGAACTTTGATTTGATATCATACTTGGAAATTTTGCAGTGTTCATAATATTTTACCTGCATTAATGACATGTGTGCTCTCTGTAAGTTTCTTCTCTTAACTGTTGTGTAGCAAAACAAATCCCTTTGCTTTTCCTCACTGAGCTCTCATGGTGAAGCTGCATTCCATGTGATTTATCACTGCTCTGCACACAGAACGCTTTCTAAGGGACTTAAGTGTGAGCTCTGTGTGCGCGGAATAACCAAGTTGAGGAATTTGAAGGCCCTTCCTCAGTTTAGCAGAGAAGAGCTCCATTCACTCAGTTGTGTATGTAAAAGCAGGCTACCTCTAAGAGCTTGAACGTGTCAGTCATCCTAATCGCGGTTAAGATTTATGTTACCCGCAGCAGCAGAGCATCTGTCCTGCCTGGGTTGGAAGCTGTGTCCTCTTGCAGTCTGGAGCCACATTAGCCTACATTGAAGCAGTCTCTGCCGTCTGTTAGCGGCCGAGCTGCACTTGGTCATGCGCACTCACATCCCTCACGCGGTTTCTCTTTCTGCTGCCAGTGCTCATGTTCTTAGGTACCTTGCTCTGCAAATTCTGGCTATAAAAACATAAGTAATTACTAAACTTTCTTCTTAGAAAGATATAAGTAATGGTATAAGCAATTTATATCTTAGTTTCAAAGAACATGACAACCCTGTATTTGACCTTTCTCTTTCATGGGAGATCCCTCCCATAAATATAATAGGAAGTTCTGTTTTGATGAAAAATGAAAGCAAGTATATTAAAGATAAAAACCTTAAAATTCAAGTCTTGGTAGTCTTTCTTAGTTCCATTGACAATTATACTTGCTGTTTTTCTTATTGACATTTCTTGATTTTACTAATCTGATTCTTTAAAATTATATATCCTAACATATTAATTATTAGCATTTCTCTTTTAATTTCAACTTTTTGCATGCTAGGGATTAAAATATAAGTTTTCTCCTTTAACAAAAGCTCCTTTGAAATAATTTTAACATAGCTTTTGCAACCTGTTGTATGTATTGTTTTCTTTTCTTCCACTTTGACCACAAATTCCTTCAGGTCTCCGCTGGTTCATCCTCCAAGCCATGGATGCCGCTCGACTCACAACAGCCCAATTCACACTGCTACTGGCTCACGACTCACTCAGAACTTCTCTGTGTCTGTTCCCACTCTCATCTATACTGGTACGAGACTGCTCAGACGCCAGAGCTGGGGAGAGGCAGGCCACGGGCACAGTGGCTGCAGAGGCAGGCAGGCAGGTAGTGTAGGCAGGGACCATAAGCCTTTGCTTCTTCCCTTTCTTACTTCTGTTCCACTGCAATGAAGGACTTGTATTTAGCTGACACAAAGGCTCTGCTTATGGAAGTGAAGGTGTTTTTTCAGCTTCCAGAGTCTCTTCCACAGCCCCTCTCTGAGCCCTGTGGTTTTGCATTCTGAGAGCTCTCAAATTGTATTCATAGGAACATTTCTGTGTTGTTTAGAATTGAAGTTAATATACTTGGAAGTGGAGTAGACACCAGTACTTTGATCGGCTTATTTTCTTTATGTACAAAGTCTATAGGGTCTTGAGGCAGTAGGGTCTGTTTGATTCTGTGGAAGAGGGTAATTGGAAAAACAGGTAAGCAACTGTATGCATCAATTGCATTGTTTCTATGTAGTTCTACTTATTGTCCTCTTCTCTGTGTTTTTAGCTGTAGCACTCTGATGCTATAGGATAAGGAAACAGTTTTTCTTTCAGAGATACTTATGTGTGTGTAAATATGAAGATAGTTACAGATATTTCCACACACCATTTGTGGCCATTATTTTCGTTTGTACTTACAAAAACATTTATTTAAAATATTTGTTATTTATTTATTTATTTATTTATTATTTGTTTCTCCTTTTAGTACATATATATTTTAATCCCTATTAGTCTACCATTTCATGCTTCTTTGCTTTTCCACTTGGCTTATTAACTGTTTCAATGCAGACAATATTTATCTGGAGAATGATGAATGGTTTAAACAGCAGTTCTTTGTCCTTGGCCTCATTCCCAGCTCCACACTTAAGAAATGACTGCCGGCCCCACCCCAGTTCTTTCCTGATGTTTGGATCATGCTGCCCGCTGTCAAGCCCTTTGGCACATGATTGCTTAATATGTCTCCACCTTCTTCTGGCAGGCTGCCCTTCAATGAGGATCCCAACCCCAATCCTCACTCATCAGGACCCTCAACCCCTCTGAAAAACCAAACTTATTCCTTTTCACCTTCCAAGTCCTACAGTCGGCAGTCCTCTTCTTCTGACACAGATTTGAGTTTGACACCCAAGACTGGTAAGGCACTTCCACCCACCGTTTGTGTTTCCTGTAAGAACTTGTTTCTGTTCCTTGTTAGCTGCCCATCTAAACCTTTCCTCCTGTTTTTGCAATTAAGTTAAAGTTAATGTGAATGCTGATCATTTCAGTTATTAAAGGTAATTTTTTTTGTAGAGACACTATTTTGTTTGGAGAGTGACATTTTAATTAATTATTGTTGGTATTAAGTTCAGAATTTAGTTTGGGTGTTGACATTCTTCATTTCATGTTGAAGTCAAGAGGAATGCCATCTTAAAGCATTTGCATAGTAACCCTAGAGGTCTGCAATCAGATTGCAGTTTTGAACCGTAATTCCTCTTAAGCATATGATTAATTTATTTATTCATTTTCATTTCAGAATCTTAGTTCTGTGTTTTCCTTATGGGAATAGTTCAGAATGGGAATGGTTGTATAGCAGCACAGGCGTCTGCTCATCTGGTTTTGACTTAAGGTTAGCTCAGTGTAGAGTATTGCCTTGAGTTTTACTAGAAAACAGAAAATGAGAAAAATTAAAGAGGACGTGATATTGGTCACATCTATTTGTTTTTTGTTTACATGCTAACTTAAAAGGTAATATAAATATTGATCATTTCAGTTATTAAAATTTTTTTATAGAGGAATTATTTGTTTGGAGAGTGACATTTTAACTGGTTAGTCATTCTTGATATCAAGTTTATATGATCAGGGCACTTAGCTTTGCTACTCTTGCTCTCCAGGTTGAAACTGCAGTTTAAAGTTTTTCTCATCCTTGAATATTTTTCAATTTATTAAATTTATAATTATCCCTTTCTGTTTATGAAAAGTTTTTGGGTTTTTGTTAATGTTTTTTGATAAAAGTTGATAAAAGATTAAATTAGTTTCTATGAGAGAATTCAATTATTTAAATACATTTTAAAGAAAGATTGAAAATTTAAAGGTTTACTATTTCTAGTATTTTAAGTACTAGAAATAGTTTTCCTATCAGATTGACTAAAATCGTCTTTATTTGTATTATTTTGAATTTATCATCTTTAATAACCTTTAATGTTTTATTTTAGTGTTAGAAGAAGAATTTATAAAATGGATCCAAATTTTTTGGAAACAATCAAAACAAAATCTTACTTATTACAGATTTAATTTCTTTCTTTTTTTTTATAAATTTGGTCACAGAATATAAACACTATAAACACCCATTTCTGTGTTTTTATTACCATCCCTGTCACACTTCTCTAACAGTCTATTTTGACAGCTACTTTATTTTTAAGTATATACTCAGTCTTAACCTAGTAAGCCAACTGCAGATCAGAAGTCCTTGAGAAAAGATTGTGTCCGCCCCCAGTGCAGGCAGACTTTCCCATTTCCTTTTTGCCTAGATGATAACGCATTAGAACTGCTCTGGCTTAGCATGTGCATTGTGTTAGGTATTATAAGTAATGTAAAGGTGATTTCAAGTAGGCAGGAGGCTATGCAAAGGTTATTTGCAGAGAACACTCTCCATTTTGTATAATAAACTGTAGTAGTTGTTCCTGGGATGGTGGTCATGGTGGTCACAGCACCATTCCCTACAGATGTGGAAGCCTTGCTATGTATAATTATGAATAACAGTGAAAAATATGATAGCATTTTATAGTAGTGGATGCTTTGGAATGTGGCATTTTAACTGCCTTTGCCATAAAAATTGAGCCATTCAAATTGTGATGACATTTTTAAAAAAAGAAATAGGAGAGACTGGGCTTAATGTTCATGACACTCAGAGCTAGATAGATGGGAAGGTATCGTTTCCCCTGCGCCTTTCTGTAGGCGCTAGAGACGAAACCAGCATGTCCTGCATGCTGGGCAGGTGCTCCACAGCGTCCTCCTCAGCTCCTGCAGACCTTCAGAGACCAGATCTTATTACGCTGCTGAGGCTGGTCTCTGTCTTGTGAGTGTGGCTGGGACTCAGGTGTGCTCTCATAAACAAGGAGATATAACCATACCTCTGAGGTTTTAGTCTGCTCACTGGGTTCGCAGCTATTTTTCAGTATGCTTACTGATTATGTTTTGCCACACCACATAAAGTTTAGAAAGTATTTTTTGTTTTTATGGCTTTTTTTTGTTTTTAATTCTCACAAAATGATAACCCTAATGATGTACAGTCATAAGTGATGGGAGCTCTCTGACTGGCATCAGATGTGCAAGCAAGGACTCCTGTAGTACTGCTTCTAAAACCTCATTTATGAATGGTGCCACTCTGACATACCCACCTATAAGCTGACTGTGAGTGCTTTGTTTGCCACCTTTGCGTGGTCCACAGGGGGCTTGCCAGCTCTCAGTTACGGGGTGACAGAGTCATGTTCTAACCCTTGAGGCTGGGTTCAGTGAGCACCCTTTCTTGCCTCAGTTGTCTGAGGAATAGAAGCTGACCTACTATTTACAGACTGAGAAGTTAGCAATAGAGCAATAAAGCGTGGCATGAGAAACTTATTTTTCTGTTTATAAGGAATGTTGTTTTGTTAGTTTTCTTAACATTTTTTCATACTTTATTAGAATTTAAAAATGTTTTCCCCAAGTTCTCAATGAATAGGACTGGAGTTTTTGAATGCTGGTGTAGGTGAATGACATTTACACTTGATTTGGGGTGATTTTACTTTCTTAGGCAGGGTGATTGTATATATTTCTTACAATACATAGGGTGTTTGACCTTTATATGCACATCTCTCATAGTACTATTATCAGATTAAAGTATGAAACATTTTAAAGGAAAGATAAAAGGATTAATATATACCTCAAAACTGGAGAGCAAAAACCTAGCGTTTTTGAATTTATAATGCAGTACTCTGATTATTTTTTTAATGAATATCCCATTAACAGAAAAGTATGCTAGTAACATTTGGAAGTGCCAACAAGCACCTCACTGTAATGTAGAGTGCTGGTTTTTCAGCCATCCAAGTTCTTAAATACAGTCAACCAACCAACCAACCAACCAACCAACATAAATTGTAGGCAATTTAATTATTTGAAGAAGTCAGTTAAAAGTGATGTAATGGTATAAAATCTTGCTAATGATTTAAAGTTGTTTAATGAGTGCAGAGTTTGAAAGGACTATGTTAATTTAGAAGATGTCCTTGGTTTGCATTATATTGGCTAGGGCTCTGGGTGGGTGGGCTCCTAAGCTCGGTGTTGATGTGTCTGCATTTGAATCCATTTGATTGTTATGTTTTGCTCGTCACTTTCCTTCTCCTGCATTTTCTGATCATCTTCTGAATCTGCGTCTTTGCTACTTTCCTCCACAGCACCTTACCCACAGGGGCCGGGATCTACCTGGGTCCCAGCTCCACCCCCCTCTCTTGTGGTTCCCTTCACCTTAAGTCCCGCCTCCTCTCGGAATCTAGCCTTACCCCTCATCACTCTAGCCTTGTCAGCCCTGTTCTGAGGAAAAGTGTTTCTTTCAGTGAAGAGTTGTTCCTGGCTGCTTCTGGTAGGATCACATTATGTCAGCTTTTTAAATAATCCCTTTATTTTAAATCATCTTTGAAAACATTATTTTATACCATAAAGAATGATTGTGTGTTTTATATGTCTATTAGTGATTTTACTGACAGAGTTAATCAGAATTACAAAGATGCCATTGGATGCCATTGTTACTTGATGAATAATTATGAGTAGTCACAAAATTTTATATTTAAAAAAAATTGTGTCTTAAGACGTGGATGTGGATGTTTACCGTAACTCGCAGTCCCTAGGTTCTCACTCAGGTGTCTGTTGTAGACGCTTTGCTCCCCTCTCTCCATACCTGCTCCATCCACATCAGACCTGTGCCATCCTGTTGCTAAACCATAAGGCTACATGAGAAAATTATTCTGTTTGAACCAGTTTAAGTCTCATTTTGGTGCTATTCTTTTATTATTCATTTGTTTTCTTTCCACTACATTAATCAAGTTGTTCTGCTATGTTTTCTGGTACTTTATTTATCACTGCAAGCTTACCTTTTATTTTGTGATTTTTTTTTAATATGCTTCATATAAAGATCTTAGTTTAATTTCCAGTTAGCATTGTATAGTCTCTATAAACCTTAAGATTACTATAAGAAAAACTTTTGTTTTCAAAGTACAGAATGGGACTACACACATGCTAACCCTTGTTTCCTTATCCAAAAACAGCTAAAAATATAAACGTGAATTAGCTCCTTCCTATGGCACTGCAGTGAACTTGACTGGATGTGTCTTTAGCTTTGAAAGGGTGGGATTCACGCCAGCACTAGCTTGAGCCATCCCATCTCCATACAAGTCTTGGGCCATATTTGTCCTTGTGCTACTAGCAAAACAACAACAATAACAAGTGCTAGGGAAAGGATGTAATATTAGCCTTAAAAATACATCTAAGAGTGAGGAAGTAGAATTCTTTCATCCATGACTATGTACATTTGTGATGTGTTTACACGTGTGTGTTGATTTTTGTTAATGAACACATTCCATGTTGAGAGGAGGGCATCAGCAGAGAGTAAGCTTCATTCTGAAGGCTGATTTGCTCTTTAGCTCTCCTGTAGTTTTTACATGAGCACCTAGTATGTTTCTCCCTATAGTTCACTAGATAGTTTGATGTGTTTAAATTGTTATCTTAGAGTTATTCTTTTGATTGTTTTTATTAAAATTTTCAACTTTTAAATATTGAATATTATCAAAGATTTGTTACCTTGTTTTAATATTCTTACTAGAATAAATTGATTCTAAAACAAGCTTTGACCATAACTTTGATATCTTACTTTAAAGAAACTTTTAGTATTGTAGAGTAAAATACATGTGTTAGTTACCATCTCAAAGTATATTAAATATGTAGATGATTTTCGTGTATTTGACACACTGTCTGTGAGATGACTGCAGTTGAGCTTGCTGTTTTATAGTTCCTTGGTTGTTATTTACATTCTGATGTCCTATAGGAATGGGCAGTGGTAGTGCCGGAAAAGAAGGGGGGCCCTTTAAAGCTCTTTTACGGCAACAGACCCAGTCAGCGTTGGAACAGCGGGTAAGAGTCCACTTTCTAGTCTTGCTCTGTCACTGTGGCTTTGTATGCCTGTGCTCCTGGGTGCTTAAAAGCTTCTGAAAGGTGTTTCTGATCATTATCTATAATGTTGCAGTTTTAAAGTTCAAATGTATTTAAGATATCAAAGTAATTTATTCACCAATATTTACTTTTAGTTTGAAAAAAATTCTGTAACTTTTCTGTTTTGTAGAGCTCTTTAGGATATTTAAATTGAATTTTAACTTTTCCCAATCTTTAAAATATTTCTTCTGAAAATACCCCTTGAATGCTGAAATCATTTCTAGTTTTCTTAAAAGTTGCAATATAGAGAGAGAACATGGTTAGTATTTTTGCAGAAAACCATCTCAGTAATGCTCCCTTAAATTGTCGCTGTAGTATGTTAACATTTACCTGTTGGTGTCACTTTTGTCACTGGCCTGTTTATTAGATATGAGACATGGATTCTATTCTCTGTAGGTTAAAGTTAACAGTGACTGTCTAGTATAATATGTTTATTTAAATTATCATGTATAATGTTTACTTAATCTGTTGAGTGAGAAACTGAGTCTAGTTGTTGGATGATTTTTTTCTCTCTCTCTTTATAAATGTCCTTGCTAAGGGAGGATCGCCTCATAGGTTCTGTAGAAGGCGGGTATGTTTCTAAATGTCTGAGAGCCTGTTCCTTGTGCTAGAAGCTTCTCTACTTTTAATCTTGTTCTCTTAAGTTTTTTTGAGCTTTTAACAGCTGTTGCTGCCATTTTCTGAACTTGGTACTGTGAGGTTCATGCTGTTTTCTGCTAATGAATGCTGTGCATGGTTCCCTGTGTTCTGTCCTGAGCTTCAGACAGCTCTCAGCTTTCTCTGTGTCTGCTTTGGAAGCTGTAAGCACTTAGAGAAGTTTGTTGTGTTCATTTTACACCAGCACTTGGGAGGGAACAAAGGTGAGACCGTGAACCCCATAAAAGGCGTCCTCCCGATGCAGCTTGATTCTGAGAATAGTCTGCTTTTTCCTCATTCTATGACTGCAGACAGTAAGTTTATTTTTTTCTTATGCTGCAAGTAGCTATCTATATCTATATATGTATATATATACATATATGTATATATGCACATATATGCACACACACACACACACACACACACACACACACACACACACTGTTTACCTTTTTGACAAGGGTGGAGCAGAGCTGAAGCATAGTAAAGTTGAGCTCTCCCCAGGTCTTGTTTCCTCCAGGTACTTGGGATTGAGCCCAAGGTCTTGTTAGGTCTTGTCTAGGCAAGCATCTTCCCATTGAGCTGTGTCCCAGCACCTACCCTAGCCCTGGTCTTTGTTTTATACCCAGTTTTCAGCTACTCTTACCTTTTCAACAGCATCAGTCGTCATGGACAAAAACCAAACAGAGCCAAAGGTTAGAGCTAAGAAGAAGAGGGCCAGAGTGGAGGTGTGGGTGTTATTTACCATGTTTTTGGCCAGAGTAGTTTTATGTTTGCTTTCTCCCACTTTTAATCCGATTGATTGATGAATTGAGTGTACTGGAAATGTGGCTACGTGAAGTACTGGTGACTTTAATATACTTTGCGGCCCTTTCATGGAGAAAATAGTAAACTTATTTTGGATTGGGTTTAATAAAGTTTGTGGATTTTATTTTGTTTTGTTTGTTTTTGTGTTTTTGAGATGGTATCTAATCTGAAACCAGACTATCATGGATCGCTATGTAGTTCAGGCTAGCCTTGATCTCATACTGTGTCAGCCTTGCAAATGCTGGGATTACAATGCCCATGTAAAAGCTGTGTGTGTGTTTTAATGTTTTAAATTGGAATAGAATTTCATCAGTCCCTTCTTTCCTTCCCCCTACTCCTCCCATGTCTACCTACACTCAAGTTGATATCCTCTTTTTAAGAATTATTGTTCCATGTATACATATGTATGCATATATATGCAAAAAATATGTTTTTTGTTGTTTGTATGCATCTGGTTTCAGGGTTGACTACTCTGTGCAGACAACCAATAAGTTGGCACATCCCTGGGAGAAGCTAAGTCTTTTTAGTTGCTTGAAGTTCTTTGTCTAGGAGTAGGATCCCATGAAATTTTACCCCTTCTGTCTTGGCATGTCTACTGATGTTGCTGTTGTTCTGGCTTGTCTATGTAGCCATTTCTAGGAGAGATTGTTTCAGCAGACTTGTTGGGCTCTTACAGTTTTTCTGTCCCCTTTCCCTAGAGATTCTCTGTGTCATAGATGCAGGAGCTGTGATGTAGATGTTTGTTTTGGTTCGGGCTCCCCATGATCCCTACATGTCCAGTTGTGATTTTCTGTGATGGTCTCCATCTGCTGTAAAGCGCGGCTTCATTGCTGAGGAGTGAGTGGTAGCTGCACCAACCTGTGTGTGTATAGATTGGATTTGTAGTTGTGGAATTGCGCTGGCTTAGTAATATGGCCGTGGTAGATTGTTTTCTAATGCCCATGACTTCATTAGGTGGGAAGTGTTGCTTCAAATATGGTTTCCCTCCTGTGAGTAGGCTTTAAGTCCATTTAGACAGCTGTTGGTTACGACAGCCATGTGAGTCACATGGAGGGCCTTTAGGATATCTTGCATGCTGTTCATTGTTATGGTTCATAGGTGTTGTAGCTGGATAGGACTGTTTAATTTTATCTCTCTTAGCAGCTTGCATAGTGTTTTCTGGTACTGTGGAGGCTAGATTGCAGAAAAAAGGCTTTCAGATGCAGATCAAATCATCTGAGTGTGGAACTCTAAGTGCGTGCAGTTCTTAGTAGTAGAGGCCCATCCTTGACTTCTGGGAAACAAGCAAGGTCTACATCGATAGTTTTTATTGCTTTAGGAGTCACTTGGACTACCCTGATCAACCATTTGAAAGGGTTTTCATGTCTGGTACTAGAGGTTTTGTTAGTCTATGCTTCTTGTAGGCGAGCACTGTCAGGTCAAATTGTTTAACATCTTTAAACTATTTGTGTATGTGTGTGTGTACATTTATACACTTTTATATATTTCTTTTAACTTTAAGTATAAAATATGATTCCTTGTAAATTTGCCAAACAGCCTTGGTAGCCCTGATGTGATTTGCCTCTTTCCTTCTCCATGTGCTTTGACCTTCGTTCTTCTGCAGTTGGAGTCCATTCCCTGGATTTTCTGTTTCTCACTTCATATTATCTACCCCCTCTCATCGCCACCCCTTCCCCCACACCTATGCTCTTTATACTTTCTTGGTTTCTGTGGTTTCCCTTGGTTGTATATTCACATGATAGCATCTGAGAATTTGAGGCTAGGAATGTCAGATGAGTGAGAACATGTAGGGATTTTTGGTGTGCATATGGAGGCCAGAGGACGGTTCAAAGGAGGGGCTCTTCTCCTTCCAGTGTGCAGGTCAGATGAACTCAGGATTGGTAGCAGGCACCTTCCTGCAAGGGCCTCTTGCTGG
The DNA here is from genome assembly GCA_021653895.1 of Mastomys natalensis. Taxonomy (NCBI): domain Eukaryota; kingdom Metazoa; phylum Chordata; class Mammalia; order Rodentia; family Muridae; genus Mastomys; species Mastomys natalensis. The sequence continues at coordinate 1,938,988 of JAJTUV010000025.1, forward strand.
TCTCTACTGTGCTTTTAAACAGTTTAAAATCTTGGACATGTTAAACACATTGGACATACATTACTAGAAGATCTTCATAGGATCAAAAGCAAAGGTGTTGAGAACTACAGCTTTTGTGTATACTTATGTAAAACCTACTGTGTGGCTGTCATGTTTACATCTGTACCACTCTTCCATGCGCTGAGTTTCCCCGTGTTCAGAAGCAGCAACACCAGTCACCTCTGGCCACATAGAAACAACTTCTGTGGATAGGCTTTTTACTCTTCTTAGACAGTTTGTCTGTTCTTGCCTTTACTAAGGTAAAGGTTACTTCTGAGTTCTGACCAGGTTTTAATGTGTGGATATATATGCACATACCATGTGTACTTTTTAACTTTATGCTTCCTGAGGATGTGGGGCTGCTCCTCTATGCTGATGATTGCAAATTGATCTGCTTACACACTGTGTTTCGGCTGTTTTTGTATTCCTGCTTTAAGCAGCCAGCCAGTGGTCTTGCTGCTTTTATATGTGCCTGCTTTTAGCAATAGCTCTTTCCTTTTATTTGTTGCATTTAATCTGCTGTGGCCTAGAAAATGCAATAACGACGAATTCTTAAAATGAGAAGCACTTTAGTATGTGTAGCTACTTTAGACCAGTGTGAGCAGAGCATCCCCTGTGGAGATGCCTTGGCATGCAGTGCATGAGCCATAGCATTTGCAGTCCTTGGAGAGCTCTCTTGAGCTATTTCCAAGCACTCCTTATGTTGAACATAACTGGGGCTGTTGGTAAGTGACTTCCGGTTAAGAGTTACAGTCATCTCACAGTCAGCCAGTCAGGTAGCAGTCATTGCAAATGGCTGATGTTAGGGCAACTACAGACATTCCCCTCTCCTCCTGGTGCTCTTCCAGTGAGTTCCCATCTTAAGTTTTCTTTTGGGTTCTTCATGTCATTCTATGGCAGAAGGGAGCCACAGCTTGGAAGAACCTGCAGGTCACACTGCGTCCCTCACTGTTACCATGTACTTCTCTCTTCTGCTTCACATGCAGTATGCTTTTCTGTCTGCCTCTCGCCACACAGTGATTGGCTCACACTTCACCTAGATGTTTACCTTTCTCTTTCCGACCCTGCCACACTGCCTGTCCTTTTACTCCATGACCCATACTCTGTTTCTCTAGGTCTCTTGTTACATGCTGGCCTTGGGAATATTTACCAATAACCTGTGTTGCCTGTATGTGTGAGAAACAACTTTACCAAGAAATGCAAATGGGTCAGCAGGTCGTCCAGTCATGTACCTCACTGGGAAACGGTGTTGAGTAGGAGTTTGAGAAGCGAGGACTGTGTTCTAAATATCTCAGCTGGGAACTCCTGAATGCTTCCCTCAGTCAGAGTGAATAAGGCAGCTGGATTTTGAATTCCACTGAGAATGTAGGGAATCAGATTTGGATCTGTGAATGTCTGAGAAATTTGAATGAAACAGCAAGTCTAGTGTATTTATTTTCTATGCTAGGATCTCCATGAGCAGAGCCTTCTACTGTGCACTTGGCCATCTCTGTCTTGTCTCTTGTCTTCACCAGGAATTCCCCTTCCTCACCTTGACGGCCTTCCCCCTGGACTTCTTGTGCACGTCGGTGGTGTTGTCAGTGCACGCTCTGTGAAGCTTTTAGATCGGATCCACAACCCTGGTATGTTCTCTAAAAAGTTTTATTTTACTGTCTTTATTTAAGATATGATTGTAAAAATTGATTTTTTTATTAATATTGAAAGCAAATTTAACCCAAAAAGAGAGATGAAAACAGATTATAAACTGGCATAAGTTACTCTGAGATATTTTCAGTAATCATAATTAAAAGTAAAGTATACACTAGTTATTTTTTAATGTACAACAAATGGACACATTATGATTTATTTTTGACTGAGCTGTCCTTTTGAGGGGAACATTAATGTTTGAGTTAGCTGTTATATTTATTTAGGGAGAAAAGGAATTTTTCATGGCCATTGCATTAGACCGTTAATGTTTTTTGTTTTCTCATATGGCCGAAAAAGAAAGAGCAGTAGCTCGTGTCTTTAAAGCACAGAATGATGCAGAAGGCAGGCAGTTGGGTCCCGGTACTTTTTGGGGCTTGAATTACAAATACTTAGGTGTGGGAGCTGAAGAGAGATGGTTTAGTGGTTAAGAGCACTGTTCTTCCAGAAGCCCCGGGCTCAGTTCCCAGCACCACATGGCAGTTCACAATTGCCTGTATCATCAGTATCTGACACGCTCACACAAAAGTACATGCAAGCAAAACACCAGTGTACATAAAATAAAAATAAATTTGAAAAAAAAGGGAAAGAAATGCTTGGGGTGAGTTTTTCAGTCTACAGCAAAGCATGATCAATCATGGTAGCTCCCTTTGGAGTCATCTCTGTGATGTTTGCCAAGACACCGTGAACTGGAAGCAGTAGTGACAGCTATACTTTTGTATATTTTGGAAGACTTTAATTCATCACTTTCAGAAGTTTCTTTGTGACATGTAGGAAAAGAAGAAAAGTTTGCTCTGAAATACTGGATGGAAAACATTGCCAGTAGTGCTTTTAAGTATAACAAAGTATCACTAATTTTCACATTTAATTTATTCAGTGCTCTGTGACTTGACTTTACTTGAGAATCAGAATGGAATTCTTCTGACTTCGAATGAGACTTCAGAAAGTCAATGCTAGTCATGGTTGTTTAGCTCTACAGTGAGCAAATACGTAATTTCAGCTCCAGTATTTTGTTTTGATTTGGTTTATTTTCCCTGTTCCTTTATTTTTATGGTCAGTTTAAGATCTCATTTTCCTTATGGTATTTGTATACTCTGTACCCCTTACAGGGCAGTTTGACTGCTGCTGTGTAGCATATTAAATTCATGTAGATGATGCCAAATTCTGGCTTTCTGTAAGGAACTCAGTTACGAGATGGGTAAGGAAAGACTGATCAATGAAACCTGAGGGACATTGTACTTTCCATGGATGAGTGACTTATGTTTTGATAGCACCTACTGATATGATACTGTACAAAGTAGTTTTAGAAGTGTATTTAAGTGATGTGCTCTTTCATTTTGGTGCTTCGAAATAGTTAGATAAACTAGAGTCTGGGAGGACAAACAAATGTTTAAATTAGCTTTAAATGGAGATAAATATCTAAAATGTTCTTTACTTTTACAAAGTCTTCTTTCTGAGAGTTTCTTATACTCACCAGTTCATTCCAGCTGTATAAGAACTCTTAAGAGCCCAGGAGAGAGGGCCCTCACAGAATGAGTTTTGTGTGCTGTAACTAGCAGCTCACCAGTTTCCTCCTCCCTTTCAGGAGACTGCTTTGTCCTGCATAGCAAGCCTCAGTTACTGTTAGTGCATCATTCCCAGGACAAGTGTACCTGTGTTTATGTGTAATTACTATGAAATGCTGTAGAGTTACACTTTTAGTTTGCCTTGTTCTCAGTCACATACCTATCAAGTGTAGGTTTTGTGGTTCCAATATCTTATTTTGGTTTAAATAAATGCTTTTTGAATTCTTTGTGTATAAATTAGGCACTAAAATGCCTAACAGCTACTCCAAATTCTTTGAGTAATTTTTATGGAAAAAAGATAAATTTGTTGAGAAAATCTAGATATTAACCCTATGAGAGAACCTGGAGAACCTATCAACACTAGGAATCAGCACTGCTACTGTGCTGAGAAAGATTTGAGGATTGGTCAGAGTACATGGGCAGTGTGTCTCCTAGCAGCTATTTTTTTGGCTAGTGAATACAAAACATTTTAATTTTGTTTTCAGCAGAAAAGGGACACATTCTTATTTAAAATCATTGCCACTAGTTCTATTATTTCAGAGGTCTTAGCACTTCTTCCTTTGCTAAATCCCAAGCCAACAGAAGCACGAACAGGGAGAGACAGGAGTGGGTTTGAGCATACAATGACCGAATAGCCAGAGGAGTTAACTGGAGGTTACTGTAGCTGCTCCTCCTGCCTTCTGTCTCTATTTCTTATTAACTCTGCTGTCTCTGTCTTCCAGTTCCTGTCAAGTGCTGGTGTCAATTGTGTTCTTGTCTATAGTTTTCTTTTGTTTGTTTGTTTTATTCCTACTATTCTGCACCTAAAACTGATCAACTAATTTGCTGTTTTGAACTCAGCCTTTGTCGGAATTATGGGTAACACAAGATCTTACAAACTGCTAGACTGGAATAGTTTCAATTCAGGTATTTTAATGGTCATTCAGTATTACATATGCTGACAGAAAGTATGGCAGCTCAGTGAGGTTTTAGAGACATCCTAGGTTAACTAGATCATTCTGTAATAGTTCTGTCACAGCTTGTAATTTGCATGGAAATGCACGTATAAAAATGTGTGAGCTAAAATGAATCAAAACCATACTGTAAATTATGAATGACTTTGTTATGTGACTAACTTTCAGAATACAATTAAATTCTATTAATGCATTTGGCCAGTGTTTTCATATCTGGTAAGTGATACAGGCATTAGCTTTACCATTAAGCAGCATTTGTTAAATACATTAAACAACCAGCCTAATAAAACTTAAAGCATGCTTAAACTTCTCAGTCAGACTTAATAGAATGTATTTACTGTTTTATAAATTACCAGGAAATGTGACTTTAGCATTCTCAGATATAATGCTAGAAATGTTCCAAAATGTCATAGCAGATTAACAGTGTCTGTAAGCTTTCCTCTTTCCATATGAAATTTCCAGTTTTTCTTTATAATTTGAATATAGTCTGTAGCCATTAAAAAGAAACAAACCAAAACTTTACAGCTGATGATGTGTTTTAGTAATGCCAATTAGTTTCCTTTTGAAAAGCATATTCTTACTAACATACATATCTAAAATTATTTTTGGAATTAAATTTGGAACTATTTTAATTGAACACTGAAGTGAATATTTAAAGGATTTTCTAGTCCCTTGTCTCAGTGTATCTTACAGCAAAACAAAAGCACCAAAGGGCTCAGCATTTTAGCTAGTGCTTGTAGCATTTGTGTGCATCGGTCAGAAATCTAAGCCCTGGTGCACACTGACTGACTGTGAAGGGAGTCATGTTTCTGATCTGGCTTTGTCAGCGTGTGCAAACGTACAGTGATCTCAATTCCCAACTCTTTAAGGAAATTACCTCTGTTTTCTAGACAGGGTTTTACCATTGTGCTGACATTTGTTAAAACGAAAATGATTGTGTTTTATTTATTGATTTTTTTTTTTTTTTTTTTTTTAGTGAGAAAATGAAACATACCCTATTAGATTTGTTTTATAAAGTAAGACTATATTCCAATACATAGTTAGCTTGGTGCAATTAGAAAAATAGGTTGTGCATAAAAATGATTGATTGCTAACAATTTAAGGAAGTGAAATCTTGTAGATCAACCACTTTTAGAGTGTGGTAGTTGGCCGGTTGACAGAAATGTTTCATAAAAGGAAAGTGCAGAAGTTAAATCTCCCAGACACAAGGGTACTGTCCCAGGCAAGCAGAGCAGCAGTTTGGCCAGGACAGACATGGTTGAGAAAGCAGAATATCTTGCCATCACCGAAAGTAATGCCAGATGGGAAGTGTGCAAAAGAGAAGTGGTACAGAAACATGTGCAGGAGGGCGAGGGAGGAGGACTGAGAGTCTGATGGCAGACTGTCTGTGGAAGCAGTGAATCAAACAAGTTACAGTACAGCTAGAGATCTGAGGATGACACTTTCAGTTTCATGTATTCATAGTACCATCCTGTGGTTGAAACAAGGCTGAGCTTGATACTAGTTCAGAAAAAAGACTTGAAAATTCTGAAAAAAATGTGATATGTTTGGTAAATATATTCAAATAATTTTTATATATCCTCTGACTTTGGAAGTATTCTGCCATTGCTGTCTCATACTACTAGAATGTCAGGAATTGACCATGCTTAGGGCTGGAGAGATGACTCAGTGGCTGTGAGCACTGGCTGCTCTTCCACAGGACTTATGCTCACTTCTCAGCACCCACATGGCAGCGCTTAGCTGTCTCTAACACCAGTTCCAGGGATCCAGTGCTGCTTTCTGGCCTTCACAGGTACTGCATGCAAGTGGTGTAGCCACAAATACAGGCAAACAACTAAACAGGTTTAAAAAAAAAAAAACAAACCTAGGTAAACAAAGATTTGACCCTCATTACTGAGAGAGATAATCATTGATAGTATGTTTAACTCATACTTCATTTCTTGAGTTCTGTGACACCATGAGTAATATGAGGCCCAAATCAATCTCATACTAGTCATCCAGGAACACACACACTCAGAGAGAATTCAGAATGAGAAATACTTGTTAACTGCTAGACTTCATATTTCAGAAATGTTACTGAAGGAAACTATGCCACGCCGGGTTTACAGTTTTGGCCAATGATGAGTTATGTACCATGGTTGTTGCCCCATCAGGTCCTGCTGCCTTCTGTGTGTCAGTTATTGCATGCCAGGATGCTGTCACTGCAGTAAACACTGGCCAGCTTGGTGTTTCTCCAAGCACATGGCTCTGGCATTGAGTGATACATGAGCCAATTGGAATTTATTTTTCACTGTAAAGTTTGTTAGGCACTTGAGGACAAAGATGACCAATTGTCTTCTTGAAACTTGTGTTCTTAGATGGTAAAACGTATTAAATGTATTACTATCTTGTATGGTATACAGTGCGGAAGCAGGCATGATTAACCATGTTGGTGTCTGTTCTGATTCTTAAGCTCATTTGAAGGCTATGTATATCAGATTTTCATAGGTTTGTAATCTTTCAGTAAGATACTTAACGCTGTATGAATGCACGCTCTGTTGTGTCCTAAACCTCTAGCATTTGTGAGTCAGTCTGAGCCAGTGCTTCTCTGCTAGTCAGATAGTTACTTTATAGACCACAAAGAGGCCTGTGGCTGATCCCTCCTGCCCAATGCTTTTGTCTTAGCCATCTTGTCCCATGAACCACAGTGATGAGACATTTTTATGCACTAGGAAGAATCGAACCCATCCCATTAATCTGAGAATTTATTGTGATGTTACTGTTCATTTCCTCATTTTTTTCTGTTCTGAGAACAGAATTTAAGAAAAGCAGGTGGATGTTAGCATCTATAAAGGAGCCTGAGATGTTACTGTTCTTTGTGTGACACCCAGGGCTGTGATGAGATCGTGACAACATGCCTTGTGTCTTCCTGCAGACACTGCCTCTCCACAGACCTGCAGATAGGCTAATGAGGCCTGAGCATTCGCTGCATGCTAGACCACATCCGGTACTTTCCAATAGCAGGTCATTTGAGTCTTAGGAGATCGTTGAGAGAGACTTCAGTCCTATTGTGTGTGAACAAAACAAAACAGTAGTTTCCTTGAGGTGTCAGGAGAACACAGCCAAACCACAGTCAAAGGCCGAGTGACCTGGCTTTGGGACTTACACTTATTATGGATGCTAGACTTGGGTTTGCTGGTGAACATGGCAGGCCTGTCAGCTGCCTGCCAGCTCTCAGGCAAGGGGGCAGGTGAGTTTTGATTTGATGTCATGTCCAGAATTAGGAAAAACAAATCAGTTAAAGTAGATTGTTGATTTTTGGTTTTGAGAATTTTTTGAAGTTTTAAGAATGTTTTCATAAATCCTGAATTTTACAGCATATACTTTTTGTTCTAAATCATAATAGATTTGAGTTATAAGGCAACCTTTAGTGGTTTGAAGTTAGAAAATGCTGTTTTGTTAATCACAGTTATACTTTTTAGAAAACTCATTTTGGGAGCAAAAATTCAGGTAAAGCCTTAAAAAATAAAACTACTTTACAAAATATTTACTTGTAAGAAAATGTGAAGAGCCAGGTGGTGGTCACACATGCTTTTAATCCCAGCACTTGGGAAGCAGAGGCAGATGAATCTCTGAATTTGAGGCCAGCCTAGTCTAGATGAGTTTAGGGCAGCCAGGGTTACATAGAGGGACCCAGTCTAAAATCAAAACCAAGCAAAAAAAATGTGAGCTAGCTGATATGCCAGGAAATAACATCTGAATTTATTGATTCTCTTTTGTTTGTTTGTTTTGTTTTAACAACCCTTAAACACTCTTGATCTGTCTTGGTTTTGGCACACTCAGGTGAGCTGAGTGCTGCACTGGTACCAGGAGCACCATGAAGCCAGGTTCATGCTCCTTTAGTTGGTCACAGTGCGCAGGCCCCCTGGGAGTGTGGATTCTGCTAAGCACTCAGATGCTCTTCTCTGGGGATGCTGATGCTCAGAAGAGAATAAACGTGGATGTAGAAAGCTTTTGATTCTCAACTGTAGTCAGTTTTCAGTCAGTGATGAGGCCAATAGTCCCAGCAGCAGCATGTGTGGCATCTGGATAAGGAAGGTCGAGTTACAGAAAGAGTAGCAGCATTCCGTCAGATGCAGACTAGCTTGTAAGCCAGCTACCATCCTGGCACTGTTCCTTTGGTGTGCCCACTGCCCTCCATGTCACCTTCCGTACAGTGAGGACTTGCAGTCTCAGTTTGAGGTTGTGCACTCTGTTGAACTTGAACTCTTCAATTTCTGTTACTCCAGGGGAGGTCACTTCCCAGTGTTTGGGAGTGCAGCTTCCCTGTGTCCCTCCCTCGGCAGCTAGAGTATCCTCCAAAGCCTTCGCTGGATCCAGCCCAACACCTTTCTCTCCTCTTGTTCATTTTTAAGTTAGGTTGAGCTGGATGCGATGGTTCACACTTACAATTATGACTCATTTGGGGAGGCAGAGGCAGGCGGATTTCTCAGTTTGGGGCTAATTTGAGCTGCATGCTGAACCCCATTTCATCAAAAACAAAACAAAACAAAACCCAGAATATGTTGGGTAAACATAAACAGAATGGATTTTGAACACTTTGAGTAGGCGGGTATGTCTTAGTTACAAATATGCAATTACCTCAAATCACTTAAGAGCTGAGTTTAATAAAGGCATTTTGTGTTGAGCTGATCATGTCTTATTTCCTTAGGTATACATTGGTATTTAAAAAATCTCTAGTAGTTTCACCCACACTTCTGAAGCAAAACGATGGCAAGATATCAAGCTGTGACCATGCTCTAGAACAGCAACAATAGAAAAGTGAGTTCTAGTGCCAGCCCCAGCCCCTTAGCATCACTAAGAACCAGTGGTGTGCTGAGTGTAGAATCAGTGCATGTTAGCTACTAAAAGGAGAAAGAAGTTCAGAGATCTATAAGCTATACAAAGTTTGACCCATAGGGAAAAAAAAGCTTTAAAATAGTGTGAAATATAATTTGTATAATACTTAAAATTTAATGTTTCCTAAAATGTTTTTTAAATTAGAAATAATTGTATAGATGATTAGAACATGCTATTTAATGTGGAAATTGTTTTCTTACCACCTTTGGAATGCTTGTTAAATGAGTACACATCTCAGCTGTATTTTCCTAAAATGACTAATAGTACCCATGTACTACATGGATAATTGATAAACACTTTTAGCTAACCTCTGTTTTGCTTTTTGTAAAAGCATGATAGAACCTCAAATTTATGCTTTGGTACCTTAAATAAAATAAATAGGTTCAGTAGTTTGTTTCCTATTAAAATGTAGTTAGCAATTTTTAAACTTTAAAAGATTCTATCATAGGGATTAAATAATTTGATATAGCTGTTTTTTATTGATAATAAGATCATACTAATTATAAATACTCTTTGAGTCTGTGGCTCATCTTTGGCATGATTGTAGTGTAGCTTTGAAAATAAATAGAATCTTCCTTAATACTAAATAAAGTGATTAGTGTGGACTTTTCTGTAGTTAACTAACTTTCACCCCTGGCTCTTGCTTACAGTGTAGTGGCCGTGGTTGCCAGAGTGACTAGTGATGAGGTGCTCCTCCTGTACGCTTGCCTTGCTCTCACCTAGGGTCTAGGGCCATTCCTTTCTGTGACCATTTCAGTGAGCTGCCATAGTTTTCAGTCTGTGCTGTCACCTGATCCGAGCATGCGCCAAGACATCACCGTTCCTAGCTCCTGTCTGCCAAATCTGCTTTGCAAACCCTTTGTTCCTTAGCTTTTGCTTTAGCCAAAACCAAACTTAACATTTCCAGAGTGTGGAAACATGCCATCCGCTTCCTTGGTGCCCATGTCATGTAACTAGCTTCCTACACTCGTCAATACTTTGCTAAGTGCAGTACTGGCATCTCATGCACTTGTGTGGCTGTGTCGAAATGAAGGCTGCTTGTGAGCTTGCCTGAAGGGTATGAATGCTGCCCCTGTGCTCAGTCAGCTCGCGCTCGCTCTCGCTCAGGTGTAATCAGCCACATGTTTCCCATGGCTTTGGTTTAACTCTCTGTTGTTTTATGTTATATCAAGGTAAGTCTGATGTGGAGTAACTGTATTCTACGTGGTTACACATACCTCAAGGGAATGACATTTCTCCATTTGAGTATGCTCGGCATTTCTAAATCAATACATTTCAAGCTTAAAATAAGTAGCTCCCTCCATTTCTTTGTTGTTTTTTAAATGGTGTTGTGGATTGCTGCCAATAAAACCCATTTTTTAATAACAGGGAATCTACCACATGTTACTTGTGGTACAGGTAAGGTGAGTCTACTGAGAGAAAACTTTTAACATGGCATACAGTGATTGCCATAGGAAATATTTTAAACTCCCAGAGTAGTGCAAAAGTAAATAGCTAGTTCATTAATGACCTTCAGAAAAGTTAGACTTAACAGTGTTTCAGTAAAACAGTTATTTTCTAGACTGAAAGTTTATTTCTATTTGTGATACTTATTTTTGTAGAGCTATAATTTGATAGACAAGGATACTGCTACATAAGCAATAGTTTGTTCTCTGTGATAATTTCCTTTTGGTAAAAGATGAGTTTACATGGATGTTTAAATTGGCATACAAGCATGCATGTCTGGCCAGGCATGGTGGCTCACACTTGTAATATTAGCATTGGGGAGGTTGAGACAGGAGGATTGCTGTAAGTTCCAGTAGCCTGATCTACATAGTGAGCTTGAAGCCAGCTGGGCAAAATCCTATCTCAAACAAAGAAAACAACAAGAAAGGCATGTCTGTCTTATTAGCAGAAGTGACTATGGGCTCTGAAGTATATTTGTACTCTTAATGTAGGCATGTCAGCCAGGAATATAAGACAAGCTTGTAGTGGGCTGTAGGTGCAAATGGCCCCTTGATTGTTCATGGTATGGGATGTAGCCTTTCTGTTCTCTTTCTTCTTTACTTTATCTTGTGCTTTTCATCTTTCCTCAGTTTCCTCCAGTCTATGCTTCTTTCTTTTCCTCTGAAGGGAATTTTTTTAGGGTAGCTCTTTCTCCAACCCCAGACTTACTCAAGAGCTGCCTGCCATTTACCTCCTCATCCCCCTTGTCACCTCCTCCTTGCCGAGGAGACACCCATCACAGGAGTGTGAGCTCTAACAAGCTTCTTAACTTTTCCTTACTTTCTCTCTTCACTACTTTACTAGTGAGTATACTTCTACTTCATCTATTTTGAAAAACTATGCTGAGCATCTGATATAACTGCTGTGTAAAAACAGAAAGTGGTATTTGCTTGGTTTTCTGTGCTAGTACCTTTTGTGTGGAAAATGTACAGTAAGAGCTTAGCACTGATTCTAGAGGTAAGTGTTCAGAGTCCTCCCAAACTTGCACTAACCACAAAAAGAAACAAGTAACAGACAAGTCTTGTACTAACACTTTTGCCTGTGAAGTAGTCTCGCCGGCAGTGGTTGTTCACTCGCTAAGTCCAAGTGATTAAGCAGTGCGTGGCCACTCCTCCATTCATACCACCCCTGACAAGGATGCCAGAGTTCCTCGTGACCGCTACAGGTCTGCAATCCTGAGCACTCGTGTTGCCAAGGACTGGATGAGCCCAGTGCCTCTCCACCCTGGCTGTGCCACTTAGCTCATCTCTGCTCCCTAAGCCGTCTTTGTTACGGTTGAGACAGGAACCCACATTTGTTGATAACCAGGCTATGTTTAAAAACTCAGGGTTAGTTTTCCCCTGTGTGTGCCCAGGACTTCAGGCATGGGTTGCCGTGCCCAGAAGCCACCCTTTGAAGTTATCTGCCTTGTATGGAGTTTATAATTTTGTGTTTCAACTTTGCCCTTCTATATTAACCAAATTATTTGTGTTAACCCTTTAAATATATATTTTTTCTTTTTTGCCCCTCCCATATTTTCCTCTCTTTAGATTGGCTAGTTGTTTTACACCCTGTTATTCTGCCCTAGGATTTACATCTTTACTAAAGAATGACAAAGACTTTTAATACCATTTAGAAATATTGATGAATCTTTCCCTTGAGAAGAATTCAGAACGTAGTAAATTTTAAAGATAGGTGACAGAATACAAAATCAGAATTTAAATTAAATTTGTGGATAGGATACATAACCCATTCACTCAGTGAGATGAGACACAGCATGTCCTCTCTGTAGACTGGAGGCAGAAGGATCAGTCACGGTCATCCTCGGCCACATAGACTGAGCTCTAGGAAATCCTGTCCCCCAAATTAGTCAAACAAATAAGCAAGATTGGAGTCTGGGAAGTTCAGGTTTCCATTTTAAGTTATAGCGACTAAAACATAAACCTTCATACTAAAATCCATGCACTTCCCTTGAAGTGGTAAAGCTAGTAGAACAGCCTGGTCTGTCCTAGCAATGTAGTTTCAGTACTCAGTCTTGACTCTTGTATGAAATCAGTGCTCTAATAAAACGACAAGTGTAGTGTGGGGCAGCACTTCAGCTCCCAGAGTCAGGCTCACTGCAGACATTGCCTGCTAATGTGTAACATGCCGTTGAGTAGTCAACTGACTTAAACTTTATTTTTCAGATGAACCAGAAACACGAGATGCATGGTGGGCAGAAATCAGACAAGAGATAAAGTCACATGCTAAAGCCTTAGGCTGCCATGCTGTAGTGGGCTACAGCGAGTCAACTAGCATCTGGTAAATGACAACTTGAATTTCTTGACCTGACATTGTGGTTTGGCTTGTTGTGTGAGCTGGGAGAAATGCAATACAAATCCTAGAAGAGAGGCACAGTGGGGAGCCAAGACAGGGGTTGAGCAAATCAGATCAAGTTCAAGACACCTTCTGCCTGCTTGATTTCTGTGAACTTGAGAGCCTCAGTTTATTGTTAAAATGATGCTTTGTACAACTGTGCTATGGGCTTTGAGGGGTCATATGGGTGTATAATAATCAGCATGCTCAGTTATGAGTCCTTGGCTTGTAGCACTTCAGTTGCTGAGTCTGGGGACTCCTTCAGTGGGACATTTGGATGGAGGGCTAGGTATTCTGTAAATGAATCACCAAGTATCTCTAATATGTGTCCTCAGCCATTCTTAATCCTCATGCTTTGGAGGCAGAGCTTTCTCTGAGTTCAAGGCCAGCTTTGCCAACACAGTGAATTCTAGACCAGCCAAGAGCTACGTAGCCCCTGTATTAGAAAGCAAGCAAGCAAACTAGCAAGCAAGCAAGCAAAGCAAGCAAGCAAGCAGGCAGGCAAAGAAAAGAAACAAGCACTGCCACAAAGCCACTGTACTTACTACATTTATAAGTTGGGATGGAACTACTTCTTTGGCTAACAAAATATTCCTCCCTAACTGCTAAGCTAGGGAGAGCCTTCCATATTTTTGGTTCACTCTTCCTATCTTTCATCTGAACCATCTCTCTTGTGTGCCCAGAGCTGTGCTCTTTGCAAGGGTTTCCCACCTCCAGTCATCCTTCTGCCATGGCCCCTTGTCTGCTGTCTTCTTCGTAGCCACTGGGGTCAGGCCTTCTTGTTAATAAACCCTCTATTGTCACACGGCCAGTATGGTTTGGACTTGTTGATCCATTGAAACCATTTTAAAAATTTTGAAACTATGGAATTTTACTTTTAGATTACATAAAATCTAATGTTTTCCTCCCAATATAGTTTGTTCCTTTATACCAGTTTTGACCGTATTATCTTAGGCACATATATTTTTTTCTTTTTTAAAATTATGATTTATTTATTTTATGTCCATTGGTGGTTTGTATGCTTCTATGTTTGTGTGAGGGTGTTGGATCTCCTGGAACTGGAGTTATAAACAGTTGTGAGCTGCCATGTGGGAGCTAGGAATTGAACTCGGGTCTTTTGGAAGAGCAGTCAGTGCTCTGAACTGCTGAGCCATCTCTCCAGTCACATGTCTTTTTCTTTGGTTTTTGTTATTTTATCTTCCTGGAACCCTCTCTCCATGCCCTTCTAGAAAGCAGACAATTGCTATCATTCAGAGGCCACTAGACCCTGTGCTGTCTTACCTCTGCACTGTATGTTGCATAGTGCTTACTACCAGATTTTCTGCTCATGTGTTGATCATGACTGTCAGAGGAGGTCATTAACATATAGTAAATATGAGTAGTACTGAGCTGTGCTACTTATTGTTTTCACTTTTTTTCATGACAGACCATGTGTTATACATTTGAACCACTCTAGTACTGTAGGGTAAATAGATTTTTTTGTTTAAGTTCATTTTTTGTAATTTTTGTATAGGCATGTTTTAGCTGTATATATGCATGCATACTACATGTGTGCCTGTTGGGTGGCCTGGAACTGGGATTATGGATGGTTGTGAGCCACCATGAGGGTCCTGGGAATCAAACCTGGGTCCTCTGCAAGAGCAAAGAGTGCTCATAGCTACTGAACCACCTCTCCAGCTCCCGTGCTACTTTCCGCACCTTCCTAACAACTGCTCTGCCTTATGTGCGGTAGGGAGTCCTGCCTTGTGAATGGGTTTAGTGCCATATGCTTTCATGTCTGAAGGATTTGATGTTTAAGATATGCTTTTTGCCATGAGATTTATATTGTGTTGGAGAGCTATGACATCTATGTTAAGTTTTATTGTTGAGATATTCTATCTAGGATGCTTCAGGATCCCAGAGGACCAGAAGTCTAAAGTAGGATGGGAGTGTTAGTGGAAATGGAGTATGAGTGGACTGTCATTCAGAAGTATAGTGATGATGGATTCTTGACTTTCGTCATGGAGAGTAGACGTGAGTGACAGCCGTGCAGAGAAGAGGCGTGCGTGGGAGCTGGAGAGCGTATGCATGTGTACTGAGTGCCGGAGGGACACATTCAGAGTGCCTGAAGAAGCCTGGGGAATTTAAAGCTAGATCACTGTCACAAGGCCTCTAAGTCCATCCAATTTACTTCAGTCTGGATTCATGTGCCAGGAGCTACTGCTCTCAAAACATGTTTGTATTTAAATCTCATCTGTACTAATGTTTTCCTGTTTCAACCTGTCCTTCCTAGTGTTATTGACAGAGTTTTCTGAAGCACTGAACTCTGGTTGTTCCCTGGGTGCCCACAGCCCATGCCTTGAATCTGACGCCCTGTGCTCAGATGTCCCGTGCTGGCCTTGTCTTGTTCTCTGGCCTCTGTGCACACACTCCTTTATTCTCCCTTCTCTCTCTGCTGCACTTGTCTCACTGGCTATGGGTGAGGCACAGCAGCTGCATCGATTGCCTAGTTATTGTTACTTTCAAGACAGGCAATTGGAAATGAAAAATTTAAAATAAGATTCACACACACACACACACACACACAACACACACACACAGACACACGCATGCACGCACACACATAAGTGATACATGTTTAAGTTTTGTTTAGTTTATTTTGCATACTATTTTAGATATATTTGTAATTCTAATTCAGATTATGCTGTACCACTATAGATTACTTACATAGTTGTGCTTTTAGAATAATTTTAATAAAGCTTTATAGATATTTAGAGTAATAGTTTGATAGCTTGTTACTAGATTTATAGTTTGAACTATTTAACATTTCAGGAAGCTATTACCGTTAATTTATCTCTTTCAAGTCCTAATTTGCAGCAGCTCTTGCCTCTGCCTTTGATGTGCACTTAGCTTGTATTTCCTGCCTAGGTTTAGGGGGTACTCTCTGCATACTAATGAACATGTAGGACATCTGACTTGGACTCATTTTATCACTCTTGATATTTAGTGTTTTCCAAAGGTTTATTGTTGGAAATGCTAACCTGTTTTTATGTTATTGTTTTGTTTTTCTAGTGAAGAAGTGTGTATTTTATCAGCGTCTGGCACAGCAGCTGTGCTGAACCCTCGGTTTCTGCAGGAAGGCACTGTGGAGGGCTGTTTGGAACAAAGGTTGTCATGACTTGCTTTTCTAAACTGAAGAGGGGGAGACTGACTTTTTAAGATCAGATTCAGGTAGTTTTCTGTAGGGCTGGTGATAGTGGGCTACTGTCCTGGCAGTACCAGGTACATGCCTGCTTCCTGTTAGCTGGCCTGTGCTAACTGCTGTGTGGGATTCTGTCCTACACAGCATGAAGTCCCATGCATGACTAACAGCAGGAAGATTTCAGGTATACCTTTCTCTTTTAGCATTGTCATAAAAGGGACCTAGTTTCTTTTACTCTCAGATTACAACCTCATGTTTCTAATCAATACAGTTTACTCCTTTATACCAGCTTTGACCTTTATCTTTGGCATACATCTGCATGAAGCATCAGATCCCATTACAGATGGTTGTGAACCACCATGTGGTTGTTGGGAATTGAACTCAGGACCTCTGGAAGAGCAGCCAGTGATCCAAACCACTTTTTCTTTTCTCTCTCTCTCTTTTTTTTTTTTTTTTAATTATGATTTATTTGTTTTTCTTTAATGTAAATTGGTGGGGTTTTTTAAATTCATCTTTTTCAAGTCTTAATTTGTAGCAGCTCTTGCCTCTGCATTTGATGCACACTTAGCTTGTGTTTCCTACCCTAGGTTTGGGGGTATTATTTGAATATTATCTAATATATAGAGCAATCTCGGTTCTTTTTGTCTCATCCCTACAACAGAATTTATTCTCATACATTTCTCTTTCACAAAACAGTCAAAGCACTTACTGTATTGTGCTAAACTGCTTAAAGGTTTCCTGAAAAGACTTTAATGGGAAATGAAAGTGTTAGGTAAAGTTAGCCTACTTTAACTCACTTCGTTAGTGGTTTCTTTAACCTTTTAAACTGTTTGCTTTTATAAATGTAAAATGTTTCCTATAAACAGATAAAGCTGTCCAATGTGTATATAAATGAGTATATTTAAATATATTAGAATTGTTAATGTAATATGAACATGTACTATGATAAAAATAACTAAATTATATAAATTAAGGAAGTATACAATTTTTCTGTATTCCAATTAAGTGTAATTAAGTGTAATTTTGCAAGAGGATATGTTATGATATAGCAACTGATCAAACAGAATTAGTATAACAAGATTCTTTTCTTTAGAGGAGTAGTAATGGCTATGATCTCATGGCTGCTGGTATATCATCAGTCACAGCACACACTGCTCTGGTATAGGTTGTGTTGTTTATACACAGAGAAGCTGTAGGTAATGGATGTTGTTAAATGTCATAAGTATTTAGAAATGCCCTATGAATCTTGTTTGCTATTTTTCTTGTTTTGAGGGTGACTAGGTATTGGACCCTGAGTAGAGTGCCTTATTACTTTTAAACTATATTTATATAGGATTGAAGAGAATTTACCCGTGGGCTGTGGATTCTGCCATATACCATACGATGAACTGAACATGCCGTTTCCAGCTCATCTCACGTATTGCTATAACTGCAGAAAACAAAAGGTCCCTGATGTTCTCTTTACAACCATAGATCTGCCCACAGATGCAGTGGTTGTTGGAAAAGGTTGTCTTATTCAGGCAAGGTATGTTTGTGACAACTGAATTTATTGTCCTGGAAAAACCCCGAGGTATAGAGATATAAACTTGAACGATATACATTGTTTCTTACATGTTTGATCCTTGGTCAACTGGGCAACTCTGTTTGAATCTTGTATTTATCCCATCTACAGCTGACAGAAAAAACACTCTCTGTAACACTCAAATTTGTATGCACAGAATTTTTTTAACATTTCAGTTGTGTTGTGTATGTGTTTATTATATGCATGAGTTAATGTGTTTATTAATTTGGCTGAATATCACCTGCTTTAGAGACTTCAAATATATTCTGGAACAGGGTGGGTTTTTGTTGTGTTGTGTTTTCTTTTAAAGAACAGTGTTCCGTAGTGTTCCTTTATGTAAAACTCAGCTGTGTATCACTGGAGTAGGACATCCTGGGGTGTGACACATGCAGCAGATAGCTGTAAGTGTCTAGTTCGCCAACAACCGCTAGGTTTCCTGGTCCCTTGGATGTTTTTGTCTTCGCCTTGAAACTTCAGCAGTAGTGACACGCTTGATCCTTTTCTCCTGAGACGACTTTGATTTCAGTGTCACACAAAGTCTGTTTTGTTTGTTTGTTTTTTAAGACACAGTTTCTCTGTGTAGTCTTGGCTCTCCTGGATCTTGCTCTGTAGACCAGGCTGGCTTTGACTTCACAGAGATCCTCTTGCCTCTGCCTCCAGTACGTACTGGGATTAAAGGCAACTATCACCACCTTCCAGCTGAGTTGTTTTGTTTTAACCTGCATTGATGTTTTGCCTGCATGTATGTTTGAATGAGAGAGTCAGATCTGCTAGAACTGGAGTTACAGACAGCCATGAGCTGCCATGTAGGGAATTGAACTCTGGTCCTCTGGAAGAGCAACTAGTGCTCTTAACTGCTGAGCCGTCTCTCCAGCACCCTGAATCTTTATCCTAACATAGTTAATGCCCTTCAGTTTGTTGACTCCTTTAATGGGAGCCATGGGTTTGGACTCTCTTGACAACTCGTAGGTGTGCTATGCTTATGCACGTGAGTGTCATATTTCTAAATCTAGTATAAAACCTGTTCCTGCTTCAGAGCTGCAGACCTCTCTGCTTCACACCCTAATATAAGGAGTCATAAAGGTCTTATATTGTTCCAGTTGTATGACAGTCCCCCACTTCCTGATCATGTCTTTGTATGACAGTAGCATCCATCTCCTGTACGTGCTGTCTGGGAATTGTTCATCTTGTCCTCTTTTACATATCATATTAATTCCAAAGTTATATTGAGTTTTCTTCTGAAATATGTTTCTATTCTACTTAGTGTTTTTCTTCTTCTGTCTTCTGCTTCCATTTGGGTTCACCTCCTTCTCCCCTGAAGTGTATATCCTTGAGTAATTTTTGATGATCTGTTGGTGATGAATACTTGTTTTTCTTTGTCTGGAAATGTATTTATTTTTATGTTGAAAACATTTTATCTGCAGGTATTTTTTGTGAGCACAGTAAAGACAGCCTTTACCACTGCCTTTCTGGCTGTTGTTGTTACTGTTGATCTGTGCTCTCTTTGAAAGCTTTCACTTGCATAACGGGTACTCAAACAATCTGTGTGCTTAAGCTAACGTTTCTCTCTGCTGCTTATCCATCCTATGGTTGTGTGTGTGGTGTTTTGCCTACATGCCTGTACGTACATATGTACATATGTACATACACCATGTTCATACTGGTGCCTGCAGAGACCAAAAGAGGGCATCAGATCCCTGAGAATGTGGGTGCTCTGACTTGAACTCTGGTTCTGGAAAAACAGCCAGTGCTCCTAACTGCTAAGCCATCTCCAGCCCTAAGATTTTTTAATTGTGTAGTGATGCTGAACAATGAATGCATTTCTAGAGATTCTGAGGTTTTTAATTTCTACTTATTTGAACTTCCTGTAAAGATACACCTAGGAACAGAAATGGCAAAGCAACAGGTTGTAGTGTAACAAATGTGTTTGTACCTAGTGTGTTTCTAAGCATGCTTTTAGGGAGTCTGTTCCTAAGGGTGCTGGAGCTCAGACCTCAAACATCCTAACGAGAGCTCTTCCAGTAAACCAGATCCCCATCTGGACATGTCTTAGGACAGTACCAAGAATACAGTGCACTTACAGAATTATTTTCCTTTGTAGGTTATGTCGATTAAAAAAGAAAGCACAGGCAGAAGCTAATGCCACAGCTATCAGTAATCTCTTGCCGTTTATGGAATATGAAGTACACACTCAACTGATGAACAAGCTCAAACTCAAAGGAATGAATGCTTTGTTTGGACTGAGAATTCAGATCACGGTGGGCGAGAACATGCTGATGGGTTTAGCGGTGAGTGGAGAGGCTCTTGTCAACTCAGAGGCTGGAGAGTGCTGTGTGGGATTCAGAGGGTCATGTAAGACATAGGATAACCAGATGTGGCAGTCCATCCTCATCATCTTGCACCTAGGGTCTGAGGCAGTGATCAGGAGATCAAGGCCTGCCTGGGCTACACAGCAAGACAATAAGACTCAAAAGAATAAGTAAACAAAAGTAGACTTAGCCACAGACATCAAGCCTTTAACAGTTGGGGAAGTTTTAGGAAGTAAGTCTCGTGGTTTGCTTTTACATAGTTTTAAGGGATCAGTGTGTGATTTCTAGTTTGTTGAGTTGAAACCACTCATCTGAACTCTATAGGGCTATTGACAGTTACAGGATTTTCGTCTCTGTGTTGGCAGCTTTCAAATTGTATTTCTTGTGTCATCTTTTTATGACATATAGAGATATTTAATTTATAAAAATCTGTGGATATTCTAGTCTATAAATTTATAGTTAAAATGCAGAATTATTTTCTGTTTCATTTCCTCTTTTTATTAGACCAAGTATGTAAATTTTATTTAATATTTTAGATTTTGAGGCAGAGTTTTTCCTAATGAGTACACGCCTTGAGGTTGCGATCCTTCTGCCTCAGCCTGCTGAGGCCTGGTTTACATAACCCCGCCATGCTCAGCTGTAGGTGAGTGTGTGGGTGTGGTGAGCTCATTAGTTTATGGCATTGATGTAACTCAGGCCTGCTCTAGGAAATGTCTTCATACTCCCTTGTGAGGCCATTTACAGCTGCCTGCCGTTATTCTGGGCCACTGCACTGTGTGCACCAGAATCTCAGGATCTGAAGCTAGCTTTTGTGCTAGCTGACAGGACAGTCCCTTGCTAGATGTCACTTAAAAGGAGAAGACAATGCTACCATGGGGCCATTTCAAAGAGACAGGGTCATATGTGCTGACAGTGGTTTCAAATCCAGGCCCATGAAGTTCAAGGCTGGTGTCTCTTCAGCCAGTGTGTTAGCAAAGTGTTAGGTGATGCTAAGGCTTGTCAGGGCTTCTTAGTAGCTGTCATGAGGACTGCATTATGGCTCTGCTAATGAAGTTCTAGCAGAGTGCTGCCAAGGGCCAGTTTCAGCCACTGTGCAGACATCATTTTAGAATGTTGAAAACTCGACAGCTGCTGGATTTCACATCACATATACAAGCAAGCATCCAAGATTGAAACTGCTACCTCCCCTTGATTCCCATAGCTCCACTTAAATGCTTTTTTTCCTCTTATTGCTTCACATTTCTTTGTAGATGTGCACACATCATGGTGCACATACTGTGGTGCACATGTTGGGAATCAACGGACAGCCTGTGGGAGTCACATCTCTCCTTTCACCATGTGGGTTCCATGGATGACAGCTCATCAGGCTTTGCACAGGGCACCTTACTTGCTGCTTTGCCAGCCCTGTT
This sequence comes from Mastomys natalensis, assembly GCA_021653895.1. Lineage (NCBI taxonomy): Eukaryota > Metazoa > Chordata > Mammalia > Rodentia > Muridae > Mastomys > Mastomys natalensis. The sequence goes on from JAJTUV010000025.1 coordinate 1,960,385, forward strand.
TTTGCTCTTTTTGAGATAGAGTTTCACATAGCCCAGGCTAGTCTTGAATTTGTGATCATCTTGGCTCTACCTTTTTTTTTTTTTTTTTTTTTTTTAAGATTTATTATTTTATGAATGTGAGTACAATGTCTTCAGACACACCAGAAGAGGGCATCAGATCCCATTACAGATGGTTGTGAGCCACCATGTGGCTGCTGGGAATTGAACTCAGGACCTCCAGAAGAGCAGTCAGTATTCTTAACCGCTGAGCCATCTCTCCAGCCTCTTGGCTCTACCTCTTAGGAGCTGGAATTGCAGCATGTGCTGCCATACCACGTTTACGATTAGATTTCTTTACATTTTGCTCTGCTTGTGGTAGCTTAAACACACACACACACACACACACACACACACACACACACACACACAGATTTTGTCTTGTTTTATCTTTCCCATAATTTTCCAATACTGATAATATATACTGACTGATGTAGAATGAGAAATTGTCATTGTGTTAAATAGTAGAATAAGTGTGTCAATTGTTTGTTGGTGGCTATGGAGTACAGTGGGTGAATGAATGAAGTGTACAGAGGAGACTGCCTGTGGTTCCTTACCACGCCTTTCTGTACTTGACGCAGCTGTTCTCTGTGGTAGCCCTTCTAGAGGCAGTCTGCCCACTCACTAGTCCTAAAGCTGGTGTAGTAACTTTTCCTTTTGCTAAGGGATATCTGATTTCAAGTTCCTTTTATGTATGTATTTTAGGTATTCTGAGCCATGTCTCATACTGTATAGCCGAGGCAGGCCTGGAACTCACGCCAGAGCTCAGGCTTGCCCAGACGATCATATTCTCCCGGACAGAGTGCTCAGAATTCAACCTTTTTTTCTTGTGTAAGTATGAGGTAAAGTTTTAAAAGGTATAGCTGGTTATGCAGTTATGTAGTTATGGTTTGACACAGTGCCAAGGTTGATTGCCAGGCGCTGGTACATAACAATTTTAGGTTTTTAATTTTGTACAGCAGTCAGTCTATACTCACCTTTCAAGATACAAATATTAACTACATAACTGCATAACCAGCTGTATCTTTTAAAAACTTTACCTCATACACTGTTTCCATCTACCTAGGAATCTCCCCAGAGTACACCAACCCTGTTAGCAAAGTGTTTTTGTATGTTCTTGGGGATCTGCCCAGCCATGTGTCTTTTGTATAGAGCAAAGTGCACATTCCTAGACAGAGAACTTAAGGCCATTGTTGTTTGGTCTTCTGTCTGATTATTTCCTGTTATTTTCACAAGTCGGCCACAGGAGTCTACTTAGCAGCCTTACCAACGCCTGGTGGTATCCAGATTGCTGGGAAGACCCCCAATGATGGCTCCTATGAACAGCACATCTCCCACATGCAGAAGAAAATAAATGACACGATTGCAAAAAACAAAGAACTATATGAGATCAACCCCCCGGTGAGTGACTGAGGCCTGCACAGTGAGCGCACCAGCCGCTGGCTGCCTGGGGGTGGGGGGGTGGGCGGTACTTGGAGGGTGTCTTCCTTTGGCCATGGACACTCTTCACCCCTTTCTGTCCTTGTTTAAATGTCTCCTTTTCGGTGAGGCCTCCTCTCATCCAGTGTACACAGTGCAGGTCTCCTTTCAGGTCTTACTTCTCGCATGTGCATGTATGTATCTATATGTGTGTCTGTGTGTGTGTGCTCGTGCATGTTCACATGCTTTACTTTTGTGAAACATGTATACACCCAGAATTTTTTTTGTCTTGCCCATTGCAACCTGTAGAGTAAAGCTCTATTACAGCCATGTTTCTTGCTCTAGAAAGATCTCCCAAGTAAGAGCCTCTCAGTACATACTTGTTAAATGGCTATGTAAGTAGTTTAAAATGCTCTATTGTTTTGGGCTGGAGTATCGACTTACATGTATAATCTCAGCTGTTGGGAAGCTGAGGCAGAAGGATTGTTGTGGGTTTGAGGCCATGTGGGATTGGCTGGATGCAGAAGAGAAGGTGACGATGCAGAAATCTGACTCCATCATGACAGGGAAGACAGCATGTAGTGGACATCAGCAACACTCGGCAGGCAGTGTGGCTGGAGGGCAGGAAGGCGGACGGGAGAGATCTCTGGGAGATCAGGAGTGAGAACATGTGAGAAACCTTACTGAGTGTGTTCGTACCTCGTGTCTTGTCGTCGTTTCTTAAGCAGTGTAGTGTAAGAACTGTTACAGGGACTCTGTAGCTCAGTGCACAGCAGTGTCCTACCATGTGCTTGGTCTCTTTATTTTAGGTTAATTATGTATTCATGGGAGGCAGCAGCATGTGCATGTGTGTGCATGTGCATGTGTGAGCTTGCAGAGGCAGCGCTCACCCTACGTGCTTTCTTTGCTTAGTTCCTAGCTCACAGCTGCATCTATTTCTCGGTTTTTGTTAATTGTACTGAACACCCTTTCAGATGTGTGCTTGGCAGGTTCTAAATATAATATGGACGATGTGACAGTACTCCACAGGTGGCTTTGAACTCTATAGGTGTCTTTTTTCTTAGGCACATGTTAGCAGTGAACATTTAACAACATTTTGGAAAACCTCTATTATAATTTGTGTAAAGGAAATTTCTGGAACAGCAGCAGCAGGCTCTGCCTGTTGTGCTTACACATCGTGGTCCAGGTTGACTGTTTAAAAGACACACATCTGTGCAGGATATCATCATACACGGCTTGTAGAAAATCAGTTTTGTTGCTCTTGAAGATTATTTAGCATGGTGGATTATACAGCCTGTACATGCATTTGTATGTGTAAGTATTATCTTGTCATACACACACACACTTGTTATTTTTCACATTAACTATCATCGAGCCTTGAAGGGTTGCTCCTGGAGGAGAAAGGATATGAAAGACTCGTGCTCTCTTCTGGAATCTTTACATCTTTATAGCCAGTTGTACTGTAAAATGCTTCATAGCCATGCATGTGGATAGTATGTAGAAGTACATGTACCTGGGTGGGGAGCTTCCAACCTCATTATAGCTTCCTGTCTGTGCACGACATGTCACCTTGACCTTGTTACACTCTAGGCAGTTAGCCTGTGTTTGTGGATAAAAGAAAACATCTGCATCTTCTGTGACCTGAAAATGAAACTTTAGAGTTCAGTGAACGGATCTTGTGGATTTTTTTTCTCACCAGGAAGCTGCATGTTAATATAAAGCTTTAAAAGCAAACTGAAGAACTCAGTGTCTGTGATTTCATTTCTTTCAGGAGGTATCTGAAGAGATGATAGGATCACCCATCCCAGAACCCAGACAGCGCTCAAGACTTTTAAGATCGCAATCAGAAAGTTCTGATGAAGTTACAGAGTTAGACCTTTCACATGGGAAAAAAGATGCTTTTGTTTTAGAGGTAATACTCCATTGAAATAATGTCCTAAAAGTCTGAGAAGATAAATATCTTATCATTGGATTCTAAACTGGTGTGACAACTTGTACTGTGTTACAGCTTCCAGGGAAATTGTAGAAATTTCACATATTTGACTATAGCAGCACTTGGTAACTGGTGCTGTAATGTAGATAGCTCTGAAGCCACTTGGGTTAAAATAACAGTAAAATGTGAGTTGAGCAACACATTGTGGTGGTTTGAATAGGTTTGCTTCCGTGGATTCATGTGTTTGGGTGCTTGGTCCATAGAGAGTGGTACTAATAGGAGGGATAGCCTTGTTGGAGGAAGTGTGTCACTGTGGGGTGGGCTTTGAGGACTGTATACTCAAGCTCTGCCCAGTTAGGAAGAGAGTCTCCTCGTGTCTGCCTTTGGATCAAAATGTAGAACTCTCAGCTCTTCCAGCGCCATAACTGCCATGGTTCCCACCATGAGGATAATGGACTACACCTCGGAAACTGTAAGCTAGCCCCAATTAATGCTTGCCTTTATAAGAGTTGCCTTGGCCATGATGTCTCATAATAGCAATGAAACCCTAACTATGACACTCATCAGAAATCTAAAATCTGAATTGCCCAGAAATTCCTAATTTGGGGGTTGGGGCTGTAGCTCATTTGGTCAAGTCCTTACCTAACACGCATGAAGCCTTGTCCAGGATGCCCAGCACCGTGTAAACTGGACATGCTGTTTAAGCCTGTGATCCTGACATTCCAGAGGAAGTATTCCTCCACTGTACACTGAGTTCAAGGCCAGCTTGGACTCTTAAGGGACGACCTCCCCCAAAAGAAAAAAATGAGAAGGTTCACATTTAAAGTTTTGGTTTCGGAGCATTTTAGTTTCTGGAGTAAAGGAGTAGGAATGCTCGGCTTCTAACATCTGTGTAGACATCAGAGAATGGAGTGCTAGGATCTGAAGGGACTGAAACCCCTGAAGGGAAAAAGATACTCTGCCTGCAGTTGTTTTCCATTTGTAGTTTTTTTTTTTTTTTTTTTTTGTAAGCCTGAATGACTTTAAATCAGAAATGTACTGATCTGATCTCTCTCTCTTTCTCTCTCTGTCTCTCTCTGTTCTCTCTCTCTCTCTCTCTTTGTCTCTCTCTCTCCATCCTTCTCTCCCTCCTACCCACGCACCCACCCACCTACCTACCTACCTACCTACCTATCTATTTGGTTTTTCAAGACAGAGTTTCTCTGTGTAGCTGTCCTGGAACTCACTTTGTACACCAAGCTGGCCTTGAACTCACAGAGATCTTGAAAGTGTGGTTCAAGCAGTAATTATAGTTGTATGACACAATTCCCATCTTAATGCTGTTTTATCACAGTATAATTGTTCTTACTTCTTATGACTGTATTGATAAATATTGCTCCATGCACTTTGTAATGATCCCACTGAATACTGAGTGCAGTGTCTTCTTGTTCTATGCATGATATACTGCTGACAGTCGTTAACAGGTGAGCTCCTTTCCTGTAGAGCAGCTGTGGCATGGTGCTCAGCAGCTCACTGTTCCCACGACACTGCCCCTCACCCTTCCCTGAGAGGAGCTGAGGAGAGACAGGAATGATACATGCGCACTGTGAGAAGAGCATTGCTGAGGAGAGTCTGCAGCTTGCACGCAGTGACTCTGGAAGCTGCTAGTAGACTTGTGCTGGAATGATATGCGAGAGCAAAATCTGAAACATGGGTACCTGCTAAGGGGATCACCCGTGAGACAAGCTGATAAGGGGGACGAGAGGGCCTTTTGGGTTGTATCTATCTGGTTTTTAAAAAGATTTATTCATATGTTTTTATGCATGTGTGTGTGTGTGCACCTTCATGAGTTTATGCAGGTTATCCCTGAGGCCAGAGAGATACAAATCCCTACTGTTGGAATTATAGGCATTTGTTGTGAGCCACCCAGTATGGGTACTGGGAACCCAAAGCTGGATCCTCTGTAAGAACAGTACGTGCTCTTAACTGCTGAGCTGTCCACCTGGCTCCTGAGATGAGTTGTTATATGCAGAAGATCCAAACTATGGTCTGTTTTCCATTGCTCTACAGTTGAGGATGAGGAGAGAAGGGAGATGAGTGGAGAAGCAGTGTGGTTCAAACAGGTAATTGGCTCTGGGCTGGGCGGTTACCACAGCCAATGGTAACATCAGTGCTTCCTGTTCCTGGAGCTTGTAAGAAATGGGCTTAGGACTCTACTTCAGATCTAGGAAAAGGCAATGTCAAGTTGAGGCCCTAAAAGTTAGCAAGCTCTTCAGGTGGCTAAGCATCCCGTGAAGTTTGATCCAGAGTCTAACTGATGAGTCAGGTGATGGGATCCTAACTGGGCAGAGACACAAAAGAAAAAGTACTTCCATTGTGGGCAGAAGATGGCAGGGGACAGATTCAGTGGGAGAGGAAACAGATGGGGTACACCTGTGACTCTGCTTGTGTCGTGTTTGGGGAATTGTGGCTTGATGTATGGCCATGACTGGGCGGCGAAGCTGAAGTGTAGGTAGACATAGCTGTGGGGTGTCGTATGTAAGAACACTGATCTTGTTTAGTCTTATTTATATTATATGTAGAGGATTTTTATAAACATTTTTGAAGTCTGCATAAAAATAATGTCAGTATACTTTAATGTATAAAAGGTTTTACTTAGAAGTATTTGAAGTTGTTACTGTGGGGAAGTTTGCTGATGCTAGAATTTTTATTTGTTTATGTGCATGTGTCTATGTATGAGCATATGTGTGCTCCTGTCTGCATAATCAAGAAGAGGGTATCTCAGTTACTTTTCTATTGCTGTGAAGAGACACCTTGACCAAGGCAACTTCTAGAAGAAAAGAATTTATTGAGACTTATAATTCCAGAAGGGAAGAGTCTCTGACCATCAAGACAGGGAGTGTATAGTGTGTCAGCAGGCAGTTAGATGTGGTCCTGGAGTAGTACTTGAGAGCTTTCATCCTCATCTGTAAGTAGGATGCAGAGAGAAAGCTAGCTTTTGAAACCTCAAAGCCTACCCCAAATGACACACCTCCTCCAACAAGGCTGTACCTCCAAATCCTTTCCAAACAGTTCTTCCACCTGGAGATCAGGTGTTCAGATCCATGATCCTATGGGGGCCATTCCTATTCCAGCCATCACACAGGGCATTGGATGTGCTGAGGCTGGAGTTTCAGAGTGTTGTGAGTGTCTCAGTTTGGATGCTGGGAACCAAACTCTGATCCTCAGAAGAGCAGCAGAGCACGCTTAACTTGGAGACACCGTTCCAGCCCGCTTATTAAATGCATCAGCAGGGGAAATGGCTCTGCATTTTCTTAGTTCTTAAATCTTGAGCTTTTCAGAGAATGAAAAGAATTTTTAAGGAATCAGGACAACTCCCATATTTGGATCGATGGTTACACAGTAGTTTCATCTTTCTGTTTCTAGATCGATGACACTGATGCCATGGAAGATGTGCATTCCCTTCTTACTGATGTCCCCCCTCCTTCAGGTATGCAGCAAGCTAGCTTTGAGATAAAACAGGTAGAGTGATGTTCTGGTTCCTATTTTGAGAGGACTAACTTTCTTTTTAGTTAGTTAGTTATTCATTTATTGTTTTGGAAATAGGGTCTCATGTATCTCAGGCTGCTTTGAACTCAGTATGTAGTCAAAAGTAATGAAAATTTTATATTTTAACTTTATAGTGGAGAAATATTATTTCTAAAAACCAAAATCAGTAAACTATCATATTTTAATTTTTTATTTTGGCAGGTTTTTATAGTTGCAATACAGAAATTATGCCTGGCATAAATAACTGGACATCAGAAATACAGGTAAACTTTTATCAGATTGAAGCAACATTACAAGTTTTACTTAAATACCTATTCTTTTTGACCCCCAATAGCAATTACAAACACTATTCTTTATTTTTCTTTATTTTATTTTATTGGAAATTTTTTATTGGAAATTTTTTTTTACATTTCAGATGTTCTCTCCTTACCCCATTTCCCCCCCTCCCTCCCAGGAACTCACTATCCCTTCCCCCCTCCTCCTGCCTCCACGTTGGTGTACCCCCACCCACCCTCCCCTGTACCTCACCTCCCCACCCTCGAGTATCCCCCCCCCCCGCCCACGACATCCAGCCTTCATGGGACCAAGGATCTCTTCTCCCACTTATATATAGCTCCCTTGCATATATAACTGGAGCCATGGGTCCTTCCCTAAGCGCTCCCAGGCTGGTGGTTTAGACCCTGGGGGTTCTGATTGGTTGGGATTGTTGCTTTCCTCATGGTGTCGTGAATCCTCTCAACTCCTTCTGCCTTCACTCTATCTTCTCCCACTATTCTTTTTAATTTCGTTATTCATTATTTACCAGGTCTATCAATTTTTAGACTTTTAGGAAAAAAAATAACAAGATGTTATGTTGTTCTTTCTCCTGCACCTAGATGTTCACATCAGTAAGAGTGGTCAGACTCAGTAGCCTCAACTTGACCAACCAAGCTCTCAATAAGAACTTCAATGGCCTATGTGAGAACTTGCTCAAGGTAAGAGCCTGCCACTCAGAACCCAAGTTAAGTGGACTGGTCGTCTTTGATCCTAGTACCTCACGTGGCTGGGAGTATGCTGTTTCTGTGAGCTTGTCAGTCTCACCTGTGCCACACTGAGGCACTGGCTTGTTCTTGCTCTTCTAAGAGACAGCATTACGAAAGAAGCCCTTTAACTTAGTAGCTTAACTTTCATAACAATCTAGTACATCTGTAGAATGTTTTTAAGAGTTGTTGACAAACTTTAAACCTTTATTGGTGTGTGTGTTTTGCTCAGAGTGGTGGGTTGTGTAAAGTTGTATTAGCTAATTGCGGTGGTGTGCAGTGACTGGGCTCTCTTAGTCACTTGTCTTCACAGTCCCACCTCTTACTTCATGTCCTCTGTGCTTACATGATCATATTCTGTAAACATCTAACCCTTACCGACAGCCACCACCGACACTGTACTCTCTCTCTCTCTTTTTTTTTTTTCAAGACAGGGTTTCTCTGTGTAGCCCTGGCTGTCGGAACTTACTCTGTAGACCAGGCTGGCCTCGAACTCAGAAATCCGCCTGCCTCTGCCTCCCAAGTGCTGGGATTAAAGGCATGTGCCACCACTGCCCGGCTTTTTTTGTTTGTTTGTTTTTTGTTTTTTGTTTGTTTGTTTTTTTCTGGGCTGTGAGCAAGCAGAGGTGGGACTTGAAGTCTGAAAGAGACGGTCGCCTCGGACTCCAGAGCTCATTGACTGCAGCGGTGCTCCACAACTGGCCCGACACTGTACTTTCAAAGAGGAGGGGCCAGTTTAGCTTTCTGGTCTCGGTTTCTACCTTTGTGATGTTCTGTCTCTGGACAGCTAATTCCACGAATTTATTAGCATGCAGTCAAGAGTGAAGTCACCTGTCCTCTCCTTTCTGCAGAGCCTATATTTCAAACTTCGGTCTATGACCCCCTGCTGCCTCTGCCACGTGAACTTTACAGTGTCTCTGCCTGAAGATGAGTTAATCCAGGTAACGAAGGTGCTGTTGATAGTAGAAGAGGCTTCTAGCCCTTGTGATCTGTTTTAGCTTCATGGTACCATAATCAGTAACTTCACACAGTGTTTTAACTCAGACTATCTGAAGGTATATATTAGCTTGAATCAGATTTTATATTTCATTTGTCTTATTGCTGGTTGTCTGCAGGGGAACCCCAGGTGTGCTCCCAGTGAGCACATAGTACACAGAATGGGGCTTATTATTCATGACTTTACTGGTCCCGTTTAGAGACCTGGTCTTTAGAGAAGGCGCATTGAGAAAAGTCTGGGTTTGATGTACATGTTGCATGTCTGAATTTACATAGAATTCTGGTTGAGAGTCTTAATCAGGAAGGGAAAGCTTGTCGGTTGATACAAGTTGTCCCTTGGTGATGAAAGAAAATTTTAAGAAATTGAATTTTATCAGTGATTATTTTACCAATCATAATTGTTTCTATAATTGTAGGTTACAGTCACAGCAGTTGCAATAACTTTTGATAAACACCAGGCCTTGCAGACCACAAAACCCCAAGTCGAAAAGTCACAACAAAGAGGTAAACTTTGAAGTCTAGCAAGTAAAGTTCCCATTTGCCTGTTACAGCTTCGAGGTAGACTAGGGTTAAAGCTGGACCAGAGATGGTTGCTAAGTAACTGCTGTGCATCTGCCTCTCAGCCTCTGCAGATAATGAAGAACTGCTGCAGTTCCCGCTGGAACTCTGCTCGGACTCACTGCCTTCCCATCCTTTCCCAGCAGCTAAAGGTTGGTCCGGTGGGAGGCTGGTAGGCATGGTAGGCTCTCTCCTCTCTCTGTTTCCTCAGAGTCAGTCTGAGAAGTCTGTCCTTCATCCCGTCATTGTGTGTTGTTCTTACTTTACCTCGTAAAGAGATTTCTCTGTAAACAGCGAAGGTCATTTTTCTTATGTTCCATTCTTCAGTTTTACGAAAGTTTTCCCAGTGTATGTATTTACATATAGTGTATTTTGTGTTTTATCTGGTAAGTTTTCTTCTAGTAGAGGTTTTTATTTGGATTTTCATAGATTCTCCAGGGGATGCACAGATTAGACAGGAATGTGCTTCCGTCCTTTTAACCCTTGAGACAGGGTTTGTCTGTGTAGCCCTGGCTGTCCTAGAACTCCCTCTGTAGACCAGGCTGGGCTTGAACTCCCTCTGCCTCCTGAGTGCTGAGATTACTGTCCGGCCTTCCTTCCATCCTTTATACAATGGCTGTAGCGAAGGACAATGGTTTAATAAGAAACTGATAGCTTTTAAAATACTAAATAATCTCCCCTCAGTGAGAAAACTCTTAAGTTCTACAATCCGCAGAAAAGAATGGGAGGACTACTTTTCTCTATTTCTCTTTGTTATAGTAAAATTTTTATTTTAACTTCTCAGAAATGTTCTGTCTAATCTTACATTACTTATTCAGTAAATGTAGTTTATATTTTTTTCTAAAGTTTTTAATTGAGAAATGATTCATTTGTTACTTAACATCAAATTAGTTACTGAAATCATAATTCATAACAATTGAAATTGTTTCTATCTATGAATATTTTTATTTGGTAACAAATTATATGTAAAACAGAATAACTGTGTATGTGTGTGTTCACTAAATAAGTCATTGCACATTCTGTCTGTCCATGTAGGGATATATGTTTATCTCATTGTCCATAGATTTAGAGATAGGCCGTGTTCGGATTCTGCACTGGTGCCTTTGCTCATCTTTCTTGTGTCACCAACTACATTCCAATGTAGAATGTGTACAGAAAATCTTAGCATCCCTTAACTTCCTTGAGAGAATAAAGAGGAAATCCAATTCAAAGGTATCTGGGTTCAGATTTCTGGATAAACATACTTCCTAGAAAGGAAAATATTATTGTTAAAAATCTTGTTGAGGGGCTGGATGGCATGGCTCAGAGGGTTCCGGCACTTGCCATTAGCATCATTTAGTTCCCAGCACCCACATGGCAGCTCACAACTGTCTATAGTTAGTCTCAGGGGACCTGATGCCTTCTTCTGGCCTCTTTGGTTATCAGACACATATACACTGAACAGACATGCATGCATGCGTGCAGAATACTTGTACATGTAAAGTAAAAATAAGTCTTAAAAAAAAACAACAACCCTTTCTTGAGTTCCTTAGATAACCCCCCTTTTGAGAGATTATCTGTCCTTCCTCTGCAATGGGAACCCACCCCTAGACCCTAGTCAGTAAAGGGTTAATCTGTTGCTAATTTACAAGAATATGCTTGGAATTGGGGTTCATTTTAGCTGGATTGTCACCATGTTGTCATTACTAACTGACTCTGCAGAAGATTAGCATGAAGCTTGTAAGTTTGCCTTATCCAATCCACAGTGACGCTTCCAAGATGTTGCAGCCAGTTACAGCTACTGCTTATGTGGTCAGTATTGTGAAATAACACTGTGGGAGAAACATCTGGCTAAATGCCTGTGTGTGTACTGCCTGAAGTGCTTACTGCTGATGTCAGCAGCATCAGAGGCCTGAGGTGGAGGGAAAGCCTGGTGGTAGCATTGTTACTAAGCAGGTGCACTAGGTGGCTGACGAGGGACCTCTGTCAGCCTTGGCTTCACGCGCCTACAATCTGAAGTTTTACACTTCCTCTTAGCCTTTAAATTAAGTTTTAAACATGTTTTGAGTTTCTATGTTTGTGATTGTTAACATGTTTCTGTTATGTAAAAAGTAAATGAAAGGCTGAAATCATTTCCGGGTTCAGAGAGCTTCCATAATTACCAGTTTTTCCAAGAAGCTCCAGTGAGGGAAAGCAGCAAGTCAAATTTCTCTCTAGTTCTAGAGTCCTTCCGAGCAGCTTCAGCATGGGAGGGGCTGACAAAGGGCGAGGAGTGAGAGGTTAACTCTCTGTAGGTTACAGCCTCGGCTCTATGTCGTATTTAAGAAAGGGTTTCCAGAGTTGGAGAAACATTAAGTGACACCAAACCACCTTCACTGCCATCCTAAAATCAGAGCCATCATGTCTACTAATATATAAAACATACTAAAATATGCGCCATGCAGAAACTGTGCTTGCCTGGAATGTGAAAACCAGCAGTGAACAGTGTATGTGTGCCTCTCACACGTAGTTGTATAAGTTCTGGTTTGTTTATGTTATCTTTATTTCTCTCATCCTTTCAGGAGGACATGGGCTAAATATGTCTTTAAAGTAATTTTAAAGTAATTTGGAAGGCTCGCGGGTGAGGTGGTTGTGAAAGGTTTGAAGACTAGAGCAGTGCCCTTGTAGCGTGACTGGAGTGCTGTGTGCTGTAGCTGACAGTGTTGACTAGATCAAAAGTGTGTGAAAGTCTAAAGTGAGCAGTGAAGAGGAGTCCTAGAGAGGAAGGCAGGAGGGTAGGCGGACTGCTGAGGGTCCCACTTGGGTGGCTTTGCTGAGGTCACTAGCTGACCAGGCAGAATTATTTCTTTTAAAAAATTCTGTAAACATTGATTTCTTATTAACAGTCATGTTCTCAAAAAAAAAAGAGGAGGATGATTAGTTGTTTTTTTCCCTTTATGTTGACAAGGAGAGTAGTTTGAAGAACCAAGCATAATGTGTTTATTGACAACTGCTTTTTGCTTTTAGATTAACTTTTTGTTATTTATTGATTGATTGATTGATTATTGTTATCAACAAGAGTAAATGTCATGTACTGCTTTTATTATATGCATCTGTTTTAATTCACCATATAGAGTAAATCGGGCCTGAATTGTCCATCCATGTTCAGTTTTCTCTTTCATGGTGCCAGCATTGTTTGGTTTGTTTTTCAAGGTAACATGTTTATTGGTTTGTCTTGGATTTCTGGTTGACTCAAGTGACACTGTGATTTATTTGCTGTGAAATATTAAAAGGTGTTGATTTCAGTCATTTCTTAAAGGCTATCAGGATTTCCAGACAAGTCTTAGGAAGAACATACATGATGTGGTATCACCAGGAAATGTTTCCTAGGTTTTTCCTGGGCTGTGCTGTAAGGCCTGGGGAGCACAAGTTTTACACTACTTTCATAATAGTTTAACCTCATCAGTACTCATGGTTACCACTTTTTTCTGTAGTTGTGTTTTAAATATACTTTTTAATATGATACATATAAAATAGGGAGATATTAAATATAGTAAAAGTATAGTCTAAGTGAAGATATTTGAGATAAAAAACTTTTAATGAAAATTTTCTCATAGAATGCAGATGAGTTCAATAATTTCTGCTTCAATGTTTCTAAAAGGTTCACATCACTTTAACATCCGAAGACACAATCTTGACTATTAGTTATGGCGAGCTGATGGACTTAAGCAACTATAAACCATATACTATGTTAAGTGTATCTCAAATATGTGTGTTTACAGAGTGATAGTTCTATTTAGATCTTGACTGTTTAATACTATCAATAAGCTTAATAAGATGACATAGTTTTTTATCGGTTAAAAGACTGGACCAGGGCCTTTCCATTTCTTCCTGTTCCTGTCTTCATGCTTCTTGGTGCTCGCTCAGTCTTTCCTGCTCAGTGGCAGATGCTGTAGCCTGGCAGGGGACTCGACTTAATCAGCCACTGCCTATGGGAGTCAGCATGAAAATCTGTAAGCACTAGCTTTTATTTTTCCAACAAATGAAGAATGTTTCTGAATTCTTAACTATATATAGTAGCTCTTTATACTACTACAAATACCCTTATAGACTAACAGTCCCTTAGATGTCTGCTGTATCTGATCCTTACAAACTATATATTTTGATATTATGATCAAAATGGTAACAGCAATAAAAAGAATTTGAGAATAGTCTGCATGTAGTTGGATGGCCAAAGTGCTGACAGGGAAGGGTGCTGTTGGGTAGAGAATGAGGAGATTGAGAAACTAAAGAGACATACAAGGTACAATCCCGGAACCTGTTAGTATGAGACCCTGTCTCTAAAACAAACAAACAAATGAAGGAATGAAACAAATCTAAAGATGGGTCAAAGTGTCTGTAGCTCATCCACGAGATGGGCTGGAGGGAGGGACGTACTCAATGGAGGAGCAGAGGTAGGGTGGCTTGTCTTCCCTCCGTCTTCAGGGCGGCTTGAGGTCAGGGAGATGCCAAAGAGGCAGAATGCAAAGCAAGGAAAAAGATCTAGACTGGAACAGGCTCTGGAGAGAAGCATATCAAATCTATACATTACTGATGCCTTACTTTTGATTTTCCATTATAAAAACGTATTCACATTGAAGCTGCTATTTCTGTCTTTATACCGTAGTAATTTACAGCTCCTACGGCAATTTTTTTAATCAGTTCATCCACATCTAAGTAGGTTTCTATCAATCTTTAGATTCATCATTAACTTAGTCATTAAGCCACTTTTTATAGATATAATCCAATAATTTATTATGTTGATACAAATGCCTGAAAGAATGTGAAACTCAGTTGCGATAATAGTAACTTAAAACTTCGAGTATTTAAATGGGAAAATAATAAAAATTAAAGACTCTGGACTACATGCCTTTTATTCTACAAAAGATTATTACTTGTAGGAATTTTTAAGACAGTGACTTTAAAAATACATTCACTTTAAAAAAAAATTAGAGCAAAGATGATTGATAAATTCTGATAGAAGTGAAAAGTCACAGGAGTTGGTGATTTGTGTTACAACAGCCTTTGTCCACTGTGTGATACTCGCCAGAAAACAGGGTGATCTGGAAAGAATAGAAATTGACTGCCACAGAGTTCTGGAGACTGGGAAGGAGGCCTACACTGAAGTTCTGTCAACCTGGAAAGGCCTTCTTACTGGAGTGTATTGTGAGGGAGACCAAACTGACCCTTTACAGTGGTGCCAACTTCACTGGAGGATGTTAGTGTGTACCTCAGAGGAGCTAAGCATACAGGCTGGAGCTACAGCCGACAGGTGTATCTCGTTGTCTATCACAGACTCCTGAGAAGAACTTTAGAAGCATATGAAAGGAGAGGGAGACTTGTTGCCACTGTGCTGCTACCATGTTGGTCACTAACGTCCTCATCTCTACTAGTCCATTCTTAACCGTGTTTGTTTATTCTCCATACTTGTGGATGTGCAGCTTGCTAAGAGTTGCTAGAGTAAGCTAAGAGAGTAACAATCTGTAACCTTCCTTGCTCTGCCTAGTTAGATTTCTAGTCTCATAGGATGGAAGAAGGAAGCTTGCCCTGTGCAGGCTGTCCCTTATGTTCATGTGGGCATATGCACACACACACACACACACACACACACAAGTGCACATGCAGGCACAGAAATTGTAAAGGTGTGCACTGCTATGTGTCCTTATAACAACCCTTTGCAGATAGAGTGGAGCTCTCATCTGCATGGAAGTGTTTTCTCACTCTTCCACATAGACATGCACATGCCATAGAATTCATCACTAGCTCCCCAGCAGACCTTGAATGATGCTTATAAGAAGTAATGAAAGCTGTTGTCTTTGATTACTATTGACCTGGAGATTGCTTATTGCTTTATTGTTAAAGTTACCAGTATGTCAACAAGCCAGACTACATAGTGTTTTAGTGCTTTCTTGTTGGAGAGTCTGTTACCTGGGAAGCCAGACTATGTTGAGAAGGAGCCAGGAGTCTGAGGACTTTTGTGTCTAAGTTAAACACAAAAAAAGTTAGACACAAAAAAAGTTCAGTCTTTGGACTGAAGTGTCTGGGTTCACTTGTTTCATACCAGCTGGCTTGAGCATTTCTGCAAGAGAAGAGTTGAGATCAGAGCAAGTGTGAGTGGTCACAAATGCGAACACTGCAGAATGTCTGCGATTCAAAATTATTGAAGTCAGGGAACAAAGAACTCCTCCTCCTTTATAAAAAAATAGAGGAAAAATAGTAATTCAGGAAGAAATTCACATAATATAAAAATCATGTAGTCTAAAATAAAGTCTCCTCTCTTCATTTCCCTTCTTAAGAGCACACACTCTTACTAGCTATGTAGAAAAAATTGAATATTTATTCATTTTTATTTATTTGTTTGTTGATGGTTTTTTGAGACAGAATCTTATGTGGCCCAGTCTGACCAGACTCACTGCATAGCTGAGGACGACTTTGAATTCCTGATCCTCCTCTTGTCTCTTTCCAAATGCTGGGTTTAGAAGTGTGCACCTCAGTGCTTGGCTCGTCCTTGTCTTCTTTACAAACAAAAGCATTTTTATGTTGTTTTGTACTGTGTCTTTTCCATTTGGCACAGTTGAGGGTGTAATGGTACAGTTACAACAGTACTGAGTTACAGAAGAGAATTTCTTTTTAGTGGTTTTTAAAATTATTTGAGTCATTCCTTCTTGATCCTGGGGGGAGAAAAGTTCACAAGATTCCTAATCCGAGTTATACATGCTCTCTCTTTTTTTTTCCTGTTAGTGGAGATCAAATCTCTGACCCTGTGCATGCGAGGCAGGCAGTCTACCATGAAGCTACCATCCCCTAACTCTTGGTTCTCTCAGGCAGCCTTGAACTGTCTGTATGTTCTGAGTTGGTAGGTGTTTGTCATGACACCAGCTCAAGTGTACTCTCTGTAATGAGTACTCTTGGAGTCTGCCCGCCTCAGCAGTGACTCCAGAGAACGCTGACCCTTTAAGCCTGGAGCAGGCTGGTTGTTCTTCATATATGTGTCAAGCTATTTCCTGTCCTGTGCAGTCTCTAGAGACCTTTAAGCTTCTGAATATATGTCAAGAGTGTTCTGGCTTCTTCCTGTATTCCCGTCGTCTTCTGGACTTGCTAAATCCCTCAATCTGCTGAGTCAAGAAGACTGTGCCCAGTTAGATATGTTGTCTGTAGACTTGATAAGCAATATTTGGCCATGTTTGTAACGTGGTACCTTCCCAGTCATCCTGCGGCCTGCACTTACTAATCACCTCCACATTCAGAGGACTGCAACCACTGCATGTTCTCCATGTCAGCTACCAGATATCTGCAAGGGCAACTCCATGTAGGAGAACGTTCTCTACGAGTCATATTTTGAGTAATTAAGTTGAAAATATTACCAAAAGACCAATACATTAGAGATGGACAATGTATTTACTTAATTGATCCTTTAAAAAGCTTGGACACCCCAAATAATTCTCAGTGTTTCTAATGAGCTACTTTTTCTTTCAGTTTCATAATTCCTTGACACAGAAATATAAATATGCTAGTACAGAGAGAGCATGAACAGCAAAAATAGATGGACTTTAGTAGTACTTTTGCCTTTTCACAATATCTTATATGGACACACCAAATACCTAAGACACCAGGAGAACCTCTGTCTGGGTGCTACTCTCAAAGCTGCTGGGGAGGGTGTGATTCTGTTTGGGATTCCTAGCCATCTCTCTGGAGATCTGTCAATCACTTAGTTTCACAAAGGCTAGCTACCACTAGAGGGAGTTGTTGATAAAGTCAGATGAAGAGGTTGGAGGAGCGGAGGGCCGCAGCTAGGCGTTGATATGTGTGACTGATTTCCTTGTGTGTGATGGTTCACAGTACAAGTTCTCACTCCTCTCCACTTTCCCCTCCCAGCTCTTCCCAGCACACGGACCCTGTCGTCTTACCTCGTGCCATGGTTCTACTAGCATGTTACTGTTTGTAATTTCTCCAGAAACTCACTTCGTGTTGTAATAAGAGATCATCTTGGCATAGTATTTATTAATGGGGCTAGTTTTCATATAAAGGAACTGCCATTTTAAATCCTAATACTTGTGCTTGGTTTGCTTTTATAATGAAGCCATAAATATTTACTTGCTCTGTTCTTCTGGTTTACGGAAGATATTAACAAGCAGCAGAGAAGAGGTGCTGGCTTGTCCTCGCATCCGAGCTAATGTTGTCCGTATTGTCTTATTAGAACACCTGGAGAGTGCGAACTCTAACTCAGGTATACCAGCTGCACAGAGAGGTGAGTTTGTCTACCTAAGCACACAGCCACTGTAGGTGTGAAGATACAGATCCGTAGTTACAGCATAGGAATGCACTGGACAGTGGAATAGACTCCAGAAAAGGCTTTGTTGTATTTAGAACGTTTGACAAATTCAAAAGTATTTACTTTGTTATTGTACTTTTTACTGTGTAAACATTTTTTCAAGTTTCTAAAGTTTTTGTTCTTTAGCCTTTTACAAACAGTAGCAATGTAACAGTTACTGTTGGCAGAGGGGTGCTAGCTGCCCCCCTTCCTTCGTGTCAGAGGCCTTGCTGCCAGAAGTTCCGCTGGAGGCCGGATGTGGATGGCAGGCCCCTTTGGATTTCTTGCTGTTTTCAAAGTTGGGTTATTGACGGCTACTTTAGTAACAGACAGGTCATTAGTGGGTGGTGGGTCTTGGTTTCTTTTTCTTTTTTGTTGTTGTTTTTGGTTTTGCCCTTCAAGCCTTTTTCAACACTTTATTATTTTTTAGTTTTGACTTTCAGCTAAAAGTAGGGAGTGGGGTTGCTCATAATGGGTTGATTATGAATTGAATCATAAATTAAAACCTAATAGAAGCAACTAAATTCTTATAATGAGGAGAGTGGGAAGAACTAAGCAGACTGAGTCCTCTGCTCCTGTATCAGCTGGACTGTACTTGTCCCTGACACCATGCAGTCACGTGCCCAGCGCTCTGCCAGCCATTACTGGGCTTGAACACTTGGATGTCTAAAGCTCGACTGTGCACCACCTCCTGTCTGATCTAAAAGGTCACTCTTTCTGTGAGCTACAGTGAAGTTAAGTTACGTCATCAGAGGAGCATTGTGGCGAGTACGACACGTCATCCATATTTTTTCTTTGTGTTTTCTTTTGTTTTCTGTCTGTGTTTCCAGCAACGTCAGTTGATTACAGTTCCTTTGCAGACAGATGCAGCAGCTGGATAGAGCTCATTAAACTGAAAGCTCAGACCATAAGGCGCGGATCAATTAAGACAAGTAGGCGGATGTTTCTACCAAATTCTGATGACCTGAGAAGCATATCCCTGATTTCGCAGTGGTGAAGGCTAGACCTTACTGCCTAGTAACAGCATTGCCAGTCAGTCATGTGTTTGAGTGTGAAAGCTGCAGGTGCTTGGTCATGTGTGAGGAGTTCCTGCAGAGCCTTTGGTGCTTACTGTTAGCTGCAGATTGTCTTTTCAGTTTTCTTTTTTATGGAAGTACACAGACACATAGTACATCTCAGTCTAGGAGGACTCAGACAGCTTCCTTGTTGAAGAGACGCTCTTCCAGGACCCAGTGAACTGCTGACGGCAAGGCTGTCGCTTCCTAATTCTAGGGGACAGGGATCAAGTGTGTACAGAGAAAGTAGACTGTATCTTACCACTAAACCAGAGAGAAATGTTTTATAACCTGTGTTATGGCAGATTTTGAAGAAACCATATTTGAGTGAGTTCATATTAAAAAGGAAAAAGCTACAATTTAAAGAAAGAATGCAGGAAATACATCAAAATCTTTTTTTTTTTAGTCCTAGAGGTGCTAAATTAATAAGTAGGTGACCTTGGTTTCCCCCTGAGGTGACAGGGATGGTGTGACCATGTGACTGGTTGTGAGGTTAGAAACACAGGTGTGTGTTTATGGCCGACTGCAGTTACTTAATAACTGCTGGGAACTATTTACTGTTAACTTCCCCAAACCTCTTTTAGACAGCCAAGATCGATTGTTAAGGTTTAAGTTCCATGGCTGTTTAATCAAACACTTTGGAAACAAATAGAGGAATGTATTACACCCAGCGTTGTCTAGGCTGCCTCCAAGCCTACAGTGATGGAGGGTTCCGACAAAGGTGGAACTGTACTGGAATGTCACTACTTCCACACTCTCTTCAATAATTTGTTTCCACAGCAGCTCCTTACTGCTCTGGCGCTTTCCTGTCTCCACTCTGTGACCGTCATTGTGTGTCTAGCTGCACTGCATCAACATTTTCCTTTGCAGGAATGCCATTTTCCTTCCCAAAGAGTTCCATTCCAGCACCTCCTCATGTTTCTCTCTCTCTAAATTGCATGTGATGCATGATAATTTCTTTTCTTTCATGACATGGCTTAGTCTCACAGACAACTGAATGTCATCACCTCTGTCTGGAAGCCTTAGGGGGTTTTCCAGTTTCCAGTGTCTGTTCTTAATGTGTCCTCATCTTTCTCCAATTTTAGCTGTGACTGTTGAAAAAGCGAAGTCCCATGGGTGATGGAAATTTCCGGAATCGTTCTGCACCACCTTGTGCAAGTCCCACAGTTGGGGTTGTTAAGATGACGCCTCTTTCTTTCATCCCTGGAGCAAAGATAACAAAGTACCTTGGCATCATTAATATGTTTTTTATTAGAGAAACTACTTCCCTCCGTGAGGTAACTTCACAGAACTTCCTTAAGGTTTTTTTTTTGGGGGGGGAGGGAGGTGGGATTAGTACTAGAATCGAGTTTTAAGTTAGATGCTCCTCTAAATAACCACAGACACTCATACTTTACTTTCCTGTTTGTAACCTATCTGGAGAGAGTTTTGTATACCTACAAATTTGATACAGTAACCCATTTCCAAGCCTTGTCTCTGATTTAAGCCCTATTATTTGTAGAATTGTAGATCCTTATTGTAAAACAGATAACCTTCCCCTGTGTTTGATTCAGGATTTCAAACTGCACTGCCAGGGCACACTGAGTTCTCTGAGGAGGCAGTTTGGGCTTTATTGAGATATTTTTGAACAGCAGTTTTTAAGGATCCACATGTGGGAAATAGTAGATTTTTATAGTAAGTATGTGGTCTAGAGATAACTCTGTTTTAGCTTTATGGTCTCTTCCCTTTGAAAGAAGAACGAGACTGCCTGTTGTCATTCTCAACAGTGCACAAGAACTGTCCTGGTTTTTATTGTATATGGGAAATTGGTACAGTGCTTATAAATTTTATATGATTGTGATTAAATTTCAAAATCAGGACCACTCTCTTGTGCCATTTGTAACATGGGGATTTAACCTAGGCAGAAAGGAGATCATATTGTATCTTATGAGTCGGGCTACTGAACACATCAGTATTGCGACTAGGGCAGCTCTGATGTTGCGGAAGTCGGAGGCCCTGTCCTCTGTCGGCTGTCCCGCCTCAGTACCTTCTGTTGTGGAAAGTGCGTGTCCTAAGACGACTCAGCTCTGCTCTGCTTTGAGTCAGGGAAGCTCTCAGGCGTCTGCTTTCTCCACTCCACATGCCCTTCTCCAGCATGGAGCCTGCCTGGCATAGAGCAAGCACAACTGTCTTTGTGCAAATGCATGAATAAGGTCTGACAGGATAATTAATTAGTGGATACTTCCTTCTAAGGTAATCTATTTTATTTGTACTCTATGTTTATGTTGGAGGATAGGCCATGTAGTCTCAGAACCTCTAAATAGAGAATTAAAGTGCACTTAAGTTTGATAGGATGGGTTTGTTTCAAATTAGGCCTGCTTTTTCTGTTGTTGCTCTCTAGTTGCTCCTAATAGTGCCCCTTTAAGTTTGAGTCTGTTGTGAGATGGGTGCTGTGTTGTAGGATGGGTGCTGTGTTGTGAGATGGGTGCTGTGTTGTGAGATGGGTGCTGTGTTGTGAGATGGGGTGCTGTGCTGTAGAATGGGGTGCTGTGTTGTAGGATGGGGTGCTGTGTTGTAGGATGGGTGCTGTGTTGTGAGATGGGGTGCTGTGTTGTGAGATGGGTGCTGTGTTGTGAGATGGGTGCTGTGTGTGGATGGGTGCTGTGTTGTAGGATGGGGTGCTGTGTTGTGAGATGGGTGCTGTGTTGTGAGATGGGGTGCTGTGTTGTGAGATGGGTGCTGTGTTGTGAGATGGGGTGCTGTGTTGTAGGATGGGGTGCTGTGTTGTGAGATGGGGTGCTGTGTTGTAGGATGGGGTGCTGTGTTGTGAGATGGGTGCTGTGTTGTAGGATGGGGTGCTGTGTTGTGAGATGGGTGCTGTGTTGTGAGATGGGTGCTGTGTTGTAGGATGGGGTGCTGTGTTGTGAGATGGGGTGCTGTGTTGTAGGATGGGGTGCTGTGTTGTAGGATGGGGTGCTGTGCTGTAGAATGGGGTGCTGTGTTGTGAGATGGGTGCTGTGTTGTGAGATGGGTGCTGTGTTGTGAGATGGGTGCTGTGTTGTAGGATGGGGTGCTGTGTTGTGAGATGGGTGCTGTGTTGTGAGATGGGTGCTGTGTTGTGAGATGGGTGCTGTGTTGTGAGATGGGTGCTGTGTTGTGAGATGGGTGCTGTGTTGTGAGATGGGGTGCTGTGTTGTGAGATGGGTGCTGTGTTGTAGGATGGGGTGCTGTGTTGTGAGATGGGGTGCTGTGTTGTAGGATGGGGTGCTGTGTTGTGAGATGGGTGCTGTGTTGTAGGATGGGGCGCTGTGCTGTAGGATGGGGTGCTGTGTTGTGAGATGGGTGCTGTGTTGTGAGATGGGTGCTGTGTTGTGAGATGGGGTGCCGTGTTGCTCAGCCTGTTCTACTTGTGATCCTGTCTTCTCGGCCTCCTTAACAGTGGGGTAGGTGCACAAGCTGTCGGCCACACTGTGTCTGCCATTTCATTTCTTTACTCTTCGCTGCTGTTGAAGTGTTCACTGCTGTCCTGTTGCTGTCTGGTTGATTGCACCACAGCAGAGACCTGCACTATTAACTTATGGCGCAGTATCCATGTGTGTTGTTGCCTGGGAAATCCTTCTTACAGTCAGTCAGTTATGCCTCCTAGAACCCCCTCTGCATAGACTGTGCTCCAGTCTCTGACTTGATAAGCAGAAGGCGACTGCAGCGTGTACAGAGCTGCACGGTGGCGTGGAGGCTGAGATGAGTGATCTAATTCCAGAGTTTCATCAGAGCTAGTTCACAAGATCACCATCTGGGAGGTTTACTTAGATTTATAAAGTTGTGCTGGAGCTGGAGAGGTGGCTCAGCAGTTAGAGCACTGGCTGCTCTTCCAGGGGACCCAGGCTCAATCTCTAGCACCTCCATGGTGACTCACTACCATCCAAAACTCCAGTGCTTTCTGCTACCCTCTGGGCACCAGACATAAATACAGACAGGACACCCATGCACATAAACTTCTAAAGATGTACTTAAGAAAAGAATTTTACTCCTAACAGTAGACTTCAAGTTCTCTTAACTTCAATTTAATTCAGAAATTTCCATTTTGTTCGTCCTTAACTCTAGTAGAGTTGATAGGAAAGTTAACTTGAAAAGCATTTAAGCTGTTGACTGGCTTTTTATTTCTGTTTTGTTTGTTTTTGAATACAAGTAGTTCCCCACATTATTCCTTCCCTTTCTTAGCAATGTGTGCGATGCTTCTTTCTGCAATGCTGGATTATTATTAGCATATAATGTGGAAGACGGGTGCAGCATAGATGGTAGTACACACGTGTAGGCCTCACTCAGCTGAGGTCTGAAGTTCATGAGTCTGCCTTGGCATTGTTCCCCAGCACCACATGTTCATAAAACATACAATGTGTGTGATACAGGCAAATTACAATCGTCTGAGCTTTAATGAAAGTCCTTGAAAATCCTTACTCAGATGTGTTTATTAAAAGTGTGTTTGTTAATGTAAAACAAACCTTCACTCTGAGGAAAATGTAAATGGTCGTCTTTGCATTAAGGCAACTTGGAATGCATACTGTGTCCTTTGACATTTGTGTGTGTCCTAACCTGTGTGTGATATGACGGTCATGGACATTGTTTGCAGGAAGGCGGAGTCAGTGGTTTTCTCCACGCTTTCATTGCTGAAGTGTTTGCCATGGTCCGAGCTCACGTCGCTGCGCTGGGAGGGAATGCTGTTGTCTCCTACATTATGAAGCAGTGTGTCTTCATGGAGAATCCCAGTAAGAACCAGGTGAGACGTCCCACTCCTGTGAGGAAGTCTGAGAATGCCCCTCCGGCCATCCAGCTCCCTTCCTTTCCACAGAAATGGCTCATTAGAACTTTTGAGTGGAGATGCTTCCAACATGCTTTACTGACTTTGTATTAAGCACGTGGTTGTACAGCTCAGGTGCTGTTACACATCCCACATGACCTGTTGTCACCCTGATTAGGCATTTCTAGAGTTTCTGCCCTGAGCTGCTTTCTTGGTGAGCTTTTGGAATATGGATCCAACTGTGTCTCCTCTACGAGGCACTCCTTACTCTGTTTGCTGAGATGTCTAGTTTTATCGAGGAGTCTAGAACATACCATGGGAAAGACTGCTTATTTCTTTCTACCAAAATGCTGCTCTCTAGAAGAGGTCTTGTTAGACTACACCTTAGAATAACAGCCTTTCATTAATTTTAACTAAATAGCTCAAAAAAACCTTAAAGGTTTCTTCTAAAATTAAATAATTATAAAAGTAACAAGGTGTCTTGAAGTATTGTATCTTGTGAGCTATATTGGCAGGATTTTATATAATTTGCACTTGTTTAGTATTTCAGGCATATATATTCTATATTTTCCCTTTCTTCTAGATGGTACTTATATTATTTTTAGTATTTTCCTTTTATAAACATGGTGTAGTAAAAAGTCCTGTCCAAGATTTTTCTCTAGGGAAGTATAGACTTTCTAGTGATTGCAGAGTGCATACCCTGCTCTGCAGACACTCATAGTTCCTTCTTCTCCAGACATGGGGTTTGCTGCCTTAGTAATATCCCGGTTTCACCATCTTCCAGTTATCAGTTATGGATTCCCGGGCTCCCTGGATTTCCTTTCTTACCTTCTGCTAGGTTGTTTTACCCGAGGGTCGGCTGGCTGTGCTGGATTTGGTTTTCTAGCAGAAGCCTTCACAGCAGGCTTACATCATCTTGGCTGTGTGCATCTGAGCTTCTGTCTCCTGTTTCCACAGGCACAGTGTCTCATAAATGTCAGTGGGGATGCGGTGGTTTTTGTTCGTGACTCTGACTTAGAGGTCATGTCATCTCAGCAGCCTGCTGCCAACTGCCAGCCATCATGTACTGGAGAAGTTACAACCTGAAGACAATGGCTCAGCTGAGTGAAATTCATGTGTCTCCATTGTTTGTCGTCTTCTCAGACCAGAAGACCCGGTGTGGGGTAGAGCGCTGAGGAGGGGGTGTGTCTGGTTGGTTTGCGTGCACATCTTGGAGACTTGGAGAATTTCTCATCTTGACATTTTGTTTGTCCAGTCTACACAGACCAGCCCCATGGATTCTAGTACCTTCAGTTATGGGAGTTATTTGTAATTTATGTTGATTTTAATAAAATTATAATTAAAAGTGAAATGGAAAGGTTATCAAGAGTCTAGGATAGGTAGCTTCCATGACTTCGAAAACTAAGCAGGAATCCAAATTGCCAATGAGTCCAGAGTTGATTTGAAAATGTAGGAAACTGTGTATTTTCAGATAATTACTGTGTGGATTTCTCAGTATCTTTTGTTTGAAATGAATAATTTGTTAGCTGGCTGGGTAATGGTTTCACCATCTATTAAAAGGCAGCTTCTCCAGTGTGTGTCTGCAGGAATGCTCTAAGGAGCTTCCCTGGGAGCTGTCCACACCCAGGAGCGTGGGAATGCCTCACGACTGGCTGTGCACATGAAGGAGGGAGGGGCCACCTCAGGACTGGCTGGTGCGCCAGAGTTGATTGTCTGGAAGAGGCTTGGCTTCAACTGGGGAGTCTGTTGTAGAATGTATTTTAAGTAGTGAAATACAGTTGGCCTAGGAAGAGCAGGATTATTTTCTGATGATATTATATTGCACTCTTAATGATCTTAGGGATTGGTGAGGTACACTGTTGGTATAGAACGTGGAAAGGAGACTTGACTATGCTGTGAAGTGTTGAATGTACGTATTAAGTCTTACCTATGCCAAGTACCCACTGCTAATGATACCAGATTCCTCCTTTGCCCAATAAAATACAACAAATTACCCTAAAGATGAAAAGTCATCTTATTGTTACACAGGTGTCAATATTTTTCTGTATTTTGTTTATAATTTTATTTTTTAAATAAAAAGTTTATAAACAGCATATTCATAACTCTTTGCCTCTTTGATGTGATGCATGCTTCTGAGTCATAGTCTTTTCATCCGTACTCACCCATTCCTGAAGTCCGTAAACATCTGCTGTGTGCCTACTGTATGGTGGATCCTGGTGACCAGTGTGTGGTGTGTGTGTGTGTGTGTGTTGTGTGTGTGTATGTGTGCTTATGGCATTCCTGCTGTCCTTGGGCAGTTAGATATTCAACATCTGCTGTTGAATATCTCTTAAGTCACAGGGCATAGGTCGTGAGCAGACACATGTGAGTTCTTCCATGCATTGGGCTTGCAGTTCAGTGCCTGCACACTGGAGCATTTGTGGAACATAAGAGGACATGCCATGCCAGGCGGGCTGATAAACAGCTTGGTCTAACCCTTGTCTGACCTATCACAGCTTTGCTCAAATGAAATTCTCATGCCATGACTTTTTCCCTTTTATGCAATCCATGCTGATCATCGTGGCACAGAGCTGCGTGGCTGCCACTGTGTGTTGTCTGATCATTCTCCTCACATAGAACAGCACTGTGCTATAGCAGTTCACTTTTCAGCCTCAGACCCTTCCAGGTCTTTGCTGACATTAACCTTTCTCTTGCTGTGAGTTCTTCTCATTCTGGGTGTTTTGTATAAATGGAGTCATAATATGCTTCTGGGTCAAGATTCTGTGTTTTGAATCTTCCATGTCACTCAAGGCATTGAGGGTGTGCTTGTAAGAACAGTATCACCATCCTTATAGTAGCTAAACAAGCCAGACGCCTTTGCTCTGCCTCTGCCTCCTCTGCCTCTGCCTCTGCTCTGCCTCTGCCTCTGCCTCTGCCTCCTCTGCTCTCCCTCTGCCTCTGCCTCTGCCTCTGCCTCCTCTGCCTCTGCCTCCTCTGCCTCTCTCTGCCTCTGCCTCTGCCTCCTCTGCCTCTGCCCTCTGCCTCTGCCTCTGCCTCTGCCTCTGCCTCCTCTGCCTCTGCCCTCTGCCTCTGCCTCCTCTGCCTCTGCCTCCTCCCTGCCTCTGTCCTCTGCCTCCCTCTGCCTCTGCCTCTGCCTCCTCTGCCTCTGCCTCGCTCTGCCTCTGCCTCTGCCTCCTCTGCCTCTGCCTCTGCCTCTCTGCCTCTGCCTCTCTCTGCCTCTGCCTCCTCTGCCTCTGCCTCTGCCTCCCTGCCTCTGCCTCTGCCCCTCTGCCTCGCCTGCCTCTGCCTCTGCCTCTGCCTCTCTGCCTCTGCCTCTGCCTCTGCCTCTGCTCTGCCTCTGCCTCTGCCTCTGCCTCTGCTGCCTCTGCCTCCTCTGCCCCTCTGCCCTGCTCTGCTTCTTCTCTTTCTCTTTCTTCTCTCTTCTCTTCTCTTCTCTTCTCTTCTCTTCTCTTCTCTTCTCTTCTCTTCTCTTCTCTTCTCTTCTCTTCTCCTTCTCTCTCTCTCTCTCCTTCTCTCCTCTCCTCTCCTCCCTCCTCTCCTCCTCCTCTCCTCTCCTCTCCCCTCTCCCTCTCCTCTCCCTCCCTCCCTCTCCCTCCCCTCCTCTCCTCCCCTCCCCTCCCCTCCTCCTCTCCTCTCCCCTCTCCTCTCCTCTCCTCTCCCCTCTCCTCCCTCTCCTCCTCTCCTCTCTCTCCCTCCCCTCCTCTCCCTTCTCTCCCTCCTCCTCCCTCTCCCTCCCCTCCCCTTCCCCTCCCCTCCCCTCCCTCCCCTCCCTCCCCTCCTTCCTCCTCCTCCTCTCTTTCTTCTTCTCTTCTCTTCTTCTCTATTCTTCTCTTCTTTCACTTCTCTTCTTTTTCTGTAGTCCATGGAGAAAATTGCCTTTCATTTCTATGTGAGGGTACAGCTCTGCCTTTTTCTGGGGACGGAAACTAATAATTGTGCAGATTGAGAAGTTCTTTCACTTCAGCAGAATCCCATGCAGGCACAGCTGGGGCCCAACAGGTTTGGGCTACTCCCTGTCAGATTTGACAGATGTGAGGAGCTGCAGTAGGTATTTCTAACATAACAGCTGTCTTCCCTAGTGCACCCTAACTGATGCGTTTTCCTTCAGCTCCTCACAGGACCACCTAGTGTGTCAGGTTGTCATCGGCCCCATAATGAGGTAACCCTGGACATGGCAGGCTTCCTGGATGATCAGTGAAGGAAGTATTGGACATAGGTACAGAAGAACCTTGGAGGACTTCTCTGCGGCGAGACCCTTCTTAATCACTCAGATGTCCTTACTGACTAGGTCTGTGTCTTCCAGCTACTCTGTGAGACACTAAGCACTGCTGGGAAAAAGCCTCTAAGGTCCTAGGCTTCTTAGTGGACAGGGAGTGAGACAGCTCCATGCTCTCAGCTTCTCATCTGAGGAATGCCTGTAGAGACTGACTCAGGCCAATAGGGGCTCAGAACTTTGACCCTAAAAAGAGTAATTACTAGCCAGTTTAGTCAGCAGGGTTAGTGGTTTCATTAAAGACGTTTTAAATAGGGTTAAGAAAAAAGCATTTGTTCAGAAGAAAGGCACACCCAAGTAAGAGGGTCATGCTCCCCAGAATGTAGGGAAATGTAAGAGGAACTCATTGTGGATGGCTTCTGAGAGTGATGTTGTCTCATCTTATAGCTTTTTGGAGACTCATGAGTTACATTTCAAAAAGTTGCCAAGAAACCTTGCTACTCTGGGTAGAATCCTACAAGAGGTGTCTCCAGAGATGTCCTGGATGGAGTTATTGTCTGATAAGTTGAAACCAGGAGCCACTAGGTGCACGCACACGCACACGCACATGCGTGTGTGCCTGCGTGCGTGTGTGGTGGTGGTGGTGGTGGTGGTGTGGGGGAGGTGGGGGGTTAGAATTCCTCTAGATGGGGTTTCTGCTGAAATTCCTGGTGATTAGGCTCCTAGCTGGGAAGGGGGAATTAACAAGTGGTTGTTAATTATGCTGAAATTCTAGCTACTCCCTGCAAAAATCTACGATTTCAGAACCAGGAGCTTCTCATGTCCCCAAGATTGCCCTGCCTGTCTGTGCTGCTCCAGGCCCAGGATTCCCTGCCAGCCACGCCCCATTCCCATGGCACCTTCAGGATTTCAGCTGTAGCTTTGTGCTGTTCACCACCCTGTACTCCACCTCTTCTTCGTCTTCCACATGTTCTTGGTGTGTGGAAAGTTCTTTGGGATTCCAATACATTGGGCCCCTGTCTTCATTCTTTTTCCTACAGTCCTACACATAGCAGATGGGCTGGGTTTTGTTTGTTTGTTTTTTGGGGTGGTTGTGTCATTCGGTCGTTTTTGTTTTGTTTTGTTCTCTATGCACTGAGCTGGTAGTGCTCTTGTGCAGTGGCAGGCGGTCCCTCTGAGGGTGGCCACACCCCAGGGAAAGACCCTGGTGCATAGGAGCCAGAACAGCATGGATACCTGACAGTTACCTCACTGGCAGGATGGCCCAGCCACTTGGCGTCTAGCTCCAGGGGCAAGGCACAGCTGGGTTGGAACCCCTGCAGGGTAGTCTGCAGCTCAGGGGTGCCCCACCCTTCTGGAACCCCTCCCGAGAGAAAACTGCTGTAAGAGCAAAGCTTGCAGAAGTTCACCAGGAGCACCGACTCACAGGAATCACTAGTTTTTTGTGTGTATGTTCATCATTTTACTTTTGACGTGGTCACATGTGCAGGTTCATGTGTGTGTGTGTGCATGAGTGTTGAGGTTTGAGGTCCATGGCTAGTGACCTCTCTTGCGCCCCCCCCCTTTTTTTTTTTTTTTTTTTTATTGAGGCACAGCCTCTCACTGGCTCCAGAGCTGCCTGCCTGGCCAGCCTAGCCCCAGCTACTTGCCGTCACAGTCTGGCTGTGCTCGCTCACTTGTGTGCATGTTCTGGAGAGCTCAACTTCTGTTCTCATGCTTGCAGAAGGCTTCACCTATGGTACATCACCTCTGCCTTCCCGTGTTTTGACAGAGGTCCTTATAGTTCAAGTCTGGCCTCAGCTTGCTACTTGGCAAGGCATGACCTCGAACTCTTGATCCTCCTGCAGGACTCCTGCTGGGATTCTAGATGTGTGCAGCTGGAGCCCACTCCTTGTTCACAGTCGTCTCTATTCATCTGCTTTTGTACCCAGCAGCCCTTTTGGGATTTCCTAGAATCCTGGAGCCCTTCCTAGGCAAAGAAAGAGCAATGTGGACATCACCAATAAGTGCCTCCTGTGTCACGTCTGGTGAACATACATGTCTGCTAATGCGTAAAAGCCATGTACAGAATGAGCTTGCCGGCAACTCCATTTTATATGGACAGTTTGTCACTCAACAGACGACTCCGGTTAAAGCCAGAGAGATTCCTTCACTACCCGTGTCCCAGTATGTCAGCCTCACATACATTTCCATCCAGAACACTTCAACACACTTGGTCCCTACTAAAACTGGCCCCTTCCGGAAAGGCTACACTGTCTTCTGTCTTTGCTTCTAACGGGCATGTGTGGGTCAAGTGAAGTGGGCATATGCCAGGATTTGCTCTTGAGATACCAGGACCAGTCGTTCATGGCCTTTCTGGTATCTCCTTCATCTTCATGACTGTTCCAACGCTAAAGTGTGAAGTTTCAATAACAGTAGATTGTTAGATTTGCTAAGCTGCTGCCCCAGCACCTCCGCCTCAGGCCTTCTGTAACTCATAGCTATCTGCTGTCTATCTCCTGCTACACCTGACTTCCACATGCCAGGAGCACATGAATTGGATTGTAGTACTGTTTTTTTTTTTTTGACAAAAAATTATTTTACATAGACACACATAAACATTTCATAAATACAATATAGGATTATATGTATACTTAAAACACTTTAATGTTTTAGTTATCATTATCATGTATGTATGATGCCTATGAGCCTGTACCAGCAGGCATGTGGAGGTCAGAGGACAGTTTCAGGAGTCAGTTCTCTTTCCACTTTTACGTAGGCACCGAGGATTAACCTTGGGCCATCAGATTTTCATGGCAAGTATCCTCTCAACCATCTTGCAGATCTTATTATGTACACAATTGGTAAATAGAGTTATTAAAAAATTCTATCACCAAGCTGGGTTTTGGTTGGTACTGGGAGCTGAACCCAGAATGTTGTGCACGTTATTTAAGTGCTCATTCAAAAAAGTTTTCTGTTGTCCTCTGACAATCAGTGAATGTCCCCTTCCATGGAAGTGGATTCTTCTGTTTGGAAATGAACACTTAATTCTGTCAAGATGTAGATACTGTATTCCGGTGAGTATGCATAGAGTATCTTTTAATAGAGTTTGCAGTTTCTGTGAAAAAGGGAAGTTTATGTTTAGTGACATTTATTTTTTTCTCACTGGTATGTATATAATTTGCTGTGTATGTGATAAATGTTTCCATATTTTTTTTTTTGTCTTTCTCTGGCTCTGTTTTAACTATCGCCATTTCTAGGCTTTCCATTAAATTATAGACCAGCGACGCTCTTTTTTTCTTTTTGGATGTTCTAGTTAAGGCGCCTCCCACTCAGCTTGCATTGTGCATTATCAGGCTATCTTGAATGTCACTTTGAAACATTCCAGATGCCCACGCGCAGAAGGTTGGCCTCAGGCGCACTCCTTTGGTCGCTGTTGAGACAGGGTTTCTCATAGCTCTGGGGCTTACCCATTTGACTGACTAGCCTGGAAGCCTTACGTAGGGATCCTGCAGTCTCCCCATTCCTAGTGCTGGGATTATAGGTGTATGCCTCTGTGTCCAACCTTTTTATTGTGGTTTTTTGGGGATTGAACTCAAGTCCTGCATTACAGCAATGTGAAGAAAGGAGCAGACTTGGCCTGAAGAGAGATAACTAACCAAGTAGTAGACATAGAATCATTTAAATGGATTCAATAATTACGAGATAGTCAGGGAATGAGCCAAAGTTTATGGCCTAGGCATTTATTAATAAATATTTAGCCTCAGAGTTTTAATTCTGGGAGCAGTGACTGAAAGAAAAAAAAAACAGAGTTTTTTATTTTTTTACAGTCCTAGAACTCATTCTGTAAACAAGGCTGGCCTCCAACTCAGAGATTCACCTGCTTCTGTCTTCCAAGTGGATTAAAGGTGTGTACCACCACCACTTGGCGACATGTTTATTCTTGTTGGATGTTGGAACACAGCTATAGAGCCCAATCTGGTGACAGGATATGCTGAGTGCTGACCTCAGTGTGCCCTGAATCTGGAATCTACATATGGCCTTCTGCCTTGCTTGTGTGCTCGCCCAGATTTAACCTATAGTGTGTGCCAGGCAATTGTGTTTAAACTGGTCTGTCCTGAGACCAGTTCTGGGAAGAGGCTGCTCTGTTAATGCTTAGTGTGTGTTCACTGACATGTAGTTATGTGGTTTTCGGAGCTCAAGCCTCCTTCCTCGGGTCATTGCTTTCTTTGTTACATTCATGTATAAAAGTACACTGAATCCGAAGTAAGACTGTCCACAGCATTAGACTGTAGCTCACCCCATTCGTTCAAAGTATTCAAATGCCAAGCCTCTCAGATAAATCAGTATAGGTTGACAAAAGTGGACATGTTCCCAAGAATTGCTGGATCATAGGTGGTTACTATTCTTAAGTTTTTGACAAAACTGTTTCCCGTAATGGCTGAACTAATTTACATCCCTACCAACAGTGTACAAGGCTTTCCCCACCACTTCCTTTCCAACCAAACCTACATTTAAAAAAGAATTTTAAAATATAAAGCTGACCAGACAGTAGTGCTGCACACCTTTAATCCCAGCACCAAGGAGGCAGAGGCAGGCAGACTTCTGTGAGTTCAAAGCTACTCTGGTCTACAGAGAGACCACTGCTACACAAAGAAATTATATATACATACATATATATATTATACATTAATGCACTATATATTAATACAATATATATAACTAATGTCAGTTAGCATTAATATATATATACATATATATATTATACATATATACATATATACAATATACATATATATATATATAATATATTATATATATATATATATATGTAATATCTCTTTGAGTGTTAGAGCTGCACATGTCATCTTAAATAGGTATTTATTCATTACATTAAAGACTAAAAAGTATGTTAAATGTTAAAAACCTTCCATGTATTCTTGGTAGGCCCAAAAAATGGACTTCAAAAAAAAAAAACCAAAACAAAACAAAAACCCAACCCAAACCAAAAAAAAAAAAACAACCAACCAACCAACCAAACAAACAAACCTGGTTATTTCACTGTGAACTGCATTAAATGACAAAGACTTTATGGGTGCGATCAGGGTTAAGGACCTTAAAATGGACAGAATCTGGATGGATTCTAGAATCCAACAACATGCATCCGTTTTAGTAGAGAGGGTGGGAGGGGCTTAGATTAAGATTGTATTGAGTCTACAGACAACTTAGGAGGACACTGACCCCTTAGTATCCAGGTCATTCCGATGTCCGCCGTCTGTGCCACAGCCTGAAGCCATGTTGATGTCCACGCTGCTACCCAGGGGCCATGTTCATGTGAGCTGACTGTTCAGCCATCCGAATTCATGTCGATGTTCATAGGGTGGCCTATGCTGCCACCCAAAGGCCGTGAGGGTGTCCGTGGTCTGTGCTGCTGCCGTGGGTACTGCTGCTGTTGGAGACTTTGTTGAGATTCTCGAACTGTGC
Source organism: Mastomys natalensis (assembly GCA_021653895.1). Classification (NCBI taxonomy): domain Eukaryota; kingdom Metazoa; phylum Chordata; class Mammalia; order Rodentia; family Muridae; genus Mastomys; species Mastomys natalensis. Next base: position 1,993,690 of record JAJTUV010000025.1, read on the forward strand.
TGCCATTGGAGTCTGTGTGGATGCCCTTGGGTCATGCTGCCACCAGGGACCATGTTGATGTCTGTGGCCCCTGTCCTGGAGGCTACTGTGGCCAGAGCTGCAGCAGAGAGCTGTGTTGCTGGCAGAGAGGAGTGGGCACCAGCTTGCACCCCTCGCCAAGGAGCTATTTGCAGTTGGTGACTTTTGGGAAAGAGGAAATCAGTTTTCTTATTTGAGTGACACTGGGTTTGTCAGTCACGCTCTAGGGCAGACCTCAGGCTCCGGAGTTGTTGGCAACACAGAACAGAGTCCATAGTTTCTCTTTCTTTCTTTGTCTCTCTCCTTCTTTCTTTTTTCTTTCTTTCCCTCCTTCCTTTCTTTCCCTTCCTCCCTCCATCCCTTCCTCCCTCCCTCCCTCTCCCTCCCTCTCTCCTCTTCCCTCCTTCCCTTCCTCTCCCTTCCTCCTCCTTTCCCCTTCCTTCCTTCCATTAGTTTGTTTTTCTAGATGGTCTCATGTAGCCTAGGCTGGCTGACTTGAACTTCCTAGCTTCCTGCCTCCACCTCTAAACACTAAGCTTACAGGTGGGTACTGCTAACTCTGCTTCCTTTATTTTACTGCAAGACAGTCTCAGCATGCTTCTCTGGCTGGTCTGGAACTTGCTGTATAGTCCAGGTTAGCTTTGAACTCACAGAGCCTCTGGCTCCTGAGTACTGGGATTAAGGCATGCACAACCACAACCTAGCTCTACCTGCTTTCTGTGATGGTGAGGATGGAAGCCAGGGTTTTGTGCCTGCTGGACAAGCACTCTACCAAGTGAGTCACATCCTATCCTCTCCATTTACTTATAATAATTTAATTTCCCAAAGTATTTAAGCTAAGAGTATCTCTGTCCTCCCCAATAAGCAAGGGTTTAATGGTATTACCTGTGGTGTATAATTCTAACATATTCGTATGTAAGTTGTGATCGCTTTTACTTTATAAATACATACTTGAAAACCACTCTTATCTATTCTGATGTGCTCTTCTGATGCCGACTTGTATTACTTCTTAAGCTGCCATTTCTTTCTCTTGGTGTCATTTTTATCTTTATCTCATAGACGTTTATGAGAAGTTTGTAACTATATAGGACTACATACACCTAAAAGACTAGACTGTGTTGAAAATCTTTATTCCACCTTCATCTTGGACGTGGCTGAGTTCATTGTATACATCTGGGTTCACAGTACTTTTTCCAGAAAACTATACCATGGTTCCTCACAGAATACCAGGCACTTTTGCTGTGGTTTGGCGGTGAACTGTATCCCCGGGGCTCATGTGTCCCCAGTGGAGGCACTGTTTATGAAGATCATGGAGCCTTTAAGAGGCAAAATCTCATTGGAGGAAGTGGGTCACTGAGGGCGGGCCTTGAGATTTTATAGCCTGGCCCACTTCCTGTTCTCTCTGCCTTGTAACTGCTGAACACACGATGACTGGCCACTCCACATTCCTGTGTCAGGCCTTCCTTGTCAGGATGGAGCCTGACCCTCTAGAGCTACAAGCCACGACAGTTTCTCCTTTGTGTTGCTTTTGTTGAGTCTGTTCTTACAGCAACACAAAGTGACTCGAGACACCCAGGAATGAGTGTGAGTGTCTGAGTGAGTGGGTGGGTGAGAGTGTATGTGAGTATGAGTGAGTGTATGAGTGGGTGGGTAAATGTGTAAGTATGTAAGTGTGTGAATGTGTGAGTGTGTAAGTATGACTGTGATCGAGTGTTTGAGCATGTGTGAGTGTGGGTGAGTGTATGTGTATGTATGTGAGTGTATGAGTTAGTGTGTGAGTGTGTATGTATTGTAAGTATGTGAGTGTGTGTGAGTGTGAGAGAATGTATATGTTAGTGTGTGAGTGAGTGTGTGAGTGAGTGTATGTGTAGTGTTTATGTGTGAGTGTGAGTGTGTATGTATAAGTATATGAGTGTGTGTGTGAGTGTATGTGTGTTAGTGTGTGTGTGAGTGTGTATGTGTGTGTGAGTGTATGAGTGAGCAGTGTGAGTGTATAAGTATGTGAGTGTATGTGTGAATGTGTGAGTCTATGAGTGACTATGTGTGAGTGTATATGAGTGTGTGAGTCTATGAGTGTGTGAGTGTGAGTATGTGTGAATGTGTGAGTCTATGAGTGTGAGTATGTGTGAGTGTGAGTATGTGTGAGTGTGTGAGTCTATGAGTGTGTGAGTGAACTTTATAGTCTTTGGGGTCACAATAGTAGCTGCATTACTGTGATCAGAACTTTAACACAAGCTCTTCCATGAATTGCAGAAGGCTTTTTGAAAAGTCAGTTTTCTCATTTGAACATGAGAAAAAGAATCTGTTTCCCAAATCCCAATGTATTTGTGTGGCAAAGTAAAAAAAGACACAGATAACTTAAAGTGATATTTTAATTATAAAATTATAATTTCTGGACAACCAGTTGAGTACTATAGAATAGTTAATATGAATTGATAAACACTTCTGAAATATGGATTTAAATCTACACCCATTTCTTGAAGCTTTGTTAAAGTCAGTTAATATCTTCCTTCTTAAACAATACAATTGTCTTATTTTTCACAGACTCTTATCCGAGGAATTTAATTATGAGTAAAAACTGCAAAATAGACCTTTCTCTTGTATCTCAATATAGTGCTTTTATCTTCATGACTTTTGAGATAAACTCACATGGAAACGGTCACTTGGAAAAGTTGATATTCTGTGCAGCCATGTTTCATTGACCGAGAGTGCTCCCTGGACAGGATGACAGCTGAGGTGTGGAGTGTGGGTGCCCAGCTCCTCTGGTGCTTGGAGGAACTTGTCTGTACTACACTCAGCCACCAGAGGATGTGCTTCTCACCTGAGAGAAGGCAGACCAAGAAAACAGGATAGACTCTAAGCACAGGGCAGAAGATGGCCACACAGTACCTGCAGGGCCTGAAGCCATGTGTGTGTCTGTAACACGAAACTGGCTCAATCATTGTCCCCTGACTTGGATGGTATTTGTTGAGCTTTGTAGATAAATCAGTTTATGTAAAGATGGCATTTTACATGTAAAGATTCCTTACGTGTGAAAATTGAGGAAAATATATCTCTCTTGTTGCACTTACGTCTGATGGGCCTCCTCAAAATTTAAATTGGCCAGCACCCTGATCCTCGTCTTTGAAGTAAAGCACTCAGGCAGAATGGATTCCCAGTACGGACTCTGGAAATGCTTGTCAGTTCATGAAGGCTCTACACAAGAACAAACACCTCGTTTACTGGAATGGCTCCACTGATGGAAACAGGAGCTGAAGCATCGATTTATAATGGGTGGAAGGAAGTGAGAGCAAGTGGGCTCGATACATCGATTGCCATTTGCTTCCTCATGGTGTTTTCCAGAAAGCCTCCTGTATTTATTCACATCTCATTCAAAGGCGTGCACTGAAGCCATCTCCAAGCACTGGCTCCCAAGAGTCCAGTGTTCTTCGACAATGGGATAGATGAAGGCACCCCTTTATTGCTCGGATTTTTGGATTAGTCTAAGGATCATCTGTTTGTAAATGGTTTCCTGCATTGTTTCAGCTAATCTTGGGGCATTAACGAAAGGACTGCAGGGAACAGCACAGGCCCTGGTGCACAGTATTGGTGTGGCCAATCTTATTGCATATAAAACAGAAGAAAACTTAGTTTTTGAAATTAAAATGCTATTATTGGGGCTGGGGAGATGGCTCAGTGGTTAAGTGTGCTTGCTTCTTTTCCAGAGGACCTTAGTTTGGTTGCCAACACCCACATTGGGTGCCTCACAACCATCTGTTACTCCAACTTCAGGGGAACCTAACATCTCTGGCCTCTGAGGACTCCTGAACTCATGTCCTTTTATTCACATATAGCTATACACACACACACACACACACACACACACAAATAGTAAAAGTGCTGGAGAGGTGGCTCAGTGATTAAGAACACTTGTTGCTCCTGCAGAAGATGTGGGTTCAGTTCCTAGGACTGACATGGTGGTTGGTGGTTCACAACATCTCTAACTCCAGGGCAGGGATCCTGTAAAAGTAATTTTTATTTGCCTGATAATTGACTTATCTGAAGGCTTACTGGCTCTGTCTACTAACCTAGGCCTAGACCTGGAAGCTTCTAGCCTCTGTATAATCTTATCTAGGCCTAGAATGTTTTCAGCCTCTGAGACTTGCTACTGAATAAGCTCACCCCTTCCTAGTTCTGAGCTCTGGCTGGCTAGTTCAACTCAGCTGTTCTGGCTCAAACTCCTTTCCAAGCTGACTGATTCAATCTGACTTCTCTCAGCTTCTTACTGAATTGCTCTGCTTGGCAAACTAACTCTGGCAATCTGTTCTGATCTTCTGGTTCCTTCTCATTCCTGGCTTATTCTGTCTTCACTTGTGTCTAGCTTATTCTCTTCTTCACCTGTCTCTGTACTACTATTCCAGTAAAACTGCCTCCTCCCCTTTCTCTCCGCACTGCTCCCTTAAGTATCTGACCTTTCCTCTCTCTTTCTGTGAGAGTTGGTCATATCCTTTTCTGTCAAATCTTTCTTTGATTCATCACTTTGTATACCACTTAATTTGATGTCACTTTCACACATATATGCTTCCTTCTACAAACTAACTTTACCTTCATTGTCTGAGATTAAAGGCTTATACCAAGGTCATATCCGTATCCCAGCCAGAGGGATTAAAGGAACATGATAAAGGTAAGCTACACCACAACTAGAAACAGGTTTTCTCAGCAAGTAACATAATCTTGGGGTTCATAATGTAATCAGATATTCTGCAACATAATCTTCTGGCCTCTGGATTTTAGGGATGTGTTGTACATACATACACACAGGCAAAATACTCATATACACAAAACAAATCTAAACAAAAGTACATCTAAAAAACTGTGGTATTGCTTATAATATAGAAACACATTTAGGCATAAAGCTGGTCTCTGAATTTTTATATAAGGAGCTAATTCTCCTAATGTTTATGTATCTTTGATAGCTTGTTGCTGTTTACAACCACGATGCTATGTCGGTCGGAGCAATGGCTCAGTGGTTAAGCAAGCATGTTTACTGCTCTTGCAGAGGATCTGGGTCTACAGTGCTGAGCACCAAACCTAAATCCTAAACTGATGTAACCATTGATGTTAACATTGGTTTTTATCTATTTAGAGAATAGGCAAACTTTTTGAAGAATAGAACGGTTGATATTAAATATCACAAGTTTCTGTTTATTTGTGTGTATATTTTAATATCTGTATGGATGTTGATAGTTGACTCGCACTGTGTGTTTTATTGCAACACAAGTTGGGTGTGTCTAAAACTTCACCCATCTGTGAGAATACATTAGTTATTTTTCTAAGTACATGACCAAATACGTGACATTGTATGTCACATTCTATGCACTGCTGTTGACTATGCAACAGAGTATAACACACACCTGTCACCCCAGAACTCTGGAGGCAGAGTCTGGAGGGTCGCCTAAGTTCTGGACAAGACTGATCCCCACAATGAATTCCAGGACCAGGGATGCATAGTGAGGACTTGTCTCAGAAACAAAACCAAACTGTTGGTGAAGTTTCACTCCTTTCCATGGGATTCTTCCCTAGCTGGGAATCTCTAGTCCTCCAGCATCTAAGCTGGAGGCCTGGTAGATGGCAGCCAGAGAGACTCACTGATTCCAGACATGTCAAAGGAAGAAAACCGTACATCTTGAAATTGCAAAAATGCAATGGCCTAGAGCGATGGCCTAGACACCAAATAAGTAAGACTTGAAAACTTAATTGAATGTTGTCAAATCTTTACATCCTTAAGAAAGCCATCCCTGGAGCATCTGATCTTCAGCCTTCTGGCCCAGGATCATCTGACAGACCTAGTGATGCAGAATTATTAAGGGCTGATTACTCTGTTTTGGCAGATATCAGTCGACTATTCTGCAAGTGTGTCCTTTTCTGGACAGTAATTTGACTGTAGATGAAAAGAAGCAATTCTTGCCTAATGGCTGTCTCACTACAACTGGAGTAACTCCAAAGATGCTCAATTTCTTCTTAGAATTCAAGACAGGAAGCTGTTAGGAGCAGACAGGTCTCTAATCAAAATGAACCTTAATACAGAAATGTTTGTAAGGTCAGTTCTGTGGACTTCTGACATTTTGAAAACCAACTATCCATGTAAGGCAATCTGGACTGTTGTCTGTTAACTCCTTTCAGCTATTTCTAAATAAAATATTAAAAACACCCTAACAATAAACTCAGAGCCATGAATTTGCTATAGGCCCTTAACTCACGGGCTAACCATCTTGAATCAGTTAAAAGAATTAAAGGAGGACTGGGTCTAAGCCTTGTAATCCTAAAAGTGTTATATAGGTACAATGCCTATGAGAGTAACAATATTAATCTCACTTTTATATCAATAAGAAACTCGTACCAATGAAACCTCCAATGTTTTGTAGTATAGGGACTGTCCAGATGTTCAGAGGTCTCTATAAATTGGCTAAGTTTTAGAAGCTATGCTTTGTGCTTCCTATAATTTCAGTTAATTCAGTTATTCTGGATTTCTGATGGGGTTGAAGACTTGGAGTCTCATAGCCAATCCCAGCTATTTACTTTGAGAGAAAAGATTTGAGAGGATGGTTTTCAGCTGATATTCAGTCTAAAGCCAAGAAAAAAGCCAGGTTCAGAACTAACTCTTTTAGTTGGGAGAGACGACAGACGTTCTGTTTAGTCAACAAAATGTTGGACTGGGTATTAGGTCTATCTTGTACCTTACTGATACAAATTGGTATAGTTATGTTCTAATTGTATTTTGAGAGAAAAGTTTTATTTTAACAGGAAGGGTGATATGTAGGAGGAGCTAAGGTGGGAGGAGTAAGAAGAGGAAGAGGAGGAGGAAGGAGAGGAGGAGGAGAGGAGGAGCTAGGAGATGAGAGAGAGAGAAGGGGGGAGGGGAACATGGAGGTGGCTGTTCGAGTGTCTCTGCCAGTCAAAGATAGTTGGTATACCTAGGTTGGGTATTGGGTTACACCTCTGATTGTATGGGCATCTTATTATTGAGCATTTCCAAACTTACAAAGCCTTTGATTAACATTTAAAAAAAAAAGTTACTAATACAAAAAGAAAAGGATGAGGTCGGAGGGTGATGGAATACATGTGACAGGAAATCAGATGAGGAAACTAGCTGGAGGAAGAAAGGGAAGGAGCAGAGGGAAACAAATCAGAACTCTAATGACACATGTAGGAGGATGCTGTAATAAAACTCAGTACTTTGTATGTTAACTTAAAATACTAATAAAGAAAATGCAAGAAGGAGGAGGGGGAATAGGATACGGGGTTTTTGGGGGGAGGGATGGGGAAAGGGGATGACATCTGAAATGTAAATAAATAAAATATCCAATAAAAAATTAAAAACAAAAGCCATCCCTGGTCTTGGTCTTGTTTTGTTTTGTTTTTTTTTTCTGAGATTTGTGGTATTTGAATGAGAATGGCCCCCATAGGCTCATGTGTTTGAATTCCTGGTCCCAGTTGGTGGAACAGATTGTGAAGGATTAGGAGGTGTGGCCTTGTTGGAGGAGAGGTCACTGGGGGTGGGCTTTGAGGTTCTGTTCCCAGGTTTCTCTCTCCACCCTGTGATTGCTGTCTCAGCCTAGAAGCCATCAGCTATTGCTCTACTGCATGCCTGCTGCCCTGTTCCCTATCATGATGTCATGGACTCACCCTCTGAAACTGTAAGCAAGTAAGTAAGAAACCCCAACGAGGACAAGGGTGAAGATGGCTGAGAAGCTTGCTCAGCTTGCTTACCTCTGCATAGGGAAAAAATGCTTTGTCAGAGGCTAAAGCTTTAACGTGTACAGTAACAGAATTTTTTTTTTTTTAATGAACTATTTAAAAATATTCTGACCAGTCTGGTCTTTTCGGGTTCAATTCCCCAGGTCACACAAGAATCCTGCTTTGTTGTTGTGTATTGTGGTGTTCTCTCTCTACCCGGTTTCCTTGAGGAGTGGTATAGTAGTAACTCAGCTGAGGAGACAGGATGCTGAGGTTCTACCTCCTTCACTGCCTACTTTCTCTGTTCCTGACAGTAGGTGTTGAGGACACCCCGTTCAGAGCATTGCCAATCGAATAATAAGAGGTTTACAGACAGGAATAAAATGCATCTTCACATGGTCTCAATCCAGGAAGTGGAGCAGGGTGACATCTGAACTCTACCAAGATAGAAACACTTAGAGTCAGAGCAGAGCTGAGGAAGACCGTTCCAGAAAGTCCTCTGCCCAGAGACAGAGGTTTCTTATATCTGGGTGAAAGGACTATGAAGGAAAAAGGACAATTGCTGTGTTTCTACTTTGTTTCCATGTTTTCTTGATTTATTGTAATTAATTCCTTCCTGTCTGTTTCTTTCCTTGGCTTATGTACCAGAGCCTCGGTGGGAAACTGAGTGTAGACATTCATTTACATCGGCAGACTGCTTGGTTCGGTTTGCTTGGTTTGGGGTTAACTTGGAAGAGATCATTTGTTGGACTTTGTCGCCTCAGGACATCTTCTATTTTGGCTACACAACACGAACAGAAGCTGTTTCCCAGCATGCAGTGTTGAGAAATCACACTGGCCTGGGAATCTTCTCTTCCTGGCATACTCTGAATTTACACTTCTAGGTCAGACCTGAAGATGCATTAGGAGGAAGTTGATCCTGATATTTAAAGGCCGAATCTTATCCTAGCCTAGCAGTTTGAAGTTTATTACATGTACTAAAGAGGGGTAAGTACCCTGCTAAATTTTTGCTAATATTATCATTAAAGATATTTAGTTACTGGCATTTCTGCAGCTGCTGAAAATGGCATGCAATTACTCACAGAGTGTATTTTCTCCCTTCAAACTGCAAAGCCCCAGAGGTTCTCACTAATAGCCAACCTCTTCTAGAGATATTACTCACTACGAATTACCCTTCCATAAGCCTAGATCACGGGAGACTAATGACCTGTCATAGTCTGAGCCAGGAGTATCATAACTTATAATGGGCATTACATGCCATCTTTTGCCCCTGGTCAGTGGTTTTGCCTTATTTATTCATGGAGTGCTGGGATTGGATACAGACCTTGATGCCTGCTAAACCGGTGCTCTGAGCTACAGCTCCCGTCTGGGTTGGTTTGTTTGTTTTTTATTTTTGTATTGAGACAAGATCTTGTGAAGCCCAGGCTGGCCTTCTTGATTCTATCTACCTGTATTTCCTAAGTGTTGGAATTATTTCTCCCTAAATTTTTCCACACATCTGGGGATTAAGTCTAGGGTCTTGCACATGCTAGACAAGTACCCTGCCATTGATCTGCATTCCCCGCGTTTATGAGGATCATCGTCTTAAAATAAAGAGTCACTGAACAGCACCGTTATGTTTGCAGCCCTGGGGACCGAGCTCAGGGCCTCCCTCCCTCCCTTGTCGGTTAGCATCCTGGCACTGGGCTCCATCTCCAGGGGCACTGAACATTTTGGTAATCAGTTTTTTTTTTTTTTTAAGAAAACAAATTATGGAATAAAGATTTTTGACATAACTTGTTACTAGATGATTGGCAAGTAAAATGAGAAATGGGTGAGGGATGGATTGATGGCATCAACTATTAAAATGGAAATATTTATCAACTGTGATTCGAAGAGATGCCGGATTGAAATAGGTACACGGAGATGTCCTCGGTTAAGACTCTGATAAATGCCACCATTGCTTCTCATTCTCCGGGTACTGTTGGCAGGATGAAGGCAACGCACCGCAGTCCACACATGAAAGCTGTCCGAGGAATAATGTGTGAAATTCTCTGTGCAGAGGGTTACCCAGAACAGCCAAAGGTTATCCTCAGGTCTCGTGGTGGTACCAACACCTCAAAGGTGGAACCAGAAGGATCTTCAGTTTGAGAGAGACTAGACTACATAGACTGTCTCATGAACAAACGAAAATTCCTTTGATTATAATTTTTAGAAAAGGCTTTTCCAAAATTAGCCTGCAGGTTAAACATCAAAGACACTGAGAAGTCTTGAAATATCAAATTTGGAACAAAAGGCTTAAGAGTGGCCACAAGCAGATAGAGATCTGCTCCACAGACTCGCCAGCTAACACCCCGTTACTAAGCCCACCTGCCATGCTCTTACCACAGCACATAGAACGGAGCAAAATCCTCTGAGAGTCCACATGACTTGTCCCGCCTTCCTCTCTGACGTCAGTTCCCATCTTCCCTGCCTCCTTGTCCCGCCTCCCTCTTTGACGTCAGTTCCCATCCTTTCTGCCTCTGGCCTCCTCTTCAGTACCGGAAGGTCTCCGTGGTGTGAGGTGTACTCATGACGTCATTCACACGGTTCTTGAGAAAGACCTTTACAAAAGTACAGAAGACAAAGTTTTACGAGCATGTAGTAGAAACATGTGCTTGAATATCAGAATGATGCAAAGAAACTATTGAGATGCTAGACTGTGACCTACGGAAGTCTATGGAAAGAAAATACTTGGAGAGGTAGAGTCAGGTTAACAAGTTGGCCCTGCTTGCTTGGGAGGAAAGAAGACATGTATTATTAAAGAGAAATAAAAATTGATCATAGCTCACATATAGAACCACGATCATATCAGACCTCCCTGTCAGTGGATTCTACATCTGCTGATTCAACAAAATGCAGATATACATACGCATCAAATAAAAATTACATCCCACAGAAGAAACAGAGTAAGAAGTACTTGCGCTGACCAGTATTTGCAGTGTATTAGGTCTCGTAAGTGACCTTGGGATTAAGTATATGTGAGGATGAAGGGAGGGTTATACACCAACAGTATGACACTGTACAGAAAGGAATTGAGCACCCACACATTTTAGTCACTTTAGAAGAACCTGGAATCAACCCCTTGGGGATACCAATAAACTTCAAGCTTAACCACCTCTAAGCATGCAGGCAAAACTGGTCACCCCAGTTTCCCTGAAGTACTGATGTAATCATAAACAAACAACTCCTTAAGCATTTGTTCTTGTCATTATGGTTCAATTAAATGAAACTAATTGGTTATAAACATGCCAAGTTCACGTGATCTACCTGCCTGAGAAGAACGTAAGTGATGGACAGTTATTTATGGAAAGCTCAAAGTTCTTCCTCGTTTCAGATGTATAAGCCGCAGGGTAATAGGTGGGGGTTCACACCACCTTCCACTTAACTTTTTATTTTTTAAATTTTAATTTAATTATTTTGATATTTTATTCATATATCATTTGTTTATATTATATATAACATTTATATATACTATATTATACTTACATATAATAAGTAATAGAAATACATATTTATTTATATAATATAATTTAAATTTAATATATTTTATTATTTTATTTTTATGGCAATACACCTTTAAATTCTCCTCCCAGATTAATCCGATTTATTCCAGACATGACTGCGTACCCAAAGACAGTTAAGATGATTAATTATTCCGATCTAGGGGCCTGCAGGGGAGGTGTCTGCCTAGTGTCTGGTAGAAGGGAAACTGGAGGGCTGACAGACCCTGAAACCAGAGAGTCTGTGGCGTTTGTAATTCTTCCAGAGGAAATATGCACACTGACCTCTCTGAGGAAGCCTGGAGCCTTGATGTGTGTGATGTCGTGGTTACCAGAACTGGGAAGCGGAAAATCAGGAAGAGAACTTTCTGATGACTGAACACATTTTCCGGTCTTAGGGGTCAAACTTTTCTTTTGAACGACATTGTTTTTCTTCCCAAATATCCCAAGGGTTTCTTTTGTTGTTTTGCTTCTGGAGACAGAGATTGCACGGGATTGAAGACCTTACAGTGTAGGTTATCCAGAACTGGTGTGTGTTTCAATAGCCCTCCGCAGCCCCGGTGTGGCAGCTTTCTGTGTCAGGCTCCCTACATACCCACAAAGCGGTGTTATTCCTCGTTCAGAAATTCAAGTACCAGAACATGAATATTAAATAATTTTCCATAAAAACTAGTCATACTACGCTAGTAAGCGTTCTCCTTGCTTTCCTGTTGTCTAACTGAGGTGTGGTCAGTCCGCTGTGTGCACCCCAGCCCCGAACACAAGTTTGTGTGGTGGGTATGGGTTCTGGGACAGCTCAGATTGCCAGGTTTTCGAAGTAAGAGCTCCACCTGCTGAGGCGTCTTGCCAGCCCTGGTGGTGCGGATCTGTAAGCCGACACTCTATTAGCGCTATGCATTTAAAGTTCTCTGTCTTTATCTCCCACCATTTTAGTTACACTTCTCATTGCTGTAACAAAGTTGCCCACAATAGCAGCTTGAAGGAGTCTTCATTTTGGCTTGTGGTTTGAGGATGGAGTCAATCCATTATGGTGAGATGTTTGGCCTGGGAGGGGGAGGGCTAGGGAGGAGAAGGGAGAGGGGGAGGGGGAGGGGGAAGGGGAGGGGAAGGGGAAGGGGAGGGGGAGGGAGAGGGAGAGGGGGAGGGAGAGGGGGAGGGAGAGGGGGAGGGAGAGGGGGAGGGAGAAATGAGATGCTTAGTGTACTCTCTTTTTTTCCTCTTTTTTCCATCCATGACCCATAGGGTGGTGCCGCCTACTTCAAGATGGGTCTTCCCAACTGCGTGCAAACATCTCTGGAATTGCTCTTAGAGAGGTAGATCTCCTGGGCAATTCTAAATGCCAAGGTAAGAGGATGTCCTGCAGGAATCAGTGTCGTCGTGTCCGTCCGTCCGTGTCCCCCCCCCGCCCCCCCACTGGGTGCTGGGGATGAAACCCTGGTCATCAGACTTGGCAGCCAGTGCCTTTACCACTGAGCCATCTTGCTGACTCGGCCCAGGTGGATAGAATTAACGCTCATTCCAGATGGACTTTTGATCAGTAAGGTTTGTTGATAGGAAAAGGGCCCTGCTTATCCAAAAACTGGCTGGAGTCCTTCCTCCTCCGACTGTGCCCTTAGACTTTGTTTTGTCTCTAGAGCTGATGAATGCTAGATTTGGAGAATCGTGAAGTAATTTTTCTCTTAAAATCTTCTGGCCAGAATTCAACTACCTTGGCATTGGACTTTAAATACTTAAAGAGCTATACACCGAGAACTTGATCCGTTAGCAATCTCATAAAGTGGCAGAGATTTCCAAGGTAGCCCAAGTAATGAACCACTGGTGGGAATACAAACAAACACTCATACAGTAGTTATTTGTTTTTACTCACAAGGAAACTGTCAAGCTCTGTGAATATTATTATAACAAGTGTTTCAGAAAAGAGCTAACTGTAGAACGATTTGATTACCAAGATCATTAGAGAGTGTCTCTCCTCAGTGAGCTACTGTGGCCAAGTATTTTAATGCTTAATAATGACCCAGAAAAACTTAAGAGACACAGCATATTAGATGCTTGTCTGGTTTCTGTAGCAAAATATCCGACAAAAGCAATTTAAGAGAGAAAACTTTTACTTATGGAGGGGGGAGTCACGTAGACAGCAGGAGAGGGCTGGCTGCCATCCAGTCAGGAGGCAGAAAGTGGTCAACGCTTGCCCTCAGCTTGCCTTCCCTTCTGTGTAGGGCTCTGCCCACATTTAGTTTGCTCAAGACTTCCCACTACAGTCAGCTTAATCTAGATAATCCCTTACAGATGTGCCCAGGTGGGCACATTCTTTCCATGGTGGTTCTAAATCCCGTCAAATTGACAATCTAGATTCACCATCAGACACAGCTTTCTGTAAATCAGAGTTAAGTTACTAGGCCCACATGTTTAAAGGTGTTATCTCCTATCAAAGTAAAACAGTGGATCACCTTGACGGACAGGACACTTGATGTTTCCCACAGCTAGTAACTGACAGTGTCCTCTGAACTCTTGATGACAGGCAATGGCCCATTTAACCATGCTGTTACCAGCCGTGGCTGCAGGATCAGCTGTTTGCTTCGTTTTCCAGTATCAGAGAGAGATCACAGTACCCACTGGCCCTTCTGGGGGTTGTTTAAAGGGAGAAAATATACAATATAACCTTGGAAACAAAAGCAATTAGCCCAGTAGGGGACTGAATGCATAACTTCTACCAATTACTGTCACATGAGTGCCATTTTCTACACAGAGGACCAACTGTGCCTGCGATGTCAGGCCCCGGCACTATAATGGGTATGTTCTTAATGGGCTTTCTGCTTTCGTGGGGGTTCTATGAACCGTGCACAGCAATCACATGCAGTCAGCTGAGTTCTGGCTCAAATTAAGGCTTCTGCTGGCAAGTTGGCTCAGGGGGTAAATTCACTTTCTGTTAAGCCTGACATCCCGAGTTTGATCCCCTGACCCCACATAATAGAAGGAGAGAATTGATGATTCCCTCATGTTCTTCTCTGACCCCCATAATGCCCCCCACAGCATGGGCTTTGCCATCAGCAATACAATAAGTAAATGTAATTTTGAAAGTCAATTAAGAGGCTTAATTTGTCTTTCACCTCCTGGAAACTGTCATAATGGGGTGTTACATTTATGATAACAGGAATTTCTTTCTAAAAAGACTTGCTTATCTTATGTGTATGTATATTTGCCTGTGTGAGTTTATGTGTACCATACATATGCAGGAGTATACAGAGTCCAGAGGAGGGTATGGATCCCCTGGAGCTGGAGTTCTAGGTAGTTGTGAGCTGCCCTGTGGTGCTGGAAATGGAACCTGGTTCTGTAAAAGCAGGAAGGGTTCCTTTGAAGCAGAACTGAAATGGGAAGGATTTAGAAATTGCTCCATGTCTGCTTGTTCCCAGGCAGCTGCCATGTTCCCACTGTTCCCACTCCAACCACAGCTCCGGCTAGCTAGAAGCGCGGGCCCTGGCACCTATGAGACGTTACCATGGTGGCTGGTTCCCCGATCAGCTCCATAGAGACCATGCCCCAAAGCATGGATCTCAGGTCAACTCCATCACCCTCATGGTTCTCTGCTAAGCCCTAGACAATACCCACCATGTTCATGGTACCCGGTAGAATGAAGACTTTTAAAACTTAAAGATTATCCAATAGATTTATATATTTGGAAATGCTCAATTAACAAGATGCTCACACAGATTTGTTTACCCAATAGCTAACCTTTAGATACAAACTGTTACCCAGGGCTGCTTTCCACACATCTGTCTTCCTCCTTCTTCTCTTTTCTCCTCCCCCTTCTTTTCCTCCCATCTCTTCTCTCTGCCTACCTCTTTTGCCCAATCACGGAGCTCCACTGCAAATACAATGTAGCAAGAAAATATCCTGCTACACAGAACCATTGGTCAGGCCCCAACAACAGGAATTCACTTGAATTTCTAGATGGTTTAACTTGCGACCATTCAACCAACTGCCAACAGGTCCCTGCCATGGAGAGATGACTCCCCAGTGCCGCACCGATAGGTGCTGTCTCCTGAGCTGCTTTGTTTTGTTTCTTTTCCTAGCGACCTAAGTCTGTGACTTCTTCCAACAGCCTCTGGGACACTTCGTGAGCATGTAGCACCTCGTCCATGTCTGCAAACGATGCAGGCATGCATTTCTTGACAGCCATGATTCTCAGTCAGCTGGGAGCTGATATTCCACAGCCCTCCATCCAGACTCCAGTGTCCTTACCCACACATTGTTGTCAGTGGCAAGACTTTCACTGTTCCTGAACCTAACTCGTGGGTTAGCAGCAGCTTTGCTCCAACCAGGATGCTGCTGACATCACTGCTGCTTGTGTGAGTCTGTGCTTTCAATTCACATGTACTCACTAAGCTCCCCCCACCATCACTCCTCTGGCCTGAAAAAAAATCACCATTTCCTTCCTTTTTGCTTCATTTTTAAGAAGTAATATATGTTTATGACAAAAACAAACCAACAACAACAGCAACAAAACATCCACTACACAGTTGGGCCAGTGAGGTGACTCAGCTGGTAAAAGAACTTGCTACTAAATTTGACAACCTGAGTTGGATCCCCAGGACTCACATGGTGGAAGGAGGGAACTGACTTCTGCAAGTTGTCCCCTGATGCACACACACACACACACACACACACACACACACACACACACTTCTGTTCCCTTGGATACTGTATATGTGTTTTGTAAGTATAAACAATAGATGTATATTTTTGTCTTTTAAAAACTATTTTAGATTTTTCTATTTAAAATGTATTCCACCAATTTTCCCTATCATTATATCTAAAATTTCATTTTCTCTCTTTTTAAACACAACCAGCAGCATTGTATAAACATCACTTGTGCTGTAAATGGGGGATCCCAGAAGGAGAACACTGGAGAGCAGGCTCATTCAGCAGTGCAGCAATCTGGTCCATGCCCAACTTCCTATTCAACGGTCATTGGCGTTGGCTTCTCCTCCTGGCTACACAATGATTCTAAGTCGTAGTAGAAAGTGTATTGGGATGGACCAGATCACCTCCTCAGGTGAAGGGTTGTTTTTTCAAGAGTGAAGGGACCTTTCCAGGAAGCCTTTGGCAAGTTTCCCCTCCTGTGTCACAGTCACATGTCACATCTAACCCCAAATTGACAAAAAGCATCAGGACATGATGCTTGCCTAAGCTCAATTAGGATGTACCCTGGGAATGACCTGGAGATGGGTAAGCAGGTCACAGGACCAGAGCTCTGCACATGAGGATTGCTGTGTAGAAGACACTTGGCGATATATCTTTCTTATTCAGTACCAAAATGCTGTTAGGTATTCCAAGGTGTTTTCTCCTTCATCTAAATTTGAGCGCACCTGCCAATCTCTCACAATCCATTGGCATCATAAAGAAATTGCAGATATTTTCTATAACTGTTGGATGTCTACGTCCAGGAGAAGTCACTTTATGCTGTTGTGTTGTCTGCCCATGAATGTGGTTCTCGCTTCCTTCCTTGAGTCCTTGATGGAGTTCAAGAATCCTTCATGAAAGTCTACATAGTTCCTCTACATTTTAGTTTTATTACTGTTGATAAGGGTAGCATACTTACAGCTATTTTCTAGTAGGTTGTTGCTGCCTTAGGAGATTGCTGTTCTGTTTATATGCACCCCACCCCCTTGCACTGAATAGCCTGGGCATCTACTCTGCTAAGAGTCCCGGGGCTGACAGACAGCTCGGATTTAAGAGTGAATGCTCTTCAGAGAGCCGAGTTCAATTTTCAGCACTGAACAGCTCAGGCAGTGCGTCGCCTCTTGTGGCCGTCATAGACACTGCATGCACATGCGCAAACATTCAGACACTCTACATGATTTAAAAATAAATCTTACAAAAAGGTTTTGTGACATCAGTGCTGATTGTTTTGTTCTCTCCAGATCTTGTGCTTGTTATTATTTTATTGCCTTATTTTGTTGGCTAGGACTCTTACTAAAGTAACGAGAACGCACAGGATATTAGATAGTACCTGAGTCCTGGTTTAAACAGAATGCATCTCATTATTAAATCAGATGACTGATGCCACCTTTGGTAGGCAGCTCCTGAAGGTCGTGTTTCCCTCATCTTAAGTGGGAAGGTCCACATGGGAAGATGGCTGAGGATGGTCCCCGAGTTGGTGCTATTTGTGTGTGTTAGCAGTGTTTGCTGGTCATTCGCTAGAGAAGTGGTTTTTCAGAACATTCACATTTGATGAAAACATTTCACATAACTGGGTTAGTCCTGAGGAGAAGGGTGGAGCTAGGAGCCGGGAGCCGGGAGCCGGGAGCCGGGAGCAGCCGGGAGCCGGGAGCCGGGAGCTGTAAACTCCCTATGGAACCATTACATTAGTGTAGCTGTACTTCAGGACAGCAGTCAAGTTAAAAACTGCAAAGCTAAAATTGAGCCGCTGGGGAGTTCTGCTCCACAGAAGCTCATTAGTGAAGCCACATTACGCCGATGACTGTGACTCAGAACTATGTTCAGGGGGGCATCGTATGCTCAGGGATCCCTATGGAAGGCCCACTAACTCTCTGTCAACCAGCAGCCAGACTGAACCGCCAGTCCTGTCCCAAGGGTGGCAGGATTCTATGGCTCTAGGCCACAACTTCCTCTTCAACTGACTTATTGTTTCTTATCTTAAAACTGTAGGTAAAATTGTATTTATAGAAAAATCAAACTGACCCACTTCTGGGTGTAACACATATCCTTAGGCCACTGAGCCTCTGACTTTGCCAAAATAGTGCAACACGCAAAGGCAGAACTGAAAACCCTACCGCAGGGCCGCGTCTGCCTCTGCGCCTAGCAGGATCTGGATAGCCTGGTCTACCAGATGGTTCTCTTTGCTCTTGTTACATGGCTCTGCACAGGGCTCTCAGGGAGCCGCTGTGGCTAACCCTTAGCAGACCTCTACTTAGTAAGGCAAGTGACCCAGCTCAGAAATACCCAGGTGCATATTTGCATACTTAAAAATGGGAGAAAACGGGTTTGGTTGCACAGGCTTGTGGTCTGAGCATTCAGGAAGTTGAGGCAGCAAGATTGTGAGCTCCAGGTCAGACTGTGCAGCAAGACCCAGTTTAAACACAGGTAAAGCAACAGAGACAGTCAGATAGACAGACAGACAGACAGCCGGACAGCCAGAGAGACAGCCAGACAGATGGACAGGTGGAAGATCAGAGGCAGGAGCATCTCACACTCCCATTTGTCTCTTACTTATTTTGCTTTAGAGTAAAATCAGCTTATTTGTTCCGATTTAAACCCGTTTTGCTTCTGACATCATTGTTGTGCTCAGAAGGAACCTATGTGCCCAATGTCTGTAGCCAAAAGATAGTTTGCTCTGTCTGTCCTTGCAGTCCAACATAAATTGACTTAGGTGTGGAAAAGGAACGTCAAAAGTTGGAAAGAATCTGCTTTAAGGTGGTGTGCTTAAATGGACACCTGTTAAAAGGTATTTTATCAGCACTCAATAAAGCTTCGGGCATATGTATGAAAAGATTGTTTCCAAACTAAAATCAGGAGTTATATAATACATAAAAATGATTCAGGTAACAGATTTTTTTCCGTTATTATTATTATTTACTCTTTTTTTACAGTCTAGTCATTGTCCCCTTCCCAGTCCGACCTACAACAATTCCTCATTCCCCCTCTTCAAGATGATGTCCGCACAACTCCCCCACCCAACCACACCTCCCCACTCCCTGGGGCCTCAAGTCTCTTGAGAGTTAGGTGCATCTTCTCTTACTGAGGCCAGACCAGGCAGTCCTCTGCTGTGTATGTGTTGGGGGCCTCAGACCAGCTGGTGTATGCTGCCTTGTTGGTGGCTCAGTGTCTGAGAGATCTTGGGGTGCAGGTTTGTTGAGACTGCTGGTCTTCCTATAGTGTCACCCTCCTCCTCAGCTTCTTCCAGCTTTTTCCTAATTCAACCACAGGGGTCTCTAGAGGATGGAACCTTAGAGGAAATGCCCAACAATGGGGAGAGGGAACTCGTAGAGTCCACATCCAGTAGACAGACAGGGAGGGCGTCAAGGGGAAGGATAGGGTTGCTATCCCACAGTCAAAAACTCTGACCCAGAATTGTTCCTGTCTAAAAGAACTGCAGGGACAAAAATGGAGAAGAGACTGAGGGAAAGGAGGTCCAGTAACAGGCCCAAATTGGGATCCATCTCAAGGGGAGGCTCCAAGGCCTGACACTATTACTGATGCTATGGTGTGCTTACAGACAGGAGCCTAGCATGACTGCCCTATGACAGACCCAACAAGCAGCTGAAAGAGTCAGATGCAGGTACTTACACCCAACCAATGGACAGGTTACAGGTTTTTAAAATTATGTATATTTTTGTATTTTTAGAATACTTGTATCTATATAATAAAGCCTCTCAGAGATGAGCCTGAAGCCTAGGCACACAAATCACTTATGTGTTATATACCCGTTTCATGGACCCAGGTATAACAAACAGTTCCACTGTATACCTGCGCATGAGGCCCAGGTTCTCTTCATTTCCTAAAAGAAGCACCTCTGTTCTAGACTCCAGATCATGACTGGGAGATGGCTCAGCCGTTGAGAGAGCACACTGCTCTTTCTGAGGACTTGAGTTTGGTTCTGGGCACCCACAGAGTGGCTCACAGTTATCTGTAATTTCAGCTCCAGAAGAAGCCAATGCCTCTGACCTCTGGGACATCTGTACTCACGTGCACACATGCCCACACATCCACACAATTAACAATGAAAAACTAATAACTAAAAACGGTTATTAAGCAGAACTCAATAGGTACAATACGGTTTCTCATCAATCCTGTTGGTGTTTGCATCTGTGAAACGTGTTCATGGAACAGAATATTTTACCAATCCTGACTTTATCTTTTCTTTTCAGTTTGCAGAATTTGCAAAGACAAATTCTGAAAGTCTGTGGCTAGTTTCTCTCTGGATTCTCAGGGCTAGGTCTATAACATAATTAAAACAGCAACGATTCTGTCTGTCCTAATGGGGAGGGAGGGAACCCTCAGTGTCAAGGTGACGTAATACTGGTTGTGTGTCATTGGTAGGGCACCCACCTGGCATGTCCAAGGCCCTGGACTTGACCCCAACAAAGTAAACCCTAAAGAAAAGCAAACTAGCAATAAAAAAGGTTTTCACCATTGTGCAAAATCTTTAGAGGGTTTACTCGATGCAGTCTTTGCAGCAGCCCTGTAAGGCTGTTCTTCTCATTTATAAATGAGTAAGGTAAGCCACTAGCTGACTTAATTCAATACTTTTCATAGGGGATTCTCTGATTGAGTAGTCGACCACAGACAGAGCTGAGCCCAAGAAGTCTAACTCTTAAATATAGACTCTTATTTTTATTTTTACTTTATTTTATTTAATCTTTTTTTTTTTTTTTTACACTTCAGATTTTATCCCCCACCCTCTGACTGTCCCACATCCCATACTTCCTCCCCACTTCTCCAAGAGGATGTATCCATTCCCACCCCTATCACACCTCCCCACTCCCTGGGGCTTCGAGTCTCTTGAGGGTTAGGCACATCTTCTCTGACTTAACCCAGACTTGGCAGTCCTCTGCTGTATATGTGTTGGGGGGCCTCATATCAGCTGGTGTATGCTGCCTGGTTGGTGGTCCAGTGTCTGAGAGATCTCAGGGGTCCAGGTTAATTGAGACTGCTGGTCCTCCTACAGGGTCACCCTTATTTTCTGCACTTATGCCTGTGTACTGTGTGTGCGCCTGGTGCCTGCAATAGATTCCCTGGAACTAGTGTTAGAGGTGGTTGTGGGCTGGCTGGCATGTAGGTGCTGGGAATTGAACTAAGTCCTAGGTCCTCTAAAGGAGAGCTAGTGCTCTTAATCCTTGACCACCTCTCCAGCCCCAGCACAGGCTCTGTGTGTGTGTGTGTGTGTGTGTGTGTGTGTGTGTGTGTGTGGTTGTACTTCGTTGGTTTGCTTTGAGTGACAGAGACTTGCTGTGTAACTCAGACCAGTCTCCTTTTGTAATTCTCTGCAGGCTGCCAAGGGCTAGATGATAGGTGCTCACTGCAGGAGGCTTCAGG